>OY856187.1:29611657-29706949 GCA_963693315.1 Diogma glabrata | reverse complement strand
GCTCTCGTTCGTTCAATCGTTTGCTGCAAATCGTGGAGTTTGGTTTAGTTATATCAGCAGCCAATACGACAACTGAGCCCGTATTTTCTCACATCAATGACATTTGGACAAAAGAAAGAGGCAAATTGACACTGGAAAACGTTAGAGCACAATTGATGGTAAAATTCAACTGAAAGGAGACATGTCCAGAGTTTTATACAAAAATAAAAGAAGATGCTGGTTTTCTCCAAAAAGTTGCTGGAAGTGAAAAATACAAAATGAGAGCTGATAGTTTGTTTGGAACTCAAGAGAGTGGATAGTCATCGACTTCGATGGAGATTGATTGAATACAATGTTGACAATTTAAGCATAGAACTCTTTCTGTAATAAACAGAATTAAAAATATTATTAACAAAATATATTTCAACATTTCAAAGCAATAAAGAGTTTTCAAAGGTTATTTATGAAAAAATATAGTCTTTTTGTTTTCTTCTTTTCTGTGCGATTTTTAAAAATTTTGTATTTCGCCCGGCTTTTCAAATGGAAATTTTGACACTTGTCGCCCGGATTTTGCCCGGGTTTATAAAAAACCCCGCTCGGATTTTCCGGCCCGGAATACCTCCAAAAAAAATCTGGCAAGCTTAATATATATATATATATATATATATATATATATATATATATATATATATATATATATATATATATATATATATATATATATATATATATATATATATATATATATATATATATATATATATATATATATATATATATATGCATATATATATATATATATATATATATATATATATATATATATATATATATATATATATATATATATATATATATATCTGTAGGTGGGAGGTAAACTACACCAAGTCACATTTTTAAAATTTTACAGGAAAGCCAAAAAACTGTTTGAAAATGGACTATGGACTATAGACTTGGTGTCATTTAAAATTGTTCTATCTCGAAAACTACACTAGCTAGGACTCAGTGCTATTAACCTCTCGGTAGACAACAAAATCCTAATTCTAACAGTATAAAAAAACGTATTTTGAAAAAATTGGACTTGGTGTAGTTTACCTCCCACCTTCAGATATATATATATATATATATATATATATATATATATATATATATATATATATATATATATATATATATATATATATATATATATATATATATATATATATATATATATATATATATATATATATATATATATATATATATATATATATATATATATATATATATATATATATATATATATATATATATATATATATATATATATATATATATATATATATATATATATATATATATATATATGGGTAATTCTTTTACAAACCGAACGGATTTTGATGAAAATTCATTGACACCTCTTCGATTTGGCTGAAACTTTTTTTGCTGATTCTATGACGAGAAAAAAGATATACGTGTTCGAGGATTTTTTTTTTTTTTTTGGAAAATAGAGCTGTTCTAAATTTCGTGAATTTTGTGATTTTTGGCTTGAAGACTTATTTTCAAAAATTCGTAGTTCCGAATCTATAAGAGATACAAAATTTTCATCCAACACTTTTTTGTAGCTGAAAAATTGAACTTTGAGGAAAAAATATTTTTTATAAAAAATATTAACAAATTCATATTATTATAAACAATTTAATTGTTTAAATCGATTTGTAACAATTGCCCCCAAAACGAATCCAGTTCTTAGTATTTTCATTGTATTCTCCGTCAAATTTTACGTCAACAACATGTTTTAAAAATATGGTACCTTTTGAATTATTCTTAAAATATTAATTTATGTAGCGCGTAACGACCCCAAAAACGTTTTTTTGCTACAAAAATCAAATCTGTAACTTGTTTTCATTTTTTTTTCTCTTCGTTTTTTTTTTAATATTGGTTAAAGTTAAAGTTTAAAGTAATAGAATTCATTATTTATTACTCTCTACTTCGTTTCGTGTGTCATGCTCCAATTTCTATCCAGTTGACGTCGCCTAGATTCTTTTAACATAAAGACCATTTCTTTTCAAATAAATCACAAGCTGTTATCATAAAACAATCCTAAAAGTTGGGATGGAACTTTTTGGATTGTTTTATGATTCAACAATTCGATCCCATAAACTATTTTTGCGAGCGAGTCTTCAGAGAATAAATGATCCTATTCGAACACCACGAGAACTATTTAATTGGGCGACAGAATCATTGCCAAACATTACTTGTCGCTATTCTACAAATGATGATTACGAAGAAGAAAAAAAATTATTATCAGAACGATTTACAAAAGCGAAATCGATAAAGGAAGCTCAAAAATATCATTGCATGATTTCCAATATCTTTTCAAGAATTAGAAGCTAAGATATTTTCTTTGCATGAAAAAAAAAATTTTGTGAAAATCTTCAATTAAAAAATATTATTATTAATCTGTTAAGGAGAGTGTTCATTTTTGATTTTACTATACAAATGTGGTTCCCAAGTAGGTTTTGCCAGACATTGACATACGGCCAAGCACTGGTCCATTAATGGTTAACAGTACTTGGCTCTTGTTACTGGGCCAATACTAGAACCAATCATCGGCCGATCTATGGTTTACAGAAAATAGCCAGTATATTGTTACCTTTGAATGGCCAAGCACTGGCCTATGAATGGTAAATATTGCTTGGCTATTGTTATTGGGCCAGTACTGTAGCCATGAATTTGCCGATCTGTCATTTTTTTTAAATTTCACTAGAGTATTATCCCATTTAGAATTACATAGTTTGAAAAATTTCACATATAATTTAGTTATCGCCTTGTCGGTTGAAAGACTATGGTATTATAGAAAAGGTTGGTATATCTTTGGTATTTTTTGTATTAAATTTCTAGATATTACGATGTGTGAATTCATAGGATGAGAGAACATTTCGTCAATACTCAAGTCAACATTCTAATCAACATCCTAAGTCACGAGTGTAAAGTCATTATTGATTGTTGCCAATCAATGCGAAACCTAATATCTGACGTAAAGTCAATATGTTGTTATATTTTTGGTTAGTAAATATAGGCAACATTAGGGGAATTTTTAATTTCGGATTGGTTTTTGTGAACAATTAAGCTTAAGTACATATTGGAAATCACTTGAATTTTGCAATTCGAAATAACTTTTCATTTTCTCTAAAATTCCTTTAGAAAAAATTTTGTTGTGTTTCGTGTCAGAATTCGAACTACATTCATCAGAGACACATTGTTCAAATTCTGTGTGTCTTACACAACTTAGCCAAAGCGGCGATGACGAAACATATTTTAATTTTGATGTTCAGATAATTTCTAAATTGAAACTTCATCATTTTTCATATTTACTTAAGTTGAATTTTTCATCTATGATTACATATTGAAAATTGTATTTCTTTGGTATTTTTTGTATTAAATTTCTAGATATTACGATGTGTGAATTCATAGGATGAGAGAACATTTCGTCAACACTCAAGTCAACATTCTAATCAACATCCTAAGTCACGAGTGTAAAGTCATTATTGATTGTTGCCAATCAATGCGAAACCTAATATCTGACGTAAAGTCAATATGTTGTTATATTTTTGGTTAGGAAATATAGGCAACATTAGGGGAACTTTTAATTTCGGATTGGTTTTTGTGAACAATTAAGCTTAAGTACATATTGGAAATCACTTGAATTTTGCAATTCGAAATAACTTTTCATTTCCTCTAAAATTCCTTTAGAAAAAATTTTGTTGTGTTTCGTGTCAGAATTCGAACTACATTCATCAGAGACACATTGTTCAAATTCTGTGTGTCTTACACAACTTAGCCAAAGCGGCGATGACGAAACATATTTTAATTTTGATGTTCAGATAATTTCTAAATTGAAACCAGGTTGGTATATGTTTTAATTTATTTTCATTTCTATTTTATTTTAATTATTTTGTAAATAATTTATCTATAAAAAATATAATTTTATATTTTTTTTAATGGCGGAGTCAGGGCGGAGTTTGCCATCACTCAGCCATTCCTGCAACTGAACCAGTTGTATGGGGAGTTTTGAATTTTTCCGTCATTTTTATTTTTTTTTAAATTAGTATTTAATTTATTTAAATTTACATATGATAATAATGTATATTTTTGTTAACGGCCCAGTCATGGTTGCCAGTATTTGGCCCAAGAATGGCAACCATTTATTGTCCGAAGTTATCATCCAGTAAAATTATGTTAATGGCCCAGTTGTGGTTGCCAGTACTCGCCCATTGCTGCATTACTGGCTGCCAGTAATGGACCATTACTGGACCAGTTGTACAACCTTGTATGGGTTATTCCAATAAAGTACATATAAGTAATATTAAGAATTATTACTTTATTTTTCATTACTTGATTTTTTTTATTTACTAAGATATTTTTTACCATCTATTATTATTTGTCAAAGTTTGTCATGGCAGTGGTGGCTAATACAACAGACAGGTTTAAATTACGTGGTGCATTGGATCGATTTTTTTTCCAACCGCTTGATAATAATTTTTTTTTTTCAATCAAGATTTGTTTTCTAACAAGTCAGGCGATTCGGTTTGAAAACGAATAACCCATAAATTTTTTTTTATGCAAATTTTCAATAAATAATTGTTACAAAGATGATTTGTAACATTTCTTGCAATTTAATTTAAAATTTTGAGGTTATGTCCACTAGTTTGGACAAAAGTTGTAGACCTTTTAATTATCTACAACTTTCACATTAAACTTTTTTTGATACAAGTTACAGATTTGATTTTATTAGCGAAAAGCCGTTTTTTGGGTCGTTACGCGCTACATAAATTAATATTTTAAGAATAATTCAAAAGGTACCATATTTTTAAAACATGTTTTTGACGTAAAATTTGACGGAAAATACAATAAAAATACTAAGAACTGGATTCGTTTTGGGGGCAATTGTTACAAATCGATTTAAACAATTAAATTGTTTATAATAATATGAATTTGTTAATATTTTTTATAAAAAATATTTTTTCCTCAAAGTTCAATTTTTCAGCTACAAAAAAGTGTTGGGTGAAAATTTTGTATCTCTTATAGATTCGGAACTACGAATTTTTGAAAATAAGTCTTCAAGCCAAAAATCACAAAATTCACGAAATTTAGAACAGCTCTATTTTCAAAAAAAAAAAAAAAAAATCCTCGAACACGTATATCTTTTTTTTTGACATAGAATCCGCAAAAAAAATTTCAGCCAAATCAAAAATGGGTCGGTCAGAAAGGTGTTCGGTTTATAAAAGGAGGGATCGGTTTTTATACGCATGGAGGGATCAGTTTTTATTAATTTGTTAATTTTTTTCTATTTTTTGATCCACGGGTGTGACAACCCCGCGTACTCCAGTCCCTGCTATTGGCATATGAGTTAACGTGAGATATCACATACCACTGGCGATAGCAGTGAGATATCACTAGCCAAGGTGATATCTTAGGGGTGCTGGCGGATGAACTGTATTCGGTCAACGGTAGCACTCTCAATCTTAGCTAATGAATATTCCTTGATGCTGGAACGCTGTAGCTTGCTCGATGAAACGAGCCTTCATATAACTACATATCTGAGCTTTAATCATTGAAAAATATACTGCGTCCCATAATCAAGGATTATGCCATTGGCTGGACTATTGGCAAACCAATTTTAGTTTTGTTCCTGCAAATTTTTAAAACAAATTTGCTTTTTATCTATTATTTTATTTTTATTTTCCCTATCCTATCACGAAATATTGGCCTAAGTCATATTTTATATGTGATAGGATTTATGGTTTAGTTATCCATTACTTAACAAAAAATATTAAAAAAAAAACAAAAAAAAAACAGATTTGCGTCCATTAACATCCTTGGAACGCATGTTGTTGTGGGACCTTGGTCTTAAAAGGTTTTTATGTGTTGTTGTGACACATATTGTAATGCCTACTACACATCACATTTTATTAAAAAAAAAAAAAAAATTATAAATATATATATATATATATATATATATATATATATATATATATATATATATATATATATATATATATATATATATATATATATATATATATATATATATATATATATATATATATATATATATATATATATATATATATATATATATATATATATATATATATATATATATATATATATATATATATATATATATATATATATATATATATATATATAAATATATATTTATAAATTTTATAGAAACTTTGTAAAACCTACAGTTCAACCAATGACGCTATTATGAAAAAATTTTGTTATTTAACTATAAACAATGTAATCCGAGAACTTAGAAAATTATTGTTTCTAGTGGTTTTACAAAATTCATTCAGTCCCTCAACGATATGTTTTAATGCGTTAATAGATTCGTTTGTTAATTTCAAACAAATGCGAAAAATATATGCAAATGGCAAAATATAAGGAAATACAAATAAAAATAGTGTATTGTATAACTAGTACGAACGAATGCGTTTTTCAAATAAGAGTGAAGTTTTCTACGTTTGTGTTGCGATCACTCTCGCAGCACAAGCGTAGCAAACATAGTTCGTCCTAGTTGTACACTATAATTTTTGTAACAAATGCACAAAATTATATTTTTTGTGCATGTGTTATAAAAAAATATTTGTGAAATGGAAATAGTTTGGAAAAATTTTCTGAAAAACTTTCTGTGGCTATATAGCAATTTACTTTTGGATTTTTACCTTTTTTGCAAGTTTACAAAATTTCTGAAAAATTTGTAGCTATATAACAAAATATTGATGAATACAAAAACCTCTGTTTGGCATAAATTGGCTTATATAATTTTTGTTAAATTTTGTTGAAAAATTTTGTAGTTTCTGCAAATTGCTTTTTTTCAAATAAGTAATAATTTTAATAAATTTAAAGACCTTTTATATTTGAATACCTTTTATATGGTTAAGTGTTTTAGGTATATTGTTTTGATATCCCTTAAGCTTTGAAACTCATCTATAGTTTAAAATGCTGCATATGGTAATATTGAATTAAATGAATATTTATGAATGTTGTACCTAAAACTAATAATTATAATTCAAACGATAGTCACAAGCAATTATTACGTTTTCAATACAAATGAAATGTATTGCTTTATCAATAAAAAAACCTTCCAAATAAAAGATGATTATTTTATATGGAATATTTTTTTATACATATATTGTGGAAGAATGGATGGATAGTAACATAGATGGATGGATGAATGGATGAAAAATATTATACAATTTTTTTCACTATTTTTTTTTTATTAAAATGTATCAGTTCGTTAATCATGGTGACAACACTATTTGATAAAATGAAATTGAAATTTTTTTACAAAAAATTTATTACGTTCTTAGAATACATATCCATAATGTGACGTAATATAGTAATTTTTCAATAAATTTAAAATAATGATGATAATTTATCAATAAGGGTTTTAATTTTTTTGTATAAGATTAAATTTGTTGTGAAATTTAAAACATAGTTTTGATTGATCGAAAAACAAGTTTCACTCCCCATTAATGGAGCAAGAGTGATTTCTGTTTTTAAAAATGGAATAAACTGCTTTGGTCATTTATGTTCCCTCATCACCCGTTTACTTTTCTGTCAACCAATATCTATGCGCATTTATATCTGTACAATTTACGATAACAATTATTTGCTTATCGTATGTACGTCTATTTGTCAATGTTATTATAGTCTTTTATAATTAAAAAAAACTCAACAGCAAAATCACCAAACAAAATTCATTTATATTTATTTAAAATAACAACGAAGCAACAACAAATACAACAATAAGAGCAACAATAATAAATGACATTATTAAAATCCATAAATTTATGATTCCTACAAAAAACTACGTTTCCATGTATATATATTATGTTCATGAATATAGAATAACAAGCCATTGTTTAAAGCTTTTTTATATGCTTTTAAATTTTTTCAAAAAAAAAAAACCTTTGCGCGAAAATAATAATCCTGATTTTCATAACAGAATAGACAGAATTTAAACTAAAGCTTTTATACAGATTTATAGGAATTTGTAGTATTTGATAAGAAAAATGGACAGCTAGATTAGAATTATGTATATGACGATTTTCATTTTTGTTCGACATTCTAAAAACCTTCATCTCTTCGATTTTGTTTATTTTTCTTTTATTAATAGAACATTAAAAAATAAAAATATTTGTGTCCTTAGAATTTTCATTTGACAAACAGGAAACCCGTACAGGGTTCTCAAACTTTTTGCTCGTTTACATACTGAGGTAACTGTAAATTCAATTTTCTAGATAACGATCACTCTGATTTTGGAAATTCTTTTTGCACTATACAAAGAATTAAAATAGTAATAATCTGTGAAAAATAATTATATGTGTAACTAGTGCAAAAATTCGTGTTGAGCTGCAAACTTCATGCATCGTGCAACAAATATGCCTTTTGCACGTGTTGCTCACAACATTTTTTTCTATGATCTTAAGGTACTTTTTGCACTAGTAAGGTACTTTTTGCATTAGTGCAAAAAATTAAACTTTCAGCACAGTACAAAGTACACAAAATAGTTACTTTTTGCACGATCGTAGGAAATAGTAGATTTTTATACAAGTGGTGAAAACGTCTCTTTTTGCGTGACTGAACGTTTGTCCACGAAACGCGATAGCGTCGAGTGGAATAAGTTCAGGAACGCAAAAAAGTTTTTATCACGCGTAGAAAACGCTATTTTTTCTACGCTTGTAAATATAAATGCTAATATTTACAAATTCATCTACTAAAAACTTACAAAACGACATATATAAATTTGACTGTGTAAAAAATAAACAACTATATATCGCATTTTTACCAGTGTAAAATAATGTTATTATTGTGTTCGCCTACAGATGGAATAATAACAGGCGAACACAATAATAACATTATTCTACACTGGTAAAAATGCGATATACAATTGTTTATTTTTTACACAGTCAAATTTAGATATGTCGTTTTGTAAGTTCTTAGTACATATGAATTTGACAATATGAATAATGAAAATAGTTCATATATTTTCTCTAAAAACTTTTACAGATATTACAGATATTTATTTTACCGACTGGAAGTCATCGTTTAAAGTATAAATTTCAAAAAATGTAGGTAAAGTTTCAATTAAAAACAAATAAAAATAAGTTTTTTAATAAAATTTATTTATTTATTTAACAATTTTTTTTTTGGCGAAAAGAACTATATATTTTAAGAATATATTTTATATCTGACAGTTAATTAGCGGAGGAAAAAATTATACGATATATCTGATACAAATTTTATTTTATCGCTCCGATTTCTCCGATATAGAAAAAAAACACTCATGATTAGTTTAATTAATTAATTACACACAATTGATGTAATGATTAGTTTCGATTCGATTCGATCAAAATATTCAAAATATTCAATCCCTTCAAAATACTGCTATATTGACAGAAACAGTAAATCAAATTCAATCTCAAATATTCAATTATATTCAATCCTTTAAATAACCACCACCTGTAGGCGACCACCGAAACTTATTTACTTTCAGTCCTAGTGACTGAAAACATTTTCAGTCACTACTTAGAAAAAGTTTCCCTTTCAAAAAAGTTTTACTATATATTAAAATGATATTTTCGTAGCTTGAAGTAGAAAAAAAGAAAAAAGAATTTTAT
The DNA here is from genome assembly GCA_963693315.1 of Diogma glabrata. Taxonomy (NCBI): domain Eukaryota; kingdom Metazoa; phylum Arthropoda; class Insecta; order Diptera; family Cylindrotomidae; genus Diogma; species Diogma glabrata. The sequence goes on along the minus strand of OY856187.1, from coordinate 29,697,290 downwards.
TTTATCAACAAAACGCTGATTAATTTTAGTTTTAAAGTATTTAAAGATAGCACTGATGTCGAGCTGGCGAAAACACCTCTAGTCCTTACCAGTGATGCCAGATTTTCAAAAATGAATTTCCCGTTGACGTATCGATTTTTTTTCCCGTTTTTTAAGGAAAAAATCCCTCAGAAATTCCCATAAAGCTTTCAATTATTTATTGAAAAAACTTCAAAAACCACCACAATTCTAACAATATTTATCCTTCCGAAAACTATAAATATAGGTGTTGATTGATGTGGTAATAAATTTTGAAACACTGAATTTTTCTAATTACAAATATAATTTAATTTTTAAGACAATCTATTTTGTTTGAAGTACAACGAGAAAGTGATTTATAATAATAATTTTACAAAAACCAAAACTCTAATTACAATACATGTTAGCATTAAATATTACAGTTAATTTTATGATACTAATTTGATTTTTTATAAATAAATTTACATTTAACATTAACGAGCAAAAATGTTGTAACAAAGAAATTTTTAGTTAAGTGAAATAAATAATATATAGTATTCTAAACATTCCGCCCACCATGAAGTGCCAACTTCATTCAACTGGAAGAACACATAATTTGTGAACTGGTCTTCTCATCATACCAGTGGTTGTTTTCAATGACACCACTCTTACTATTTTATCATCACCGGGATAAACTGTTGTAATTCGTCCTAATAACCATTTATTTGGGGGTAAATTTTCTTCCTTTATTAAAACAATATCACCAATCTTTAAATTTTGATTTTTAGTTTGCCATTTGTATCGTTGCTGAAGTGCTGTTAGGTATTCCTTGTGCCAACGTAACCAAAAGTGCTGAAACATTTGTTGCACAAGCTGCCATCTAGAGAGTTTTGACATTTTGATTTCCTTTAAGTCTGCATCAGGGACTAAAGTGCTAGAATGACCAATCAAGAAATGAGACGGCGTAAGCGCATCAAGTTCATCTGCTGAATTTGAACATATTGGTCTGCCATTCAAAACTGCCTCAATTTGTACTAGAAGAGTACTCATCTCTTCAAAAGTCAGGATTTGACTACCGATAACTCTCTTCATATGAAATTTGGTTGCTTTAACGGCTGCTTCCCACAGACCTCCAAAATGTGGGGTGGAATGAGGGTTAAAATGCCAGGTGATATGATCTCTTAAACAAAAATGAGAAATTGTATTATTATTTGATTTTATAAATTCATATATTAATTTTAACTCCTTATTAGCACCGATAAAATTGGTGCCATTGTCACTATGTATATCCGTGGGAATACCACGACGTGACGTAAATCTTCGAAGTGCTCCCAAAAATGAGTCTGTTGTTAGATCACTAACCAGTTCAATGTGAATCGCCTTAGTGCTGAAACACACAAACAAACAGACATAACCCTTAAAAGTCCTTTGTCCTCGTCCTTTCAATAATTTAAGGGTTAGTGGTCCAGCATAATCTACGCCAGTTTTTAAAAACGGGCGTATAAAAGTTACTCTTGACTTTGGCAGATCTCCCATCATTTGTTCTGATCCCCTTTGTTGATAACGTACACATGTAACACACTTATTTGTAACTGACCTCACCAAATTTCTGCAACCAACAATCCAATATTTCTGCATGATAATATTTTTTAGCAAAGTAGGCCCAGCATGTAAATATTTGAGATGGAGCTCTTCTACTATTAGCCGTGTGACGTTATTTTTAGATGGCAAAATTATCGGATGTTTTGTATTAAACGATGCAAACGATTTTTGAAGTCGTCCTCCCACTCGTAAAATCTGATCGTCATCAATGAACGGATTCAATGTTCGTATCTTACTGAGATTAGAAAGTGCCTTCCTTGATGAAAGTAATTTGATTTCATCACCAAAATCTTGCTGTTGAACGTGACGTATAATTTTCGATACCGCCAATTGTAATTCGGAAGCCTTTAAATATTTTAATCTGATCTTATTATGCATGGAACCATTGTACTTAATTCTTAGTATCCAACCTAATACTGCAGTAAGTGTGTAAAATTTTGAAAACTTGTCACACATGTCTTCTAAAATTGATGAGTTTTCAACTATTAGATGTCCTTTGACGGTTATCAATTTTTCTTCTATATTAGTTGCTTCGTTTGACACCTTACATATTTCCATTTGGGGTGGCCAATATTCTCGCTCTTTGCTTAACCAAGCTGGTCCGTGCCACCACAATTGATTGTTTATTATTTCACCTGAAGCAATTCCACGTGATGCACAGTCTGCCGGATTGTCTCTTGATTGAACATGACTCCACTGGGCTCTTGAAGTATCATTTAGGATCTCAGATGTTCGATTTGCCACAAAAGTTTTCCATCGACGCGGATGGCAAGACATCCAAGACAAGACGATGGTAGAGTCGGTCCATGCAAAAATCTGCGAATCCGCAATGACCAATATTTCTTTTGTGGATTTTAACAACTTACTTAACAGTGACGCAGCACATAACTCTAATCTCGGGATGGAAATTTGTTTTAAAGGCGCCACCTTGGTTTTTGATGTGATCAGATTAACTGTAATTGTGCCATCAAGATTGATATTTCTGCAAAATACAACGGCAGCGTAGGCATCTTCTGAAGCATCCGCAAACCCATGCAATTCAAACTCGCCATTTTTTGTTTTCAACCATCTCGGTATTTCAATAACTAATAAACGCTCAAGATCATTGCGTAATATTTACCATTGTAAAGACGAATCTGCTGGTAGACAATCGTCCCAATCTATTTTAAGAAGCCATAGTTTCTGGAAAAATATTTTTATTCTAATAATTACAGGAGCAACCCATCCAAGCGGATCAAAGATTTTGGATGCCTCTGATAAAATAGAGCGTTTAGTTATAACTGACAAACAATTTAATTTAACATTAAATACAAATACATCTTTTATTGGATGCCAATGAATTCCTAAAATCTTTAAACTTGCATCAGATGGTATTAATAATTGTTGTACATCTCGAAATTCTTCTGGGACCGCCGTTAACACATCTGGGTTGTTTGACGCCCATTTACGCAATTGAAAGCCGGCTGAGCTTAAGATTGTGGTAATATCAGTGATTAGTTGTTTAGCTTCTTCCTCTTTGTCACAACCCGACATCAAGTCATCCACATAGAAGTTATGTTTGATCATCTTTGCTGCACTTGGATAACGTTCTGCATTTTCTTCTGACAATTTACATAAAACCTTTGTAGCTAAGTATGGTGCACTTGCTGTACCATACGTTACTGTTAGCAATCTGTATTCTAGTAGTGGTTGAATAAAACTCTCATGCCAAATAATGCGCTGCAAGTCAACATCTTGCCTATCGACCCATATCTGGCGATACATTTTAACAATATCAGCGGAGAAGACTATTTTGTGCAACCGAAACCGTTGAAGTATTGATATTAAAGATTCTTGTACTGTTGGTCCTACCATCAAGAAATCATTTAATGATTTTCCAGATGAGGATTTCGCAGAGGCGTCAAACACAACCCTAAGTTTTGTTGTGGAGCTGGCTTCCTTGACCACTCCATGATGAGGTAAATAGAATTGATAAGAATTAGTATTTTTTGATTCATCTTCTGATATTAGTTCCATATGATTAAGTTGTTTATATTGATCCATGAAATCAATATATGCTTCTCTTAGCTTGGTATCTTTGTTAAACCGATTAACTGTGGAAGCTAAACGTTTTATTGCTAATTTTCTTGAGTCGCCAATTTCAATCTTTTCATCTCTTAGTGGCAATCTTACAATGAATCGGCCATCCTTGTCTCTTCTAAAGTTTTTCTCAAAATGTTCTTCACATTTTAACTCTTCATCTGTAAGCTCTTCAATTCTTTCGACTTCTTCAATCTCCCAGAATTTTCGCAAGGACTTATCAATGTCGAAATCATGTTCAATTTCACGAACTATATAATTGTCGCATTGTGATATTGATGGTATTTCCCCTGCAACTACCCAACCAAATATAGTTTGCTGTGCAATGGGCTCCATGTCCTTATTACAAATTTGTCCAGGTTTTAAGATTTTCAAAAATTGATTAATTCCTAGTATAACGTCGATGTGTCCAGGAATATTAAATTTGGGATCAGCCAAATTCAAATTTTTTATATTATATTCCAATGGAACCACAAATTCAGAATCTGGAATTGCGGCAGTAACTGTTGATAGAATCAATGCCTTTATTTCAATAAATATATTAGGATTAAACCGTGATGATAAATGCATTTGAGTAACTCCTCGTGTAGTACCTGCTGGCGCTGAAGAAATGCCTTTAATACATATCCGTGCATTCTGTCTCGTTAGCTGTAACCTCTGCATACATGCCTCAGATATGAACGACAGCTGAGAACCTGAATCAATTAATATTTATTTATTTATTTATTTATTACAACCATCCATATATATAATAATTTGGCTAATACATTAACGAGAATAAAACACAACAGTTACAAAAATTACAATCAAATTTACAACAAAATTAAATTAATAAAGGTACTTAAGTCAAAATGCCTAAAGGTTACTTACAGATCTTTTAAAAACATTTCTCGATTTCATGAAATCAAAGCATTCAAAGAATTTATTAAAAATTCTCATACAATTGTTTACTGATTCATTAGAGCTATAATTAGTACTACAAAAATTAATCGCAAAAAATACATCACGTTGGCGAAGCTGCCGAGATTGAACATATATATCAAAATAATTTAATAAATTTGAGCAATCTACGCGACAACACAAAATATCTCTTGCAAAAACCGCACAAGCAACCTCTCTTCTCTTATACAGCGTTTTCAAAGTTAACAGCTCTAATCGACTTTCATAAGGTTCTAAAGAAAACTGACAAGTGTTATTTGAAGGCAATCTATTAAGAGCAAAGATAAGAAACCTTTTCTGCACGCTTTCAATCCGTGACGAATGGGTAACGTACAGTGGATTCCAAATAACAGAACCATATTCCAAAATTGATCTGACATATGCACAATAAAGCGTTTTCAGCGTTAATGGATCACAGAAATATTTGGTATTACGTTTGATGAACCCTAGCATTGAATTAGCTCGACCAATCATGTAGTCAAAATGATCATTAAATGAGTATGAAGCTGTGAAAATAATGCCTAAATCCTTGAACTTATAAACTCTTTCTAAGCTATTATTGCAAAAATAATAAGTAGCTAAGATAGGCGATTTGTTTTTAAAAATTGACATAATTTTACATTTAGAAATATTCAAAAATAGCTCATTTTCTACAGTCCAAATATGTAATCTATTCAAATCACTTTGGAAATTAATTGTATCAGTGATTGATTTTATAGTAATATAGGCCTTCATATCATCTGCATATAATAGGAATTTAAGAAATTTAAAACAGTTACAAACATCATTAATAAATAGAATGAAAAGCAAAGGTCCAAGATGACTACCTTGCGGCACACCAGAAGTTACTTTAAAAGACGTAGAACAATGATTACCAATTTTAACATACTGCGTACGCTGTGATAGATATGATGAAATCCATTTAATAGGAATCATTTCACAATCAAGTTTGTCAAGCTTAAGTAATAATTTAGGGTGTTTAACCTTATCAAACGCACTGCTAAAATCAGTGTATATTACATCAACTTGCTCATAATTTTGCAGTGCATCCGAGATATAGCGCGAGAATAACATTAAATTGGTTGTAGTTGAACGTCCAGATAAAAAACCATGTTGTTCTGGAGCAATAAACTTTCTAATATGAAATTCCAAAAAATTTTTAACTAGTTTTTCAAAAAACTTTGGTAACACTGAAATTAAAGCGATTCCCCTATATTTACTAATATCATCACGCTTACCAGATTTGAAAATTGGTCTTATGAAAGATAACTTCCAAATTTCTGGAAATATACCGGAGGATAAACTCATGTTAAAAATCAACGTTAGTGGAGCAGCCACTGTACATGCACATCTGTTGAATAAGATGGGAGGCAAGCCATCTGGCCCGGCACCTTTAGAGATGTCAAGTTCATTCAATCCCGCAATGATTTCTTCCATGGAAAATTTCAACTGGTTATAAGGACTACTAGATAAGGAGCAAGTTAATGGAGAGTTTGATTCGCCATCTTCAGAGCAATATACTGTTTTAAAATATGACGCAAATAAATTACAGATATCTTCAGGGTTCGAAGCATACACATCATTTAAGTTCATGGTCTTAGGATAGCCATTAGTTTTTCGCTTTGAGTCGATAAACGACCAAAATTTCTTAGGATTGATAGAAATTTCTGATTCTATCTGCAACAAATATGATCTATACAAGAAATTATTCAAAATTTTAAATTCATTACGACGAACGCAAAAAGTATAGTAAGCAGAAGTGGTTTGGTTGTTTTTGTAAAATTTTTGAGCTTTATCACGGCGATTTCTTAAATTAGTTAGCTTTTTATTAAACCATGGTTCACGATATGACTCAATACTATGAAAAACAGGAACAAATTTATTTATCCCGCTTTTTAAAATTTCATCAAATTTACGCACACAATTATTTACATTAAGACCGTTAAATAAAGAAAACCAATCAACGGAACTCAAGAACAAATTAAAAGAACTATAATCACCCTTAGAAAAATCAAAATACGAAAATGATTTATCACTATTATCAACACAGTCAATAAAATTTAATTCAATTTGTAATGGTTTATGATAAATACTAGAGCAGCCCGCTAAATCCTCACATACAGAGACTGCAAGCTGTTCACATGTAGAAAAAATGAGATCCAACATTCTACTTTGATTGTTGAAGATGCGATTATGCTGTTTAAGTCCAAAACTAGTAAGATTATCTAGAAATTCGTTAGACAGCTCATTTGTTGACGTTGAAGAAAATTCCTCCTCATCAACCCAAAACCATTCAATAAGAGGTAAATTAAAATCACCAAGTATGACTATATCATCCGATTCATCCATTAAAGCTAAAACTGTGGCGACTGCATCAATTAGTTTCATGTATATTTCACGTGAACTTTTAGGCGGAATATAGGTTGCGCATAAATAAATCCAAATCCGACCGCATTTTATTTTAACAGCTAGAAACTCAAGCTCGCTAGATGAAGTATATACGACAGCAGACTTGAAGCTGGTTTTAATTGCAATTAAAATTCCTCCACCTTTTAATTCTTCACTTATATATCTATCACGACGAAACACCAGATAGTTTTGAGGAAAAAATTCTTCAGAGTTAAAGCTGCAGGTCAGTGAAGTTTCGACTAAAACAATAACATCAAAATTTGTATTCAAAGCGGACATGTAAATTTTATCCGCCTTGGATCGAATACCACTAGAATTGTTGAAATGAATTTGAAGAATGTTGTTTAGCTCACTAATATGATTTAGATTTTTAACAGCATTATTATATTTAGACGTTTCGTTGACCTGGAGATCATTAGTAGCTAAACTAGGTACCATTAATAGTATGTTGTCTTGCTATAACGATTCTTGAGATTGATGCTGTTGTATTTGTTCAGAATAATTGTTCGTATTTGATAATCCTTTTCCTAGTTGAGAAATAGTATTAGAAGAAGCATTGTTTTGATTGATTTGATTAAATTGTCCTCCAGAACGACTGCTGCGTGTCCGATTTACGAATGGCTTAACCAGAATTCCTTGTGGCCAGAATGAAGATGATGATACCGCTTTTAAATGATCATCCACAACGCCAACCTTGAAAGAAATAAATGAGAGTGAAGATCTATCTTTACCTCGAGCCAGTAGTTCTTTGCAGAAAATATCAGATTTATCAATTCCTAGGCCACTGGCTATGTAACTAGAAACTTGATCAGTAGTTGTTAACGGCTCAAGGCGAGAAACATGTATGTAATTTTTTGAAAACTGCACTGCCTTAATCTCAGAAGAGTCGATTCGGTTTCCAATCACAGCAGGACTCGTACTCAATGGTTGTTGACTCTGTAGATGATCTTTTCCTAATGCTGTATTTAATTTTTCAACTTCATCGCGCAAATTTTTAATACTGTCCTCCAGTCCACTCAAAGTAGAACGCATTACACTATCATTCCTTCTAAGTTCATGATTAATTGCGTGAAGTTTAATGTTGGTAATATATGACTTGCGCAAAAGCTCAGCTAGACATGACAGATTTGCGGTAAGACTCTCTTTTGTAACATCGATCTCACGAATATTCTGCGAAATGTTAATTAAGTCCTCGCATTGCTTAGAGCAAGTCCAGATAAGAAAATTAGCTTCTCGTGGATAAGAACGTTTAGACTCAAAGCATTTAGCATGAACCCATTTATCACAAGCATCACATTGCAAACCGTTTTCATTAGGCGTAACTGCTTTACTACAAACTTTGCAATTATCAGCTGACATATTTAACAGAAGTTTCTGATTATTGTGTTATTATACTATTGTTATTATTATACTTTTTTGTTATGGCTTTGGTTTTTGATCACAATAAAACTGTTAAACTGATACACGTATTGAATTAATAATCTACAGCTTTGGTAATTACCAGATTGATCCTTGATATTGACAACAGCGGTGGGCAGCAAACCAGCTGGAATGGGAGTATTTGAAATATTTTGAATAACAGAGTTAAAAGCTGTTGCAGATGTTGTAGCAAGTTCATCAGTATCATTCTCTGAATTACTAAAGCTGTCTACTGCAGGTTGTTGTCTGACAAAATTTGAGACAGTACTGGTAGGTTGTGAACTACCTTTATCATCAAGATGAACAAGATTGTTGTGTTTCCGTCCGCACAAATTGCACCTTCTAACGACCTTACATTTGAAAACCGAGTGTGTGTCGCTGAGGCAATTGAAACACCTATCAGTTGTTTTTAAATAATTTCTTCGTTGTAAAACATCGAATGCAAGAAACCTTTCGCATTCGTAAAGTCGATGAACTTTAGAGCACAATGGACAATTGAAACTTGTTGTTGAAACATGAATTGATCTACAGGACCTTGTATTCATATTTCTAGAAATCAAAGGTTTATTTATTGATTTTATTCCTTCCAACGAAATTGCTCGTTTATTAAGGAATTTTAATAAATCATCTATTTTTGGATAATCCATTTCAACTGTTTCATCTCTCCACCGCTGTTTGGTTTCATCATCTAATTTATTTGTAATTATGTAAATGACCCATGGGTCACGTAATTCAGCTCTATCACCAATAGCCTTGAGACCGCGCAGTACCTGATCTGTTGTATCAGATAGTTTTCTAATAGAAGTTGCATTAAGTTGTTTTATGCTTGGTTGCTCCATACAGGTTTCGATAAATGAGTGTACTATTTGTTGCTTACAATCATATCGCTTACACAATTTGTGAAACGCTTGAATATAGTTGGCTTCAGTTATAGCAAAATGTTTCACTAGCTCGGCAGCGTCACCCCTTAAAAGCCCCTTTAAGTGTTGAAACTTTTGAACTGCCGGTATGGAATTATTGTCGTGAACCGAAGTTGAATATAAATCAAAAAATGATTGCCAATCTTGATAATTGCCTTCAAATGGAGGAATATTGCAGCGAGGTAATTTGAAATCAGACTTGTTTCTGAAACTAGAATTTAACTCGTTTGTTAAATCAATGGTTTGATTAACGTTGTCATGCGTTCGTAACCACGTTTTTAACACCGATACCACGCGATATTGCTTAACCTCAAACTCTTCCATTTCCGATTCAACTTTATCATCTTCCGTAAACATTTGATTTTCTATCTCGACAAAAGCGTTCAATAATTCCTCACAACGTGTTAAACGATATTTTATTTCTTCAACCATAGTATCCTCTTCAATAGCGTCCACAAAAACTGCTAACCGAGACATTTGAGCTTTTATAACACCACGACGCTTTTTTAGAGCTTGCATTTTTTTTTGGTAGTTGAATTTCAATTTGAATAATAGTAAAATTAAAGTCACGTGTAGTGATCAAATATAATTCAAATTCACTATAAAATCACGTTCACTATTAACACAGAACAACTAGGTAACAACTAATAACTGTTCACACAGAATGTTCGCGATGTCTATGCGCACACAAATCAAAGTTCAGATAGTTTAAGTATATACTTATTTAAACAATTATTCACAGTTTTTTTTATATTCATTTAAATTCAACAAATTATTTTATGTAATATAGTTCATTTAATTGTTAGAATATTTAGTTAAATTTTAAATTAATTTACTAAAAAGTAATGTAAATGAATTGATACTTATCGGTATTTGGCGGCTTTTTTCTAGTAGCTCGATGATTCCAATGTATTTCTTTCCTAGTTGTATATTTACTGGACAATACTGCTGCTACTTATTTAAATATTTGGCGTTCGAAGGACCATGTTGATTGATGTGGTAATAAATTTTGAAACACTGAATTTTTCTAATTACAAATATAATTTAATTTTTAAGACAATCTATTTTGTTTGAAGTACAACGAGAAAGTGATTTATAATAATAATTTTACAAAAACCAAAACTCTAATTACAATACATGTTAGCATTAAATATTACAGTTAATTTTATGATACTAATTTGATTTTTTATAAATAAATTTACATTTAACATTAACGAGCAAAAATGTTGTAACAAAGAAATTTTTAGTTAAGTGAAATAAATAATATATAGTATTCTAAACAATAGGTTTATCTCTGTCTTTTACGACTATATTTGTGTACGTTATTAGTCTTAATATAGAATAAAACAACCAGCTGTTAATTTTATTCTGTACCGCGAACGTGGCGAATACAATAAAACAATTTATTTGATTGTATTGAATGCTAAAATAAATTTTATTTTATTTTATAATAGTATATTATGCTACGATCATGTAATGACGGTTATTAATACACGAGCATTAACCGGGATACGAAACGAGCTGTAGGCGAGTTTAGTAGTGTATTAATAACCATTACATGAAAGTGGCATACGCTATTTCTTCTACACCCGGTAAATAACGAAGAACGAAAATTACAACGAAAATTTCAAATTTCAAATTTCAAAGTTCAATTTTTTTTTCCCATACGAAAATTTCAATAAACGTCAAATGCATAGCATGTTTGATTGAAAAAGTACGGGTTTCTTTCTATTGATTAAAAATCTGTATCGTAATATCTATATCGAAATGAATATCATTATAAAACGGATTTTGGTCATATAAGTGTATTTTTATAGTACGGGTGTAGAAAAAAATTTGATTGCATGTTATAAAAAATCAAAAGCAAACATTTTCGACCTGTAGGCCTATTTCGGTACATCGTGAAATAGGAATTGGGAAATAAATTGTAGCAATTTTTCATAACTAGTATTCCGTGCCGCGGAAAATAACAAATTCGTATTATAGTCCAGTAACTTTATACATCACAGTATGCGTCAAATCCGGTAGTTCTGATTTTTTGCAGACTTGTTTATGATGTTGGCCTAATGAATAATCCAAGCTTGTGACCTCGAGCGCCGAACGCAAATTTGTCAAAAATCGAAATAAAATATTTCGTTTTTCATTTATTGCACATTTTTCTCAATTCTCAATTCCCAGAGAAATGCCGGAATAGACGTACTGATTATATAAAAAAACAGTCAATTCAAACTGAAGCGCATGTCCCTCTATCGAATATTAAAAAAGGCAAAGACTACTATGATTAAATTGAATTAAATTTCATTTTCAGAATACCAAATAATTAAATAGATATCGAAATTGAATCAAATTTATTTAATTGTTCGGAATTAATTATTCAAACAAATACAATAAAACTCATTGTTTTTCGTTATTCGTTTTACTTGTTTTATCAACAAATTTTAAAATAATTCAATTTAAATTAATAAATGTTACTCTATCGGAAGGGTAAAACGTTGTATTGGGATCGTTTTTAATGAATTTTATTCTCTCGAAAATTTGTAATGCTCGCTTGTGCCTCGCTCACATTGTAAACCTTGAAAAATAAAATATTGCATTAAACACTTGCATAATATATTACTATTGTTTTGATTCTCAATACAACTTGTGGAATAATAAAGAACTGCTATAAAATGGAGCATTAAATCTATTAAAATTGAGAAGGACATTTTTTAAAAGAAGTAAATATGTCTTGATTTAATGATTTTCAAAAAATTTTAAAATTGTAATAGCTCTTTTTCGATACGTAAACAACTGCTCAGAAAAAAAGCGATGCCAAACATCCCAATTTTTTTAATATGTTTAAAATGGATGGATGCATAGAGAGTCAACTTGTAGTTCCAGGTGATTTCATTTCTCGTTTCGCAGCATCAAAATATTCCTGAAATTCAAATAACATGGTGGTCCGTTGGGGTTTTCAAAACTAACCTATCTCCCTAAGAAATATGGCAAGGTAACTGGTTTTTGTTTAATAAGAACGTGTTAAGTGTGTCACAACAATACATATATTCCTTTTTAAGACCTAGCTCCAAGAACAACATGCGTTCTGAGGTGTTGGTGAACACATTTTTAAACCATTGTAGATTAGGGTAACTCGAAATTACTCATGCCGACCAATAGTTTCATATGAGTTCGCCATACTAGTTAATTATCCAGTCCGGTCATTGGGCCATATGTATATAACCTAGTAACTAGGTTTTTTAAGTGTTTACTAGCTTTCGTATGCATAAAAAAGTATTCTAAACTTTACTTTACTAGCTTGCTAAAAAAAAAACATCGAATTGTTTTGTTTTTGAGTGTTTGCTATGTTTGGTATGCATAAAAACCTAAGTTTGCTGGATCTATGCTGGTATATACTATAATCAAACCTAGTGTCTTATTTACCACACTAAAAATATTACTAGGTTGTTAATTTATAGTTTTTTATTTTTGAGATGTGATATGAATTCGAAAACAAGACAGATGTATTGAATTTATTGGTTTTTTTTATTCTGATTTGGAAGATGAAATATGTTTTCGTGCATGTAAAGTTTACAAATTGCGTAAACCGGGTGAAGGAACAGTAAATTTTAGACACCTTTAGAAATAGTAAACTTTTAAGACATAGTAATTTACCCTTCTTGAAATAACTGAAGCAGAATCAACCCAATCTTCAGAGTAAAGTAATTAATATTAACAACTCGGAATCAATGAGATACAATACCTATAATGAATGGTTTCACTTACAGACTTGTTGTTCGTTCATGATGCTTCTTACTTTTGGTTCAATGTACTTTGCACGTTTTTTTTCCAAATTTTATGTGCCTATACACTTTGGCTTTTAAATAATCGTTCAAGTGTCGGCGGAATGCAGAACGTGCAAAATGATTAGCAAATGAGACGGATCAAGGTTTAACGCGACCCATGCCAATAAGAAGTGATTTACGTAAAAATTTTAAGTCAAAATTGTCACATAAAAAATATGCAAAATGAAGACGTGTGTCATCTAAGAAAAAATTTCAAATTTGAGACAGACTCAACAGCAAGAATTATTCATAAAACCTACCGTAATTGTTTTCTGATGGAGTAATTCTCATAGTTTGGAGAAAGCAATTTTGTAATATTTTTGCTAGTTCTGCAGAAAGTGCAAGATCACCTCCCTCCAGAGCAATGAAGCCAATATTTTACCAGTTTCCTGGTAAAAAGAATCACTTCTATTTTTGCAGGATTATTTTCCAACCCACATTTTTGGCCCATGTCAATGTTATTGAAAGGGTAGGTGGTATTGGCTCGTCTAACGTACTTTGACTAGAATTATTCAATCCTAGTCTGGCATCCAAATTTTTAAGTTTTCGCACTTGAGAAGCTCTAGATTGTTTTCAAAAGCATAGCTCTTAAACAGCAAAAGTCCTTTCCGTTTATCGTTCTCAAGACTGTCATTCTAACCTTACCAGCCTAAAGAAACGTCTTTTGCTAATTTTAGAGCTTTAAATCCCCTTGTGTCTTTAACATAATCTATAGCAACAGAAATAAAAGCCGGATACCAACTTATAACAGTAAAAATACAAAAACTAACAATAGTATTTCCTTATAGCTTAATTGTAATGAAGACAAATTAATCCAGATATAAATATTAATGCTGAGAACTACATGTTATTTGCAAGAATAACATGTAGTTCCTAAACACAGGAGCAAGTCTTGTATTCAATAGTTATTAGTGATTTCAACGATTTAGTTAACACACATTTGGTTATACCCCGGAAACCTGTTGCACCAAGCCACGAGGCGTCAGTTTATCAAAACAAATATTTCTAGCATAATTCGATATACCCATCGCCAAGGCATACCATCGCTAGTAAGAGGAGCGCCTTCGATTATCACACATTTGTAATAAGCTCATTAAATAAGACAAAACAGAGTGTTGCTTGAGCGGTGGAACCAATGATTCATTGCAAAAATAAAAGACTGTGTAAGCCGCAGTTCCAAATCAGAAACGTAATAAAACCGATTCACGGCATGCCCACGACTAATAATAAGAGGTACGCCAACGAATTCAACCAGTTCATTTTACACCCCAAAAACATTGGAAAAACGTATAGAAAAATCTCAAAAACAATACACAAATTGCCATCTGATAGCTGAAAGCAATCTACGAAAGATTACGTATCAAATCTACGAAAACCTTCAAAGCACTTATGACAAATAGTCTATCGCCAATTGTTCTGAAAAGAAATTGGGCTGCATCTTCATTCTTGCATGTCTGACTAATGAAAGATCAAACATAAAAGGTTTCGAAGTTTTAGAAGAAATTATTACTTAAATACGGGTTCTGAATAAAGATTTTTTTTCTTCAATAAAACAACTTATTTCACTTCCATGTAAACAAACACAAAAATATAAAATAAAATGAATATTTTAATATTGAACTTCTTCTTATAATTATTAACATAAAACTCTCCAAATTTACTAAATAAATAGATAAACTGGAAATATATACGAAGATATATAACAAATAAGTTATTTATTTGACAACTCAAAAAAGTTTGTTATTTAAATTCCTAGTAAACGCCATAGCAACAACCTAGTGCGATGTTTTTTAATACTATCCTCCTAGTTTAGTTCATACTCAAACCAATTTTTTACTATACTAGCAATTTTGTATTAAACTAGGTAGTAAAGTTTAACTAGTGTTTACTAGTTTTTATACATATCGCCCAATGTGTTTTTTATTAAATCCAATAATAAACAGTCAAAACGAGTGATAAATTGCAAAAACAATGGGCCATATGTATAAAACCTAGTAACTAGGTTTTTTAAGTGTTTACTAGTTTTCGTATGCATAAAAAAGTATTCTAAACTTTACTTTACTAGCTTTGCTAAAAAAAAAACATCGAATTGTTTTGGTTTTGAGTGTTTGCTATGTTTGGTATGCATAAAAACCAAAGTTTGCTGGATTTATGCTAGTATATACTATAATCAAACCTAGTGTCTTATTTACCACACTAAAACTATTACTAGGTTGTTAATTTATAGTTTTTTCTTTTGGAGATGTGATATGAATTCGAAAACAAGACAAATGTATTGAATTTATTGGTTTTTTTATTCTGATTTGGAAGATGAAATAATGTTTTCGTGCATGTAAAGTTTACAAATTGCGTAAACCGGGTGAAGGAACAGTAAATTTTAGACACCTTTAGAAATAGTAAACTTTTAAGACATAGTAATTTACTCTTCTTGAAACAACTGAAGCAGAATTGACCCAATCTTCAGAGTAAAGTAATTAATATTGACAACCCGGAATCAATGAGATGCAATACCTATAACGAATGGTGTCACTTACAGACTTGTTGTTCGTTCATAATGCTGGTTACTTACTTACTTCTGGTTCAATGAACTTTGCACGTTTTTTTTCCAAATTTTATGTGCTTATACACTTTGGCTTTTAAATAATCGTTCAAGTGTCGGCGGAATGCGGCACGTGCAAAATGATTAGCAAATGAGACGGATCAAGGTTTAACGCGACCCATGCCAATAAGAAGTGATTTACGTAAAAATTTTAAGTCAAAATTGTCACATACAAAATTTGCTTACAAGCTGATATTTCTGAGAAAAAAAATGATAAAGTTTTAAAATTGCGTGAAAACTGTGTTTTTTTGCCTACAGTGCTCTCTAGCCCTCACATTCACATCGATACTACTTCCATTACGCGGTAAGAATTAATTGAAAGTGTATATTTTGAAATAAATTTAAAAAAATCGGAAAATCGATTTTAAATTTTTTAAAAATTAAAACTAAGGGAGAAAGCTACCCTTAATATTTTTAATAAATATTTTTGTCATGTGAAAATCGTGAATATTTCTAACGCTTTGATATTTACTACGAATTTAAATTTAAATTTACTACGAATAAAAAGATATACGTATTCGAGGATTACTCGATATATACGTGTTCGAGGATTTTTTTTTTGGAAAATATAGCGGTTCCAAATATCGAGAATTTCGTGTTTTTTGGCTAGTCGAGTTATTTTTAAATATTTATAAATTCGGTTCTATTAAAGATAGAAACTTCTATAGTTTGTTGTATGTTAAAGTTAAAAGATTTATCAGAGCTTTGCAGTTTTCAATGATTGTACAACACCGAAGTTTTATACCAGAATTTGATTATATTGCTAAGAGCCTACATAAGCTTCCAAGAAAAGATAAAGCATTTGAATAGACCGAAAAGCAAGACGATGCGCGATTATGGAACTTCAATTAAGATTATGATCTGCACCAGTTCTGGTTTATCCTATGCAATCTTAAATTTATATTAAATACTGATACCAGCAAAGATGGTTTTGGAGGAGGGGAAAAGAAATCGATGAAATTGATGGGAAAGTGAAAGTAATACCTTATTACTCGAAGACACTGTCCAAGCGAGAAAGGGATTGCTGGCTATAGTGCTATGTGTGAAACATTTCCACAAACACTTGTAATTCCATTTGAGTAGTGATCATGGAGCATTGACTTGTTTATTACAATTTAAATACCCAGCGGGGTAGGGAGCACGATGGATCAAACGCTTACAGGCTTATGATTTTGACATTAAACATCGAACGGCACATGGAAATGTTAACGAATGCCAGGCAAGCACTGTAACCGGGCCGAAAGCTAGGAAAACATTATTGACGTGAGGCTTACGTAAGTGAAAAAGGAAAAAAACCTAGACAGTGTCATATTGGTCATAATGGAACAGCCTCTGCAAGTTCTAAGGGTACAGTTAAAGAATCAATGTTAGTAGTAGTCCCAAAAATAAAAATGCCTCATATTTTTAAAGAAATGTTATGGAGGAACCAGTGGTGGTCATTAAGAAAACCCTTGACCAAGTACGACGTAGATTTTATTGGTCAGGAGCATGTCAATTGGTAGTGGAATGGTGTCGTGGAATAGCTACTGCAAAAGGACCTATACGAAGAAGTTATGGTAATATGAGGCAGTATAATATGGGAGCGCCATTTGAGAAAATTGCAATGAATGTAGCTGGACCATTTCCGGCTACTGATAGCATCAACAAATATGTGCTAGTCATAATGAATTATTTTAGCATGTGGCCAGAGGTGTGTGTCCAATACCAATCAGGAATCAAGAACCATAATAACCGAAGCAGCAATAAGCAATTAGATTCATATAGATCAAGAAATGAATTATGAATCTACAATATTTGAAAAATCTATCAAATGCTTGGAATCAATAAATCCAGAACAACTGCTTCATATCCCTATAGCTGAGTCAAAGAGTTGATTTTCTACGAAAACCTTCAAAGCTCTTATGACAAAAAGTCTATGGCCAATTGTTCTGAAAAGAAATTGGGCTGCATCTTCATTCTTGCATGTCTGACTAATGAAAGATCAAACATAAAAGGTTTCGAAGTTTTAGAAGAAACTTTTACTTAAATACGGGTTCTGAATAAAGATTTTTTTTCTTATTTCACTTCCATGTGAACAAACACAAAAATGTAAAATAAAATGAATATTTTAATATTGAACTTCTTCTTATAATTATTAACATAAAATTCTACAAATTTACTAAATAAATAGATAAACTGGAAATATATACGAAGATATATAACAAATAAGTTATTTATTTGACAACTCAAAAAAGTTTGTTATTTAAATTCCTAGTAAACGCCATAGCAACAACCTAGTGCGATGTTTTTTAATACTATCCTCCTAGTTTAGTTCATACTCAAACCAATTTTTTACTATACTAGCAATTTTGTATTAAACTAGGTAGTAAAGTTTAACTAGTGTTTACTAGTTTTTATACATATCGCCCAATGTATGGCTTGATTACCGATATAAAAAAATTGATTAAATTAACTTTTCAAGTGACACCTAACTAAATATTTGATAAGCATGTCAAAATTAATACAGGTGACGGATGCTGGTTGACAACCTACGCTCTTTTATGGAGCATAAAGGAAACAACAGAAATATTGAATTACACTTAATACCAATCAGTGGCGTAGCCAGAATTTTCATTGGGAGGGGTCAAGAATTATTTTATAAGACTTAATAGTTTAACCCAATAAACCAATTAATTAGTTTTATTAATAATTCATTACAATAATATATACTTCATTTTAATGTCTCCTTAATTTTAATTTTTTTAATTAATGATTTTTTAAAAAGTAGATTAATTATTATTTTTAACTATCTTAAATTATTTTACATTAAATAATTAATTTTAAAGAAAAAGATTTCTTACCTTGCAAACTATGTAAAATCTAAATCTATTTGTAAAATTTAAAGACGCAAGAACACAACTTCCCTCTTCAAATTGAAATTAACACTGAGCAATAAATGTTTGGAGTAACGAAAAAAAAGTAGGTGATTCGTTCAAATAAGTAATTTAAAATAAAAAGAGTACCAGTACGTCTATTCCTGCATTTCCCTGGGAATTGGGAATTGAGAAAAAAGTGCAATAAATGAAATAAAGGAAATTTTCTAATACGAAATTGCTATTTCCCGCGGCACGGAATACTAGTTCTGAAATAATTGCTGTAATTTATTTCTCAATTCCTATTTCACGATGTATAGGAATAGGGCTACAGATGTACTCATAAAGAAAGAATAGTAAACAAAATAGTAGGCCAGTGGGTATAAATAAAAGACGCCAGAATAGTACATTATGATGCTAGGACGTAAAGCTAAAGGTTTTGGACGTATGTGGAGTTTGCATCCACATTAAGTCCAAAATAGCTTACGTCCGTGCATCATATACTATTTTTTATTCGTCGCAAGCAAAATATTTTAAAAAAATGTTTATTCTAAATTAAAATTATAAATTTGCATAAATTATGAAATAAAAATATGTGGAACAAGCTAACTTTGACATAATTTTTGTTATTTTTTCCAAATTATTGTATCACTATTTTTTTTTTTATTTTGCGTATGGTTTTTTTTTTGTGACACATTAAAAATTAAACTTAAAATAGGTAGACTCTTCTATAAAATCTACCTAAAACAAAACATGGATTCACATTAAACGAACTTACAATCGATTTGATTGCGCGTCTTTTAGTAAAAAAGTAAAATATTTGAACATTGGGCAGTCTATTTGAACATAAGATGTTTACATCTAGTGAGTCTATCCATGTCTATTCGGATCTCTGCGATGTCGCTATCGTATCGTCGAATTGGACACAAGTTGCAATGTATTTTATGGTTTGTTGTGGAGCGCCGCAGTTACACTCAGGGGACTCTGAAATGCCCCACTTGTAGAAAGAATCAGCACAACGTCCATGATTCGTTCTTATTCGGTTTAGTGTAGTCCAGGTATGACGTGGCAGATCGAAACCAGGTTGGGTAGAAGTCAGGTTAGTAATAGAAGGGCCAGTTGTGTTGTAATGATACCAAGAGGTGTCCCAGGCATCCAAGATATTAAAATTAGTTGCCAGCAAGTTGCTGGCAGTTTTATGTAGAGGCTTTCTTGACTTCAATCGACAACGAGTGTGGTCACCGTAATATTCGTGCAAGGGTAACGTGATGTTGTTGGTTACCTTTTAATGTTCACGCATGAGAGCATGCAAGCATCTGAGTGCATGTGGAGCGATATTGGTCAACACAGTGAGCCAAGGTAAAGGAGTGGATCTGATAGTACCACTTATAGTACGCATCGTGGCATGTAGCTGGCAGTCTACTCTTTGAGTATGTGTGCTAGTGAGTATGTGTGCTATCACTATGACAACATAGTGGGGGGTGGGGTTCTGTGGAATGAAAAGAAAGCAACCATTCAATTCATTCCTAAGATACCAGAGAAAAATATCTTAATATAAGAATATTAGAGCAATTCTTCTAGATTACAGAAACTTTAAAATTTCAATGGGGGGGTTTAAACCCGAACAAACCCGTATGTCGCTACGCCACTGATACCAATGTTACAACACAACGGATGATCAAAGAGCAAAAAACACATGTAGTTCACATAAATTTTTTTGAAAAAATTATACATCCTTCATGACATTTTACAACACCAAAACATTTTTCATAAATAAAAGAAAAAGTTTGAAACGTTAAAACCTTTTCGAAGTCGATGATGTAGAATTACTCTTTAGGTCAAATTTTCGAATACGCTATAAGAGCAAATGCGAACTGATATCACGGTCTGGTTATTTAAACCAAATTTATGACAGACAAACGTTAACTTTAACTTTAATGCTAATTTTCCAAAATTTTCAAATTAATTTTTTCCAACTGAATTCAGTGTTCTAATACTCAAAATTTGTTTACACTACGAATTAATTCAGCTCAGTATCCACTCTTTCATTAATACAATTAAAAATTATCTAGCGATTTTTTTCGTATAACAACTTAATTATCATCATAACCTTGAACTTTTTGCCTAAAATTACTCTAAATTATACCCCCTTTTTCATATCGACAATTGTCTCACCCCTTTCAAGTAATTAATAATAAATTTCCTAACCAAATAAAATTCAAATAAATTTTCCTAAAACACAAAAAATTTTTTTCTTTCAAATAAAAACGCTAAACAATAATGTCATCATTAAAAACCATCTATTTTACTCTTAACCACCGTTTTACGTTTATTCGTTATTTTTATTACAAAAAATAATCATTCACACTAAAACCTCAACCCTAAATAAATTTCATAAACAACCGAGAAGAATCTTTCCTACTTACTACCTTGACACAAATATCACAACACAAATAACAAAAAAAAATAATAATAAACGAAAAACCATTCTTCCTCAATCATTTTTCATCCTACAAATAAAAAAGAAAATTGAGAATTCAAAGACAAAAAAAAATATGAAGAAAAAAAACAAATTTTCTTTTATTTCAAAGAATATTGAATAGCTAAGGAATAAGTTATTCTTCTTCTTTTTTGGTAAAATATTATAATAAAATTACGAAAGGTATAAGAAATAATAAAGTTATAATTCAGATGAAGTTTTCTTCTTATTCTCGTTTTTTTTTTTTTTTTTTTTTATTCTATGTTAGGCATGTTTAGTGTTAACCAATATAGATCAACGTCTCTGAATATCCGAAGATACCATGCTAACTAAGGAACTAGGGCTTGAAAGTATTATTCAATTTTCTTTGAGGAATTTATTAATGTTGATCTTAAAGTTTTGAGGATTAAAATTATCAGGAAAGACCCACGCCGGTAAGGCATTCCAGAGATGAGAAACTCTGTTAAAAAAATCGCGTTGAAAAGCGACAGTTCTACACCTAGTCACTCGAACCGTAAAAGGATGGGGTGATGTTGATGCTCTAGTGAAACGCGCAAAGTTTGCTGGTTCAGGCAAAATCGATTTGATCTCCGCAGACGTCCGTTCGTCCATAATATACTTGTAGAATACCGTCAAATCAGCGACGTCTCTTCTATGTTGCAAGGAATCAAGCTCGTTAGTAAGAGTCGAGTTGCCGATCAATTTAACAGCTCTCCGCTGTACAGAATCAAGACATTTCAAACTACTTATGTAAGCTCCTCCCCATATGTGAGAACAATACTCCATGCAGGGACGAATAAATGATTTATATATTAAAAGAAGCTGCTCGCTATTAAAAACCTTACGACAACGACCCAAAAATCCTAATTTTTGAACAGCGTTCTTTGCTAGGCTAAAAATATGAGAATTCCATTTCATACTATTTTCAATCTCAACTCCTAGAAGTTTAATAGATTCTTTCTCTTCAAGATTATTTGAATCAAACTTTAATAAAAATGGATTAGGTGTTGATAACCTAGAAAAATGGCAAACTTGAGTTTTACTTGTGTTGAATTCAACACTGTTAGCAACTCCCCAATCTAAGATGGTTTTTAAATCAATATTTAATGAGTCTATCAAGTTTGATCTAGCGATATTAAGATTTGATGGTGCATACAAATTTGGCATTTCATGTGACGCATGAAGTGTGCTATCATCAGCAAAACTATGGATGGGATTAACTGTTGAACCTAGCAAGTCATTAATATAGAGAAGAAAAAGAGTAGGTGATAAAGCGGAACCTTGAGGAACACCAGCGTTAGTTGAAAAGATATTCGATGAAACACCATCAACATTGACCTGAAATTTGCGCTCGGAAATAAAGCTTTGTAACCAAGAAATAAGTTGCTCATCTAAGCCGTAGCATCTCAATTTGCAAATAAGATTGTTGTGCCATACTTTGTCAAACGCTTTGGCAATATCAAGTGCGACGCCAAAGGTCTCACCATGGTTTTCAAACGACTTGTTCCAGATATGCGTGACAAAAGAGAGTAAATCTCCCGTCGCTCTTCCTTTACGGAATCCGTATTGTCTTTCATTAAGTAATTTTGACGACTCTAAGAAGCTCATAATATTAAAATTAACATATTTCTCAAATACTTTAGAAACAACCGACAAAATTGATATAGGTCTGTAGTTTCTTGGATCCGTTTTAGCGCCCTTCTTTGGAACTGGTTGTACACTAGCTATTTTCCATATATCAGGAAAAATCCCTTTCTTATATGACAAATAGAAAATTTTAGTTAGGATTGGTGCTAACTCTTTAGCAAAAGTTTTAAGGATAATTGGAGGAATTCTATCAGGTCCAGATGCCTTATTAGTATTGATTTGTAAGAGCATTTTCCGAATGACATTTTTACGAAAAATAATCCGCCCCATTTTGTTAGAAACTCTAGGAATTGGTATAGGTAGAAAATTGGGTTCTACTAATGTAGAATTTAACGAAAAACAGTTACCTAATAAATTAGCCTTTTCTTTGGGGTCAATAATAGGTATATCTCTATCAATAAGAGGAGGTATAGAAGACTTACAAAAATTTCCTTGAACAGCCTTGGCGGTTTTATAAAAATTTCGTGAACCAGTAGGGTGCTCAGCAAATTTATTAGCTTTTTTCCTAATAAATAGATGTTTCTCTGCATCTATTAATTTTCTACATAAATTTCTTTCTATTCGGTATAATCTAAGGTTTTCATCAGACTTGTTTTGAATAAACTTTTGAAAAGCCTTTTTTTTAATTTTTATTGCTTTTTTGCATTTACTTGAAAACCATCGATCAACCTTCGGAACAATCAAACTATTTGGAACAAACCTACTCATACCCATTAGTATTATTTTTGAAAAATTAGAAGCAACAATGTTTGGATCTTGGCTGGAAAGACAATTGCGTTTCCAGGGAAACCATTTTAAGAAATCTCTAAGTCCCTGCCAATTTGCAGCTTTATAATCCCAAACAAGACGAGGATTAGCTTTAAACTGTTTAGGTACTTGTATATTTAAATGTGTGGAGATCAAATTATGATCTGATCCACCCAAAGGCTCTGATACTTTAAATTGAACCAACGTAGGGTCATTTATCAAAAACAAATCGAGCAAGTTACTTTTTTGGCCAAGAATGTCAGGAACTCTGGTAGGCTGATCTATTATCTGAGTGAAATTATGATAAAGAGCAAAAAGTTCAGCTTCTTTACCTAATTCATCAGTTTTAGAGCTGTGTGTAAGCCATTCTTTATTATGAACATTGAAATCACCAAGAACTATAATTTTAGCGTTAGGATATACAGTCAACCTATCTATCTTTTCAGATAGGTCATGAAATAAATTTATGTTCTCCGGTGAGTTGGGCGAGCGATACAATCCAAAGACAAAAAGAGTTTGATTAGAGCAGGTAATCTTAAGGGAAACCATATTGTGAAATTTTGAATTTAATTCAAAATTATTTATTCTCACATATGGTACAGAATTTCTAATAAACGCACAAACACCATGCTTAAAGTAGAAAGAAGATTCAAGCTCATAGTTAGGACAAACATATTTAGTTTTGTCCAACGATACAGCTCTCGCGCTGATAATCGTTTCCGTTAAAAAAAGAATATCAGGCTTAAGATTCTCAAGATAAAGGTGAACTGCATTAAGATTGACGTTCAACCCTCTTATATTAGCAAAATTGATAGACAATTTCGACATTTTAAATTATAGTTAAATTTAAAAATAAATCTGAAAACAATCCTCAAAAAAATTCCAACTAAAACCAAACAAAAGATCAAAAATGATATCTAAATTGACAATTCTACCAGCTGGACAACTTGAAACTATGTCTAAGTTTAACTGTCGAAATTGCCAATTCAAACAATGGATAATAAATTAATGGTTCGACATAAGAGATTGAAGCAAACAGATTAAACCAAACCAAAAACAACGATTAAGGATTAAAAGGAGACCGTGAAAGTTCTTATCTCTTAAAAGTAGTATAGTAAGTATAACTGTGAAATTGCAATTGAAGTTTGGGTTAATTTTGTCTTACACTTAACAAATTAAATTTAAAATGAAATACAATGTAAAATAATTGTACCTACAGCACAGTCGTTGCTGTTAATTTAGTATTAACAAAATATTAAAAAAAAAATTACTAAATAAATTGTAAAACTTATCTTAATTTCCTCCTGAACCACCGGTAAGGTAAAAATTTTAGATATATTATCGTTTTTCCTAAATTTTCTTCAAATTTTGTTCTTAAGTTAATTATTTCTAATTTTGTAATTTTCTTACCTAAAAATAAAAAAGATAAATAGTGTTAATTAGTAAAAATTAAAATTTATTGATATTAAAGTAATAAATATAAAAGAAATTTAATTATTATTTTTTTGTCAAATTTCTTATATTCGAAAATAATACACAGCCGTTTCGTTTGACAGCTGGCCTACTATTCGTATTTTTGAAATGGCATGCGCATTGCGCAATGATTAAAAAATATTTTCTTTTTTTCATTTTCCGATTTTGCATTATTTGATGAGTTTTTGTTTGTATGCTTTCCCTTTCCACTTCTTTTTGATTTTATTCGGGGATGAAAAATTGTTCATATTTTATGTGTACGCATGCTTAAAATCAATGACGTCATAAATGAAAATTTAAAACTTTTTAACAGTATAGTTGAGAAAAACATTTTTATCAGTGTATAATAAATAAACAGCGCATGTGCTAGTTATATTTTGTAGAACAGATTTTTTTTTTGAAAATCGAGGAAAATAATTATGGAATTTCTTCTTCTTTTACTCGAATAGTGTTTCTGCGTCTTTATTGTATTTATTTTTTTATAATCTTTTAAGTAAGAGATAAAACAATTTTTGTAATGCATTAATTTTTTTTAAAGTGGAAGATTAAAAGTACAAATTTTTACATGTTTCCATTTTAATTTTTGTAATTGAATTAAAATTTGATTTTAATTATTTTTGTTACTTTATTGCTTCAGAAGATTTGTTTAAAGCAGGATATAAAGAAACTTTATTTATTTCTACTGAGAAATTTTATTAGTGCAATGGCTTGTTAGTTTTAATGCTTGTCATCATTTTGATTTCGTTTTATAACTATTATTGATCGTTATTTTTTATTACTCGATAAATTCCTTCAACTCAACCTTATCAAGCTTACAATAATTAAATTAACAATACGAGACATATATGTAATTTATTTCAATTGCGTATAACAAAAATCATACACAAATCTTATTACAATTATAATTTGTATAATTTATTTTAACCAATTTTGATTTTTATCATTTACGAAACGCTTGCTGTATTTTATTAACCAGCCACCAAACATACAATGTACATTAAAATTCACTCAACTTGAATTCCATTTCAAAACTCAAATCCCAAACCACCGCCAACATAATTTATTATGATATAAAACTCAATATCAATGACTAACATTAGCATTATTAGAATGTTATGATAAGCAAATTAGAAATTGAATAATTTTTGAATTAAAATTCTGAATAAAATTTACAAAAATTTTATTTATATAAAATAAAAAAAATAAATTTAAAAAGTGAACAAACTTTTTTAAATAATTTAATTTTTTGTTTTTTCAAATTTAAAATTTAGAATAAAAAAGTTTTAAATCTGTTTCTGGGTTTGTTCACTGTAAATGTTTGAAAATGAACGTAATCGTTTTAACACAATTTAAGTTTTATAAATAAATTATTCAGTTGAGGAATAGTTTTGATAAACAGATGCAAAATGGTTTTGTTAGACTTTGGCAAGCTTCACAAAAAGTTGGATATTGTCATTTTAAATATTTATTTATAATATTGCAGATTTGTTTGTTAGAAACAATCTTTGCGTATAAAAAAGATAGTAAAAATCCATTTATACATAGATTGGGTGTTGAGTGGCCGAATAGTGTAGTAGTTGGATTTGAACTTGGACGAGAATTAGATTACCATTCAGAAAATGTATTAAATCGTTAAAACTAGTACAGGTGAGGAACACTTTAAGACCATCTTCGTTCTTGTATGGAGAATATATGAATTTGTAGTAAGTAGTGCTTCTAAGTCCATGTTTAAGTCGATTTTTAAGTCTAAGTCAATGGGTAGTATTAATAAAATATTTCAACTTTACAAATCGATTTATTAAAAAAATTAGTGAGTTTGATCGCATTTTACAATTTAAAATAGTTTTAATCTTTTGTCTGGCTGCACCTTTCACGACGTGGTTTGACAATGGATTATTTCTTCTGGATGATTCCTTAAAATTTAATAATGTGTTTCATTTTATCTATTTTAATGTTACTACACGAAGACAAAATACAAGATTTTATCTCTTCATTGTTTTTATTTTTTAAATAAATCTTTCATTCGTCATAAAATTTGTTGTTTGCTATCTTTGCCTGTTTGAGCGTCGTCTTTTTCATAATCTATATCATCGCTATTTATTTTACAAATGTAAAACGTTTTTGCAACTGCCCATTAAATGCGATAGTTGTATCAGAATTGACTGATAATTTTTATATATTAGTTAGCCCATATTAGTGTATAACTTTGAAACAATCATTATCCTAACCTTAATGTTACTATGTAGGATGATTTTACTTTAAAACAGATGTTGTGTACGTGTGTTTTTATATATATTTTGAACAAATATAATTATCAGTATTTTACAATTTTAACAATTCTTTAACCAAGTTGTGTCTGCTTTATTTGTTGCTAGTTAAACAGTGGCTACAACCTTGTTGCCGTTACCACCATAATAGGAATTAATTTTCTAAGGATCGTTCATGGATACAATTTGCATTCAGCAACAGCTTAGAATGCATGTTTTTGTGTGTGGGACCTGAGTCTTAAACGGTTGTATGTGTTATTGTAACACTTATTGTAGTTTTTGCAACACAATAAATTTTATTGAAGAAAAAAAATGAAAATGATAAAAGAAACGAAGTGAGGTGAATTAAGGATACACTCAGGTAAAGTGAATTAAGGATACACTCAGAGTTGACGTGAGATATCACACACCACTGGCAATAGCAGTGAGATATCACTAGCCAAGGTGACATCTTAGGGGTGGTGGCGGATGAACTGTATTCAGTCAACGGTAGCACCCTCAATCTTAGCTGTTAAATAATCATTGACGATGAGACGCTATTTCTTGAAGAAGTTAGCCTTCATATAATTATGTGTGGGCTTTAATCTCTAAGAAAGAGTGCGTCACAGGGTCAAGGAATATGCAACCGGCTGGATTATTGGCAACTACATTTTTGTTTTGTTTCAGCAAATTTTTGTAATAATTTGCTATTTACTTTTTAATTTACTTTTATTTTCTCTATTCTATCATAAAATATTGGCCTATGTCATATTTTGTCAGTGATAGGGTTTTTTTTTTAGCTATCCATTCTTTATCAAAAAATATAAAAATACAAAAAAAGAAAGATTTACGTCCATCAACACCTTTGAATGTATGTTGTTGTGGGACCTTGGTCTTAAAAGGTTTTTATGTGTTATTGTGACACATATTGTAATTCCTACTACACAACACATTTTATTAAAAAAAAAAAAAACTTCTCAAAAACTTCTTCATTTATCGTCTAAGTTTTTTTCTCAAGACTGAAATTATCTACCCATACCTACCCAACTGGCAAAACTTACTTCTCAATTTTGAGTTATACAAGCTTGAGCTTCAATAAAGCTTCGTTAATGCTTATAAGTGGAAGCTAGTTATATTTTACTTCTATAAAGTTTCGATAGAACTTCCTCAAAGAAGTTCTCCTCACCACCGGAGTGAAAGTTTCTAAAATACTTTTATATTTAATACTAGAAGCTGTACCGAAACTTATCTACACAACACTAAATAAAGCTTCCGAAAAAAGGTTATAGAAATTATAGCTGTCATTAGGATTGAAGTAGTTTCGGTTGTAAATCTTTAAAGATCGTATTGAAGCACAGCTGTCATAGTCAAAAAATTGCTAAATTATCCAACCTTTAGAAGTTTTACGGAGACTGTTTTGTGAAAATGAAATATATCAAACTGACGGAAGCTATTGCTTCTATTATTTCAACTAGAGAAGCTTATACGAAATTCAAATCGTTTCGTTTTTGTCAGAAAATTATTGTGTATAAGGCGGTTTTTGTTTTTTTTAATGTATTATTTAGACATATTTTGTACAATATAAAATATTCTTTATTTAGAATCTTGAAATAGACAAAAAAAAATCAATCAAAATCGTAATCACCTAGAGGGGAATAGAGAAAATTTCAAAGATTATTTGGCTAAGTTTTATAAATACATAATGGTATATGAATTTTCTTTACATTTCTGAGAGCCCAACTCGTCAGGAAGTACTGATTCGATACAGAGTTTCATAACACTGTGCGACAAATGGTAGGGATCAGGAATCCGCTAGGGTTCTGAGTACCGGGAAAAGTTATATATCGGTCAAAAAAAGTTATACGTGTCCCGGCGTTTTGCTGGGTCACGTCTAGGAATCGAGATATATCGATTTGAAGTTAGTAGGTAGCATATAGGGGAAATTGTCACGTTTGGGGTCTTTTTTTTGACATTACTCGAGAGCGACTAGTCCGATTTTACTGAAACAAATTTAGAAAAATTAAGAATTACAATTCCTTTAATCTATTAGCTAACAGTTTCGCAATTATAAATAAAAATGAAGAAAAAAAATAATTTTTTGCGTAAAAAATAAAAAAATTGTATTTTGAAAAATCATGAAAAATTAAAAACGGGAAAAAGTGTCAAGTCTTATTACTTTGACATAAAATCACATAATCTGTGCACAAAATGAGACATGGATCATGAAAATCGATGAACGCGTTTCGCTTTTACTCACAATTAAGGTAAGGTATCTCATTTTGACAAGAATTGATTGAATTGAACATTGAATTGATTTTTCTAGAAATTTTTTAAAAATATTTTTGCTGGAATAAACTCCAAAATTTATTGTTTTAAATGTATTTGGACATGTGTCTAGGTGTATTGATTTTATTTTTTTTTACTTTTTTATTTTTTATTTTCTATCTTTTATTTATTTTTTATTTTTTTTATTTTATTTATTTATTTTATATTATTATTTTATTTTATTATTTTTATTATAATCATATTTTATATTTTTATATTTCTATTATATTTTATTATATTATTATTATTATTTATTATTATTATTATTATTATTTATTATTATTTATTATTATTATTTATTACTATTATTATTATTATTTATTATTATTATTTATTATTTATTATTTATTATTGTTATTTATTATTTATTTATTATTTATTTGTTATTTATTTATTATTTATTTATTATTTATTTATTATTCATTTATTATTTATTTATTATTTATTATTTATTTATTATATATTTATTATTTGTTTATTATTTATTTATTTATTATTTGTTTATTATTTATTTATTATTTTTTTATTATTTATTTATTATTCATTTATTATTTATTTATTATTTATTTATTATTTATTTATTATTTATTTATTATTTATTTATTATTTATTTATTATTTATTTAAATTATTTATTATATTTTTTTTGTTTAATTTTTTATATTTTTATTATTTTTTTATTTTATTATTTTTATTAGTTTTTCATTTTATTTTATTATTTTATTTTATTTATTTATTTTATTTTTTTTTTATTTTTTATTTATTTTATTTTTAATTTTTTTTTTTTTCGTTACTTTTTCAGTATAGTATATCAGTAGATGAAAGGAATTGTAATTCTTAATTTCTAAATTTGTTTCAGCAAAATCGGACTAGTCGTTCTCGAGGTATGTCAAAAACAGACCCCAAACGTGACAATTTCCCCTATATGATAGGGGAACTAACTTCAAATCGATATATCTCGATTCCTAGACGTGACCCAGCGAAACGCCGGGACACGCATAACTTTTTTTTGACCGATATAACTTTTTCCGGTACTCAGAACCCCAGCAGATTTGGGCTGTCGCACAGTGTAATATAGTCACTCTATTAAAATAATTAACAGCAAATGGATTGTGGAATATGCATTGCTTGTATTGTTATTGTTTTATATTAATGTAACATTTTTAAAAATTAACTGCGTTCATCATCACCTTAGAACGCATGTTGTTGTGGCACCTATTAAAAATCCAACTAGAAAACTTTTTATTTAAAATCACATTACGTGTTAGAGCATTTTAAAACGGGATCTGCAGAAAATAATATATTGTACCTTGGGCCTTTCCAAATACAATAATTTGCCACTCGAAATTAAACACATCACAAATTCAAAAATCTTTAAAACTAAAATAGTGGAATATTTGAAGTGTAGTTAAGCGAAATCATTAAATATATGCGTTAGTATAACTATTTAACGTTGTTTTTTGAATATTTTTATTTGCAATCAATTTTACTTTTATTCATTGTTTATTGTTTAATGCAATATATTTCTATTTATTACTTATATACGAATATTTTGTCAATAATCTTTATTACTTTTGTTAATTTCAAATTTATTTTGTTTATTTACTCTTGTTTATATTTCATTTATTTACTGTTCATTTTTTTTTCATTATAAACACTTTTGCACTGTAAGTAAATTAAGATACATATATGAAGTTGCGCTATAACCTTTTAAGGTTCGAGCAACTGACTAGCAAACAGTCTCTTAAGGAGAACTAAAAAAAACAATCAGAAAAACTGTAAAAACGTAGAAAATCATATGTTTATAGTAAATAAAGTAAAAAAAAAATTATTCAAATAAAGGTGTAAGTACGCTAAAAGTTAATGATTGAAAAAATATAACCCCTTAATGTTGCTATACCCAAAATAAAACAAATAGAAAAAAGATTTGTCAATATTCTTTTACGTCAATTAAAAAAAAACAAAATCTCTTAAGAACGCAAGTCTCAGATTATGATTTCATAGTTAAAAACCCATTGAAGTTATATTAACATACCTTTTTCAATAAAAAGTAAGCCCTTGAATTATACTATATTTTCTACATCTGAATTATACTATATTTTTCTAAAACTAAAATCTATGGAAGTCTTGTGGAAGTCTTATAGAAGCCATTATTATTGTAATTACTATCAAAGATATTTATTGTTTCTTAACCTTAAATTAACCGATTGGATAGCGTGCAGGAGAAACGATCGAAGGACCAGAGTTCGAAACTTGATGCGATCGTAAATATAAATTCAAACACTATATAATAACATAGCAATAACAATAATTACGTTAAAAAAGTGTAGATATATAAAAAACATTGTAATATTTTTGTCATATTTTTTAATAGCTTCTATAAGACTTCTAAAGATTGTTTAAAACGACCTTTTAGAAGCACTTTATTGAAGCTATAACTTGTGAAACCATAAATTCTGTTCAGCTTGCATAACTGCTTACAAAAGACCATCCCGATGTTATTTCCGAAGTCTTTTACATATCATAGCTTCGTTAAGGGCAGGGAAATTTCTCCAAATGGCCTTTATAAGCCCGAAACCGCTTAGAAGTTTTAAAGAAACTATAAAGGTGGGGAAGCTAGTTTCGATAAGATTGTTTAGTGTTTTTAAGGAAGTTAAAATGCTTGTTGGGTAGTATTTTGTATTAGTAAAGAAAATTTCCTAGACAGCATATTGCTTAGATAAACGCTTATTTTCAATGATTATTACTGACACGAACTGATATTTTACAACCCAACTGTTAACATTGCAGGAACCTTCCTATTTAGTGCAAATTTTTCTTTTCCATAATTACAACGTTTTCGAAAGACGACATTTAATATTAAATTTTCCAAATCAACTTCTCCTATTGGTCAACACCACTTCTGGGGCAAAATGTTTATCGCTTTGACATAAATCCATTTTTTCGATTGTAACAAATTTTGTGAAAAAACGACAATCAATCTAACACGACATGATGTTTTCCAACCCATCTTTTCCTATTAGTCCAGAAAACTTCTAAGAAATCTCTCCATTTAGTCTAAATTCAACCTGTCAATAATTACATCTTTTGTGAACAAACTTAAGGTCAATCTGCAACAACATGATATTTTCCATGACAACATGATATAACATGACAACATAATATAACTATTCCTATTAGTTGGGAGTAGCCGAAGCTGGATAGAATCAACTTTCTAATCCAATTTCATGTTCTATCACATTTCATGTCAACCAAATAATTACTTTTATGTATCAAATCTTTCTTGTTTCAAATGTTTTCCATCATATGTTTGTCAAATTTTTTTTAAAAAATGTATGGAAATCATTATTGCGACGCACTTAACGATTTTTATTGTCAACTTTATAATACAATAATCAAGCTCCTGGTCTCACATACAAATGTCGACCATCAAGATTTTGTAACCACGGCTTATTTTGAATTTTACTCTAAAACAAGAATATTCAGATATAAAGAAATTCTCTCATGGTTTGTTAATTTATTTCAGTTCCGGCTTTTAAATTAAAATAATCCATTTCAACAAACATAAAATATTTATGTATGCTACAGACTAGTCGACCAATATTTTAATATTTTTTCAGTTATTTGCTTTGTTGCGTCATTCAATGTCAATATTTATCTAAATAAATAATAAGAATTTTTGTTATGTAAAGCGTAGTCATAATATTATATGTAGATATAATATGTTTGTTTAAGTTTATAAAAAATAGAATAGTTGTCTGTAGTTGTAGAGGAGAAGAACATATTTTCTCGTTTCAATAAAATTGTTTATTGAAATGATATATGGAAATGGTTGACTTACATTTTATATTGAGATGATTTAGGGAAATTTTTAATTTGTGTACGATGAAAAAGATAATAAAAGAAACAAGAAATGGAGAATCTTACTATTTAAAATCGTTCAAATTTTCGATCGGGAGATTATGTAAATATTTAATCAAAGAGACTATTTCACTTTCTCTATTGTTTTGAAATTAAATAAATTTTCATGGTATGATTCAGTTTTTTTATTTTAAAACTTTAAACTGAACAACGATGTATACATATAAAGAATTTTTATCACATCAATAAACACAAATGGTAGGAGTATTTGACGATACTTTTATTTTGATATAGATTCGGATGGTAAAAAGTTCGATTGTTTGCTAGATTGTAGATTCGACTCTTTTTTAAATGGATCTAATACTGGATATAAATTCGTGGTTATATCCAATGGAATTGGATGACAAATTTCGTTTGGTATTAGCTACCACACATATCAAGATAAGGCAAATAAAATGCTTTAGTATGGATATAGGACACATATAGAAATCTACTTTTTTTATGCTTAATAGGGTATATTCCATGCTTAAATTACGTTGATTTTGTGAATACGCCAGCGAACCGTGAATAAGCCAGCTGCATTATATACTTATAAGGAATCCTTGTTCAAAAAATCACTAAGAGGCTTCTTATGAATATTATTCATAGAATTTTATGAGTATCGGGTACGTAGGATGGCCAATTAGGAACAGAAAAATAACTTTGTTGTAAAACTTTTGTATACTCATTAGAGAACAAAATATTTTTTTTTTCATAAAATAATATGCCTCTAATTCATAACTTTATGGTGCTTAGTACTAATAAATTATAGAACTAGGCATTTATATTCCAAGCATTTGAATTTTGATGAAGTGTCGAGATACCGAAAACCTCATGGTCATGATTTGTCATAAGTTATAAATTATAATCATATACTAAACATTGTGTTCATATTACTTATGTTCATATTTATCTATCATATACATATCTATCGTATCACAAAGTTTGTATATATACAACTCACCTTCCACAAAAACGTCTAGTGAATTATAAAAAAAAATTTTTTATACAAATCATATAAAATAACTAGAAAACAAAAATTATTATTTAGTGATGATATATTGTATACCTTAGTATTCATAAAATTTTATGCTTTCTAGATCTATTACAAGCACATTTTGATATATAAAATGATTACTAGGCATGAAAATTATAATTTTGTTATTCATTTGTTTGTGACTAGTAATCACAGTTTCGTTTCTATCAATATTTTATGCCATTTCATCATCATATATAATTTATTGGATCCATAAAATAGCGCCAACTGTCATAGCGCCGAGAAAATTGTCGCCACTAATTCAGTTGTTTAATTAGCGCAAATTTTTAAAAACTGACATAGCGTAGACATTTCTAAACTGACATAGGACCGAAATTTTATTTTTAAAAAAATCTCGGCACTAATTCAATTTTATTGAATTAGTGCCGAGATTGAATTCATATGAAGTATTTTACTTAGTACCGAGATTAGACTCCCGGCACTAATTCAAGGGATAGTGAATTATCACTGATAGGATTAATTTTTTAAGAAGTTTCTGCAATAATTTAATAGTTTTTTAATCAGCTGTTTGACTCCAACTGGCGTTTGTTAACTTCTTTTTGGATTGAGCAGCGCCAAAATCTTCTTAGATCTTAGAATTATAGAAATAAGAAAATGAATGAAAAACTAAATACCAAAAATGCTCTTGAAAGAATCCCTACAACTGATTGGGATTGGATTAGGATCTATTGCGGCGTGTTACACTTTAAATTAGCGGGGTTGAATCAGACAACCAGATCAGAGGACAGACTTACTGAACAGGGCAAATAAGGTATTCATGAATAGAGAAAACATATTTGATTTCTCACAGGTATCAGTTATGACATACCCTACAAGGACTTGTCCTAGTTCATCCTGATCTGGCCAGGACGATAAAAACACATACCAGAACCAGGGTCAGATTTACAATCTTGACCACCTGGACCAAACAAGATTTGCCTCCTCGTTAAGAAAAAAATTGTATTGTATCTATGTATGGCTGTGTGCGAAACGACGAAATAATGACATATGACATAACCCATTATTAATTGTCATAATTTTGCATTTGAAATTTATATTCATGTGGAATAAGCCATTCCATTCGTGTGGAATAAGCCTCTGTGCAGATTTCACGTAGTCAAGCTGCAGTTGATTAACATTGAAGTAAGTCAGGTAATTGTCCTTTATGATTCTTTGTACAATTATATTATTGAGCTTCGTTATCAGTTTGAAAATTTCGAAGAGATGGCAATGGAAAAATTTGGAGTGCAAAATATCATGAAGTGAACAGAAAAAATAAACGTAGAATATTGTAAGATGATGGAACGGGAAAAGAATAATCATACAGCGCGTTCCGAATTGATACGTACCTCGCCATCGTAAGCCGCTTGTTGAATTATAAACATCGGAAAGCTCACTGTTTTCTGCGTACGTTACTCTTTATACGTATATGTAAAAAATAATCTTAAAAAAGTTTTATAGGTATGTGTGTCGATGTGCTCAAAATTCGTGTTCCAATATGGCAAAAGACTTATGGCACTAATTCAGTTTATATTGAAATACTGCCGAGAACTCAATTTAAATAATTTCTGTAATAGTGCAGAGATTTCAACTGTCTGTGCTAATTCCTTTTAAACTGCATTAGCACCGAGATATTGAGTTTTAAATTTTTCTGACATAGCGCCGAGGTTTTTGATTCTCGGCACTATGTCAGTGTAACCAAATTGAAAATTTCATCTTTGCGCTTTTTCAGTTTTAAAATTATTAGTGCCGAGACACCATACAAAATTTTCTCAGCGCTGTTACAGTATTTTTCTCGGCGCTATTACAGTCGGCACTAAGTCAGTATACCTAATTGGAGTGAAGCGTAGCGAAACTCCATTTTTCCCCGATTCTGATTTTCGATTGTCCGCATACTCCTCCCAAACTATTAAAGATATCAAATGAAATTTTGCATGTAAGACGACATCTAGCCATAGATGGTTTACAAAAAAAAATATTGAAAATTAGACATACCACGAATAATCACCGAAAAACGGTTCCCATAGACTTTCAATGGGAAAATTGGGAAAATTGCTTGCTTCGCTCCTTTTTATCAATTGCATTTTGCATTGGTTACCTAGTTTATTATGTAAGCTTTCTTTTTTATATAATTTTTATTGTGTTAAATTTTTTTTGTCTTGTATTCAAAAATGATTAGTTTTTTTTGGTAAAATATTTGTAAAATAAGAGATTTCCCCATCCCGATTCGCATAATTCAGTTGCTCGTTTCAATAAAAAAAATTATATTTTTTAAACAGTCCAGTTCTTTACAATTTGTTCACATTCACTGTTGCAACTCATTATCACTTAAAATAAACGTTTTTAATTAACTCTTATTTTATAAACTAGATTTATTGAAAACTAGATCTGTTTCACAATTTTCTTTTGTCCTTATCTGATATCGTTAAATACAATACTCTTTATAGACAAGAAAAAAGTTGACAGAAACTAATAGTGTTGTTACGTTTTTCTAACCTTACTTCGATTTTGCCTAACTCCCAATTCGGTAAACGCAATTCCCAAATCTCTTCAGAGTTCGATCACTGATTAGTAAGCACAAACACCACGTTTTATTAAGTATTCAACACCTCTATTGTTTCACAACAACAGGAAAACAATTCAGCAAACAATATTCCTAACTATAATATTCTTTCAACAGCTTCAGAAACTCCAACGGTTGATTGTAGAAATTTCCAGTAATACAACGTTTAAAATAATACTCAAATTATTTCTGCTTAATAACACTTATAACTTTATTACACTTATAACTTTACACAAAAACTAATTTAAAAATCACTTTTATAATTTTGACTTCACTATCGCAGGCTTAAAATAAAACTAATCCTGTCTTGCAAGACATCCCTCTTTATATACGATTTTGCATTATCTAGATCATTCGAGGTCACTTTCTAGAAACCTTGAGAAAATAGTAGAATATTCGATTAATTTACGTTATGCTGATTTTATTCATAAATTTATTCAAGTCGACCCAAGTTCTAAGAAGTAGAACAACAACACTATTCATTTCATGAATTTGTTTTAGTATTTTGTTGATCTGATTTTCCTAGAAGTGACCGTAATGGTCTAGATTTGTGTGTAATCGTAACAGTATTTTATTGAGTTATGCTTTAGTGATATTTTTTCCTCGAGCTAATGTTTGCTCGATACTCACTCGTGTAAATTGGCAAGAGATTGAAATTTATTAAACACAATGGTACATTTTATCATTCCGGCATTGTAACTTGCATTAATAACTCATATTTTGAATATTTATTAATTTTGGGTTTTAATCGGACTAAACACCTAGAACTTGGTTTGGTACTCGGAAGATCACTGTACTCCGATATCGTGTTGCATCGCAATATTCTTGCTCGTCCCAAAATTCATCATCTTTTGTCCTTTGTGATACAAATAGCTATTCTAGTCGCTTAAAGTTGAAAATATTTCGATGGATATTTATGGCTAAGGCTATTGTATCACCCATTAAAAATACAATAATATATTCTTCTACAAGTGACGAAAATAAATGTTTTTTAAACAAACTAATACTTTCTAAAATGAGTCGGGCAGAGTTGAAAACAAATCATTTTCATTTGCAAAAATCGTTACAACTTTAAGTAAACGAAAAATAACAGATTCTTCCTTTCTTATTTATCAACAGTGATGCAATTAAATTTGTTTGGTTGCTCTATAGAGAAGAAAAATGTTTCCATTGTAAATAGAATTTGACCTTCTTTAAGAAATTCTAATTTAGGTTGCATTTAATCATAATAAATTAATTGTTGTCCCCACTGTTTCTTTATTATGTATAGGCAAATGGAATTACCACTAAGTATTATGTCAATTCCCACTTAATTAAATATAAGAGATCTTATAATGAATACAAATTGGGGTCTATGTTCTACAAAACGATATTGATTTAATAAAATTGATAGAAAACATTTACAATAAAAGTGTTAGTTTTTTCAAAATTGCTTTTTGTGTGGTTTGAATCAATATTTGTGTTGTCAATCTTATTTCAAATTAGATAGATACTTTGCATCTGAAACGTATCCGAAACCACTTTTAAATGTAAGATATTTAATATTTAATATTATTTACCACCATTGTAAAGTAAGCTGGTTTATATGTTAATATGTTTATTTTTTTATTTACATCTTAAATTCCAACAATCCTGGCAATAAAAATACATTAAAATATATTCACTTAATACAAATTCGGAAAGCTTTTTAGATCTGCATAATTTACAAAAGGAAACAACAAAATATGTTACAAATATTTCAAATAGATATCAAGGCGTAAACTCTCATATTTTTTTTTAATGTGTTCAATTATTTACACATTTACAACGAAAATTTATTACACAACAACAAAAGATTTAACGGATTTTAAAGTAGATAAAAAAATTTCAGTTTCTTTTTAATACAACCTGATTGTCAAATAAGTAAAACGTAAAAAAAACAACAAAAACTTCTAAACCAACCTACCAAAAAATAAGTCGAGTAAATCCCGTAGCATAAAGAAAACCAAAGATAATCTTCTCAAACAAATAATATTAATAATAATAAAAACGAAATAGTTAAAAATACACAAAAATAACTTAAAAAGAAAGAAAAAATTGTTTTCTGTCGTTTTTTTTGTGGAAACTATACCAAACAAACCACCCACTCACCAGTTTCCCCCTTTTTCTTAGGTTTTCTTCTACATACATTCTTCCTTCATAAATTATTCATATTTTTCTCTTAAATCTATTCTTTAAAACAAAAATATTTATCAAAAATTTTCTCCTTTTCTGAATTTTTTTCCGGTTTTTTTATGTTCCTTTTCCCATTTATCTTTATCTTATATTTTGAAAAAGAAAAAAAACTTCATGTAACTTCAAACAACAATAGCACAACAACAGACAAAAATAAATAAACATAACAAAATGAAATTCTTTGTCTTGTTTTTTGTGTTCTTGTTGTTATCATCACCATCATCATTATTATTATCATCAGCATCATTTTCTCATTGTCTTGATTCCAGAGAAGAAGGATGGATGTTATGTGGGTAGCCTAGTGATTAAAGAGTACTTAAGCTTGTTTTGTAATTGTATATCGGTCAAGTTTTTTGAATTGGAATTGGTAGATAAAATAATTGTAAATTAAGCCAACATGTTTCTTTATACGAAAATCGGTTGTATTCAATTCCCAGCTTTAACACCGAACTGGTTGGTTTAAGCTTGGTCCCAGATTGTGTCGTTTTGATCATATACATGAGGAAGGAGAGTTGTTTCTCAAATTTTAAATAGTCTTGCAGAAAATCATAAAATTTTGATATTTTAATATTCTTAAGGGTGTTAATCGTGATATGTCAAAAATCTCTTAATCTGACGAAACGAGTAATCCAAAAAGTTAGACCCCATTCGCCATATTCTATACCTTTTGAAAGAGCGATATAGTAATAACTTTAGCTATATTCTGATCATTTGAAAAACAGTTTTTCAATTCTATTAGCCGCATGTGGTTTGCTATTTTTGATTTTTTTTGATTCGTGTTTTGTTTTCATATGAAATTTCGGTGGATCAGTTTGGGTGCTTCTAATATTCCTTGCCAACCATTTCTCTCTTACAGCTAATGTTTGCATAAAACACTGTGTGTGAATGGTTCTCGAAACTGATTATCATAAATGCATGCACACTGCGTAGTCTATCTCCGATTTAAAAAAAACTTACTGTTTCACCCTCATATATTTATTGGGTTTGTTTGTTTTTTTTTTCAAAAATCTGGAAAAAATAAACAAAACCGAACTAAAAATTCTATTCGATCTAACTCTGGATAGGTTTCGCAAAACAAAATGTCAGAATTTAATAGAATACAAGCAGATTTTTGTTTTTCGATATCCCGTACGGCTTTGGTATCTTCTTACCATGATCTTCAAAACATCTTATCTTCTTCTCAATATTTTATTTTAATAAGTTACTTCGGTCTGTAAGACCTAAGTATTACATTCATGAGCCAAAAGTGATATTCTTACCCCTATTTTTTTGGCATTTCTCAACGTTTTAGAACCTATTGATACTAAAAAAGCAAAAAAAAAATGTATGTCTGGCTGCCGGCAGGTCGTCCGTCGTTACATATGAAATCTAGAAACCGCTGGAGGGATTTCAAAAATTTGTTTTTCTAAAAATAGGTATGCTCTATGGACAGGTCCGAAAGGACGATGTGTTCGATAACTGTACCGGAAGTGTGTTGAAAAAATTGTCAAGTGTGTCAAAACTAGGAAATTTTGCTAAAAAATGTTCATTTAAAGTGATAATGAGTATAGGAACATTGTATTTTGAGAAATCTTGATGGTCGGGATTGGTATGTGAAACCAAAAACTAGATTATTGCATTATAGCTTTGTCGAAAAATGTTGTCAAGTGTGTCAAAAGAATGATTTTCATTTATTTTTTAAGAAAAAAATAAAATTAGTTATTTGTATGAAATGAAATGTAATGAACATGATATTATTATTATTGAGAATTTTACTGCAAAAAAATATTGTCAAGTGTGTCAAAAAATGATTTCATTTATTTTTAGCCAATTTTTTTAGGAAAAAAAATTTGGTTCTTTGTATTTAAACATGAAATTGGACATGGAAATTTTTGAATTTGTTATAGTTTTTGAAACATTTTTGGAATTTTGAAAAAATTCGTATTTTTGATTTTGTAATAATTTTTGCAATATTTTAAGAATTTTGGAAAAAGTTTTAATTTTTGATTTTGTTATAATTTTTGCAATATTTTTAAAATTTTGAAACAATATAAAATTTTTGATTTTATGAATTTTATATAAATTTTTAGAATTTTGGAAAAAGTTTGATTTTATTTAATTTTACAATATTTTTCGAATTTTGAAAGAAATTTGAATTTGTGATTTTGTATTATTTTCTCGAAATGCTAAATGGAGAGGTTTTTGAGTAGTTTGCTGATTGTATCATCTTTTACAGAGATAGAACATTATCATTTTCCTTAATATTTAAATTTATCATGAAAAGGCAAAATCGAAAATTTTTTGAATATATACATACAATTCATTTGAGTGAAGAAATTTTCTTTTTGTTGAATTCTTTTTTTCATTTCTTTCTTTCACTCATTCGCAAAACGATCAACCATAATTTTGGATAAAGTATATAATTTCATAATAATTTTGATATTGGTTTTGTAGTAAAAAGTGAACTCTTTTTTTCAAAATTTGTCTCGTCAAATTGAGCATCCTTTATCTTTTGAGACTAAAAAGAGTTAAATTTTGATACTCAAGTGATGAATGAAGAAAAAAACGATATTACATTTTTGAGGATGATTTAATTTGTATGGAAAGCGAAAACATTGTAAGAATGATATTATATATGGAAACATAAAATTACTGAATAAATTTAATTTATGGTACTGAGCTTGAAATAATTGTATGTAATACGTAAATTTGGTTTTGATAAAGAATTATTTCGGTGTTAATTTTGCACTGGGAATTTTATATTTTTTTATTTTTATTAATTAATTGGACATGTTTAAATACAATGTCAACTAGAACAGCAAAGAATTTTGGCAAATGAAAAGAATGAGGATATTTTTAGTTAGAATAGTTAGGCTAATTATTTTACATGGTGATGCACATTTTTGATAATGATTAATGTCTAAATATAATATTTGAATGCATCAGGAAAAACGGAAATAGTCAATGAATTCCACTTAACATTCCTATTAAAATAATCGTTCTGAAAAGAAATTCTTCTTCAAAGGGATATTTGAACCGAATATTGGTGTGACAATCTTTATGTCGCTCTAGCAATAAAAGACGACATAATTTGATTTTGGTTGGATTGAATTCAACAATAATGCACTCCAGCATTATACACTTTATGGTAAATGATAAAATTGTTGAACAACTTTCAACTATTGGTAGCTGCTACATGTGATCGAAGCTAAGGAGATCCATGAGAGGCATGGAGGTCGCTGGAAGTCCGCAAAACGGTGGAAAGGTGTCGTATGTATGGCTGTAAAGATTCAATATTTCATAGGATAGAAGTTTAGTATCAATTGAAATATCTTGAACAGAAGAAATGCTATCTTGCTTAGGTATCATTTAACTTTGATAACATAACATTTTTAGTTCAATCAATACTGTGATTCATTAGGTTTTGGATAATGATAGGCCTTTAATGGTAAGCCATATGCATATAATAAGTATATTTAATCATTTAGTAATTTTCCAAATAAGTTAAAGAAAGTTATATTATATAGTGTGCTTGATGAAGACTCAAAAGACTAAATTTTAAATTGATGTTTCATGGTATAATACCGATCTATGTTTTGCATTAATTGAAAAATGTTGTTTTAATTTTACAAAATGAAAATAACTTAACAGTGAAACACTTAAAAAATGCAAAAATAATTACAAAGGTAACAGGTATCAACATAAATTTAATTTTATTTGTATATGCAATTAGTTGGTTAGCTTTAAGACTATAGAGGCTGTTTTGGTAAGCTGACATAACCTAACTTATTATTCAGCTTTTTGACTATCCATTACATCGCTTAGCATCTAAATCGCATCTGTAATTCAAATCTTAGAAAATGGAGGTGACTACGATTTTACCGTCAGCTATATTATATGCATAAGATCTAATGGTTTCTTAACACACTTGGATATACATTGCCTATGTGTATTAACTTCTAATATTATTTCCCAACAAATTCATTCACGCATTGTTGAATTAGTTACAAGGAAATCGCATAACATAAACATATATGCAAACAGCTATTGCAAAACCAAAACCAAAAAGTTGTCCATTTATTCCAATAAACTAAATAATAAGATTAATAAACAACAAACAGAAACAACCGTAAACCAAAAATTTTATTCTATAAAATATTTTATCTATGACTACTAAAGAATATATACTTTCCATGCGTATATCTTTCATTGTAATTGTATTCATTCCTTTCTATATATCAAATTCTTTTTTATTTATTTCATTCCATTTTATTTATTCAAAATTTCCCTAACAAATTAAAAACTTGATTTGTTAGTATAGTAATATAAACAGATAAAACAAGAACATTACATATAAAATAAACAAACATGTTTTGTTTTGTTTTATATTTCATAGATTTATTTCAATATGGCGATATAAACTTTAACAGGAAAACTTGAATGAAATTATTTGAAATATTTGTAGTCGTGGATAAAATAGTATCTTGTATTCGCTTAGGATGAAGGCAATTCTTCACTCGGATGATTCCCTCCACTCGCTACGCTTGTTTCGAGAAACTTCATCCTCGTGAAGAATTTCCTTCATTCTAAGCTCATACAAGAATCTACTATTCTATTTTACCAAAACAACAATCATCAATATCTGAATGAGAAAAAATTCAATCTGATTAAACTCATTCTTTTTCTACAACAAAAATTATGAAAAAAGATCGATGAGCACCAATTTGAAAAAAAGATGAAACATGCTCAATTGAAAAACAAAACGAAACTAGAAATGAGTGATAATGTCCAATCTTTTTCAATTAGTATCAACTTTTTGAATATCTTTTTTCAAATGAAAAAATGATTCAAAATATTATATGAGGAAAGATGTTCAAAAAGGAAAAAAAAATATTCATGGATTTGCTTTATTTTTTTTTCATTGAATATGAATATTCAAACTATGAAAAAGCAGAAGATGATGATCAAAAAATGGGGAGTTACCATCTCTGATCTTTTCACTAAATTATGTTAATTTATGACCTGTTATAAATTTCCGGTAACGTATTGATATTGCGTGTTAGTTTTGTGATAAATTTCTAAACAGAGATAAAAAATACTTCTACTTTGACAAAGAGTTATGTTTGATATACATCGCTGCCCAAAACTAAAAACCATGTCCTCATAAAAGTGTTTTGCCGAAAACTATATCAAAATCCTTAACCAGACCGAAGTCTTGATATCTCATTGCATTGAGATTTCAGCCCCTTCATATTTTTACTTTTGGTTTGTATAATCATTTTCTCTGAAAATTCTGATATTTAAATCCTCAACGATATTATATTATTGCGAGTTATTGCTGTATTTACTGGAACATATTGTTTTTGTTAAAAAACTAATTAGTGTGTTAAAACTTATAATACAATATCGAAATGAATAGAACTTTGATTTATGAAATATTTTGCGTTTCCTAAAACAGAAGGAAAATATAGAGAGGCTGAAATCTCGAGCTCTGAGATATCAAGACTTCGGTTTTGGTTATGGATTTTGATATAGTTTTCGGTATAAAACTTTTATGAGGACATTGTTTTTAGCTTTGGGCAGCGATGTATAT
The DNA here is from genome assembly GCA_963693315.1 of Diogma glabrata. Lineage (NCBI taxonomy): Eukaryota > Metazoa > Arthropoda > Insecta > Diptera > Cylindrotomidae > Diogma > Diogma glabrata. Next base: position 29,652,452 of record OY856187.1, on the reverse strand, counting down.
CAAACATAACTCTTTGATACAGTACATGTATTTTTTTTATCTCTGTTTAGAAATTTATTACAAAACTAACACGAAACATCAAAACGTTGCCGGAAAATCATAACAGATCATAAATTAACATAATTTAGTGAACAGATGGTACAATCAGCAAACTACTCAAAAACCTCTTCATTTAGCATTTCGAGAAAATATTACCAAATCACAAATTCATATTTCTTTCAAAATTCCAAAAATATTGTAAAAATTCAATAATATCAAACTTTTTCCAAAATTCTAAAAATATTCCAAAAATTATTAAAAAATCAAAGATTAAAACTTTTTTCAAAAATTCTGAAAATATTGCAAAAATTATAACAAAATCAAAAATTTAAAATTTTTTCAAAATTCCAAAAATATTCCAAAAATTAGAATAAAATCAAATATTTAAGCTTTTTCTAAATTCTAATAATATTCCAAAAATTCTTACAAATTCAAAAATTCAAACTTTTTCCAAAATTCTAAAAATATTGCAAAAATTATAACAATATCAAAAATTGAAACTTTTTTCAAAATTCCAAAAGTAATAATAAAACCAAAAATTTAAAATTTTTCAAAATTCTAAAAATATTCCAAAAATTCTTACAAAATCAAAAGTACAAACTTTTTCAAAATTCCAAAAATATTTAAAAAAATTGTAACAAATTCAAAAATTTCCATGTCACATTTACGTCATACAAACAACTAAATGTTTTTCCCAAAAAATCGTTTTTTTGACATCCTTGACATTATTTTTTTGACCAACGTATAATGCCATAATTCTCTAAAATAATATTAAAATTTTCATATCATACAAATAATTAATTTTATTTTTTCCCAAAAACTGTGAAAAAAAATAAATAAAAATCTTTCTTTTGACACACTTAACAACCTTTTTTTGACAAACTTATAATGCAATAATCTAGTGTTTGGTCTCACATACCAATCCCGACCATCAAGATTTCATCAAATTGAATCACTTAAAATGAACGTTTTTTAAACAAAAAATATGCAAATTTCCTTGTTTTGACACACTTGACGATTTTTTGACATACTTCCGGTACAGTTATCGAGCACATCGTCTTTTCGGCTCTTCCCATTGAGTAAACCTACTTTAAGAAAAAAAAATTTTTGAAATCCGTCCAGCGTTTTCTAGATTTCCTCGGTTGTGACAGCCGGCCGGCCGGCCGGTAGACAGACAAACATTTTTTTTTTTTTTTGAGAATCAGTAGGTCCTAAAACGTCGAGAAATGCCAAACAAAGTGGGGGTAAGAATATCACTTTTGGCTCATGAATGCAATACTTATAGACCGGGAGGCAGCGTTGCATTTTGGGTAATGATTTGATGCCGATTGAATTTAATTTTTATAGATAGATTAATTATTTGTGATGTAGAAAATAAGAGTCAGCCGTCAGACTTGCGGGGGGTGTGGTTGTGGGGGAGTTTTAAACTGCTAAAAAAACGAATTCCAAAAGTAATTTGATGCCGCTTCAAAATTTTTATGATGCATGTTTACACCATAACAATTGAAAAAAAAGTGATCAGCTGATTGGCGGATGGGGGATTATAGGTCAGCTCCTCGTATACATCAGTATAAAAATGCAATTTAGTCAAGACCTTTCTGCATAGGATCTTGATGAAACTTTGGCAACTGATTCAGGTTCACTTGAAAATGGAAGGTCTGAATTCATTTTAAATTTGGACAAAATGGTGGGTGGGTCTCCCGAACACCTCTAAGTTTAAATCTTCAATAACTTCTAATCCCGACATATGATCTTATGGATACTTGGTACATGTTTTAGTACTGTTTCCAATATTTCTGCATACCAACTTTCGGTTTGACACTTCCGGTTAAAAAGTTTTTTTCCAGGTGTTTATCCCTACTGTAGCCTACAATTACCGATCGATATTCATGAAACGTTGGTAAAAGCTTTCAAGTAACATGAGAAAGATTTTGTTAGCTTTTGCAGTACATTGGATAAAGAGTTGGGGGTCCAGAATACAACAGGTGGTTTTTTCCACAATGTTTTTTATGTTTGTTGTGAACATAAAACATTCGTTCGGGAATGAATTTTGACGACGCTTTGAAAAAAAAGCAAATATGGATGACAAGAAACTGATTAGTTTTTGAGCGAAAGTGAACAAAGTGATGGGGGGCCCCCCAAACACCTGTTTTTTTAAAGCTTAATAACATCTGTACCTGATAATCGAATTTGATGAACCTTGGTACATAAACATTTGGTACGGTTCACAACAGTTCTGCATCCCAACTTCCGGTTTTTCGTTTCCGGTAAAAAATTTTGGTTAGTAATTTTTTGAAGTTTTTTCAGTGCCTACAACAATCCCCATAATAAACTTATGGAAAAAGTTTCAGTTAGTGAAAAATAATTACCTTCTTTTGGGACACATTAATTAAAGTGGTTGGGGGTCTACCATACAACTGCTGACTTTTCGCCCTTGGTTTTTAAAGTTTGTTGGGAGCATACAGGCTTCATGCATTAATCAATTTTAGTGACACTTTCCAAAAATATGCAGACTTAAATGACAAAATATGGAGACTTAAATGACTGATTAGTTTTTGGACAATATTGAGATAAGTGGTGGGGGGCCTCCCGAACACCTGCTTATTGTGTCACCATTTTTTCAATGTTTGTTGGGAGTACCAAAATTTTTTACAGGAAATGAAAAACCGAAAGTTGGGATGCAGAACTTTTGTGACCGTACCAAATGTTTATGTACCATGTTTCATCCAATTCGATTATCAGGTACAGATGTTATTAAGCTTTAAAAAAAAACAGATGTTTGGGAGACCCCCCACCACTTTGTTCACTATCGCTCAAAAATCAATCAGTTCCTTGCCATACATATTTGCATCTTTTTCCAAAGTTTGATCAAAATTCATTCACAACGAATGTTGTATACTCCCAACAAACATAAAAACATAGTGGAAAAAAAACACCTGTTGTATGGTGACCCCCCAACCCTTTATCCAATGTACTCCAAAAGCTGATAAAATTTTTCTCATGATACTTGAAAGCTTTTACCAACGTTTTATGAAAACCGATCGGTAATTGTAGGCTACAGTAGTGATAAACACCTGGGAAAAAAACTTTTTAACCGGAAGTTGATATGTAGAAATATTGGAAACAGTACTAAAACTTTATATACCTAGTTTCCATAAGATGAGATGTCGGGATTAGAAGTTATTGACGATTTAAACTTAGAGGTGTTCGGGAGACCCCCCACCATTTTGTCCAAATTTAAAATGAATTCAGATTTTCTATTTTCAAGTGAACCTGGATCATTTGTACTGCATTCTATTGTATTGTATCTATTGTAACTGCATCTATTGTATCTATTGTAACTGCATCTACTAGCATTTTTATACTGATGTATACGAGGAGCTGACCTATAATCCCCCATCCGCCAATCAGCTGATCACTTTTTTTTCAATTGTTATGGTGTAAACATGCATCATAAAAATTTTGAAGCGGCATCAAATTACTTTTGGAATTCGTTTTTTTTACCAGTTTAAAAGTCTCCCACAACCACACCGCCCACTACTTTAGCAGCTGACCGCCAGATTTATCATCAGTTGGAGTTAATTAATTAAAATAAATAAAAATCAACCGGCATCAAATGACTTTTTCATTTGCAACGCTGCCTCCCGGTCTATTAGGTTTTTTTCAAATAGAAGTAATTAGGTTTTCTCAAAACCGAAGTAATATAGAAATATAGAAAAGCTTTTGTTATGTTTTTATTGGTTGTTATGTTTTTAAGGACTGACATTTGAATAGGTGGAATTGTATATTGATTTATGGGATGTAAATAAATCTACAGGGTCATTCCATTTTAAAGTCAACCGTCAAGCTAAATATTTTTTCTTCACAAAACTGTAACTGTGACCTATAATTTTTTTTCATATATTTTACTATAAGATATGGCAACAACTGTGAAAATTCCAATATTGTTATTTTGTTTAGAATGCAATTCAGCGCATGGGTGTGAAAAAGGCTTAATATACGAATTAAAATATATCTAAAAAGAATATAGCATAGCACAAATATAATAAACCGAATTGTTTAAACTTTTTATTTTCTGTAAGCTAAAGTTTGGAGTGTCTGAATGGGACTGCTATGCTTTCCAAATAAATGAGGTAAGCATTGTAAATACATGAATTCTTTTGTGTTACGTTAGTCACGTTACGTTAGTCACACATCATTTAAATCAAAAGCGTCAATTTATGAAAAACTAACATATTTTTTAAAAAGTTATTGCCTTTTTAAAAAAATACATTAATTACATTGAAGAAACTTATCAATAAATTTTATGTTTCATTTTCAACATCTAGAGAATTTCGGTTCATAATTTAGGTGTTAATTGAATGGTATAAAAAATGTTACGTTAGTCACATTTAAATTTTTATTTAAAAAATATCTAAAAATTTTAATTTAAATAAAAAAGCTTTCTGATTTAGATAAATAAACTCGATTTACATTTTAAAAAGTCAACAAGTGCCTAAAATAATCTTTACTATTTTAGTTATAAGGAAACAAAGTTGTGAATTTCGGTATAAATGTTACGTTAGTCACTTTGGAATGACTCTACATGCATTTTTATAATGTGGTTCAGGTTTGGTATTTATTGTTAAATTAGTTTTTATCATCAAATACTATAGAACTTTAACGCGGACCAATTTTTGTGTAGAACTTTCTTTTTTGTTTCAATTAAAAGATAAACCACAATCATTAACATTAAAAACGACTTGTAATTAACATCTAAGCAAATATTACGAAATAAATCCATCTCCTCTCAAATAGATTATAAAAAACAACCCTTCCAAGATAATTTTCATTAAAAACCATCATCCGACCTAAAAAAATTTATTACAAATCCTCTCACTGTCCCAGCTCTTGTATTATTTATTTAATTTGTTTTGTTAAATAATTCAATCTTTTATAATTTTGCCTAAATGACGATATTAGATAGCATTCAACAAATTTAAATCTAGTAAATAAAAAAGGATTAAATTATTTGATCCTTTTTTAAAGCTCACATCTACCCCGCTTGTTTTGGGTTTCGTTTCGGTTTGCTTACTTGAATAGAAACGAAATGATGTTTGCTTATTTTTTTTTTTTTTTTTTTTTATTCTATGTTAGGCATGTTTAGTGTTAACCAATATAGATCAACGTCTCTGAATATCCGAAGATACCATGCTAACTAAGGAACTAGGGCTTGAAAGTATTATTCAATTTTCTTTGAGGAATTTATTAATGTTGATCTTAAAGTTTTGAGAATTAAAATTATCAGGAAAGACCCACGCCGGTAAGGCATTCCAGAGATGAGAAACTCTGTTAAAAAAATCGCGTTGAAAAGCGACAGTTCTACACCTAGTCACTCGAACCGTAAAAGGATGGGCTGATGTTGATGCTCTAGTGAAACGCGCAAAGTTTGCTGGTTCAGGCAAAATCGATTTGATCTCCGCAGACGTCCGTTCGTCCATAATATACTTGTAGAATACCGTCAAATCAGCGACGTCTCTTCTATGTTGCAAGGAATCAAGCTCGTTAGTAAGAGTCGAGTTGCCGATCAATTTAACAGCTCTCCGCTGTACAGAATCAAGACATTTCAAACTACTTATGTAAGCTCCTCCCCATATGTGAGAACAATACTCCATGCAGGGACGAATAAATGATTTATATATTAAAAGAAGCTGCTCGCTATTAAAAACCTTACGACAACGACCCAAAAATCCTAATTTTTGAACAGCGTTCTTTGCTAGGCTAAAAATATGAGAATTCCATTTCATACTATTTTCAATCTCAACTCCTAGAAGTTTAATAGATTCTTTCTCTTCAAGATTATTTGAATCAAACTTTAATAAAAATGGATTAGGTGTTGATAACCTAGAAAAATGGCAAACTTGAGTTTTACTTGTGTTGAATTCAACACTGTTAGCAACTCCCCAATCTAAGATGGTTTTTAAATCAATATTTAATGAGTCTATCAAGTTTGATCTAGCGATATTAAGATTTGATGGTGCATACAAATTTGGCATTTCATGTGACGCATGAAGTGTGCTATCATCAGCAAAACTATGGATGGGATTAACTGTTGAACCTAGCAAGTCATTAATATAGAGAAGAAAAAGAGTAGGTGATAAAGCGGAACCTTGAGGAACACCAGCATTAGTTGAAAAGATATTCGATGAAACACCATCAACATTGACCTGAAATTTGCGCTCGGAAATAAAGCTTTGTAACCAAGAAATAAGTTGCTCATCTAAGCCGTAGCATCTCAATTTGCAAATAAGATTGTTGTGCCATACTTTGTCAAACGCTTTGGCAATATCAAGTGCGACGCCAAAGGTCTCACCATGGTTTTCAAACGACTTGTTCCAGATATGCGTGACAAAAGAGAGTAAATCTCCCGTCGCTCTTCCTTTACGGAATCCGTATTGTCTTTCATTAAGTAATTTTGACGACTCTAAGAAGCTCATAATATTAAAATTAACATATTTCTCAAATACTTTAGAAACAACCGACAAAATTGATATAGGTCTGTAGTTTCTTGGATCCGTTTTAGCGCCCTTCTTTGGAACTGGTTGTACACTAGCCATTTTCCATATATCAGGAAAAATCCCTTTCTTATATGACAAATAGAAAATTTTAGTTAGGATTGGTGCTAACTCTTTAGCAAAAGTTTTAAGGATAATTGGAGGAATTCTATCAGGTCCAGATGCCTTATTAGTATTGATTTGTAAGAGCATTTTCCGAATGACATTTTTACGAAAAATAATCCGCCCCATTTTGTTAGAAACTCTAGGAATTGGTATAGGTAGAAAATTGGGTTCTACTAATGTAGAATTTAACGAAAAACAGTTACCTAATAAATTAGCCTTTTCTTTGGGGTCAATAATAGGTATATCTATATCAATAAGAGGAGGTATAGAAGACTTACAAAAATTTCCTTGAACAGCCTTGGCGGTTTTATAAAAATTTCGTGAACCAGTAGGGTGCTCAGCAAATTTATTAGCTTTTTTCCTAATAAATAGATGTTTCTCTGCATCTATTAATTTTCTACATAAATTTCTTTCTATTCGGTATAATCTAAGGTTTTCATCAGACTTGTTTTGAATAAACTTTTGAAAAGCCTTTTTTTTAATTTTTATTGCTTTTTTGCATTTACTTGAAAACCATCGATCAACCTTCGGAACAATCAAACTATTTGGAACAAACCTACTCATACCCATTAGTATTATTTTTGAAAAATTAGAAGCAACAATGTTTGGATCTTGGCTGGAAAGACAATTGCGTTTCCAGGGAAACCATTTAAAGAAATCTCTAAGTCCCTGCCAATTTGCAGCTTTATAATCCCAAACAAGACGAGGATTAGCTTTAAACTGTTTAGGTACTTGTATATTTAAATGTGTGGAGATCAAATTATGATCTGATCCACCCAAAGGCTCTGATACTTTAAATTGAACCAACGTAGGGTCATTTATCAAAAACAAATCGAGCAAGTTACTTTTTTGGCCAAGAATGTCAGGAACTCTGGTAGGCTGATCTATTATCTGAGTGAAATTATGATAAAGAGCAAAAAGTTCAGCTTCTTTACCTAATTCATCAGTTTTAGAGCTGTGTGTAAGCCATTCTTTATTATGAACATTGAAATCACCAAGAACTATAATTTTAGCGTTAGGATATACAGTCAACCTATCTATCTTTTCAGATAGGTCATGAAATAAATTTATGTTCTCCGGTGAGTTGGGCGAGCGATACAATCCAAAGACAAAAAGAGTTTGATTAGAGCAGGTAATCTTAAGGGAAACCATATTGTGAAATTTTGAATTTAATTCAAAATTATTTATTCTCACATATGGTACAGAATTTCTAATAAACGCACAAACACCATGCTTAAAGTAGAAAGAAGATTCAAGCTCATAGTTAGGACAAACATATTTAGTTTTGTCCAACGATACAGCTCTCGCGCTGATAATCGTTTCCGTTAAAAAAAGAATATCAGGCTTAAGATTCTCAAGATAAAGGTGAACTGCATTAAGATTGACGTTCAACCCTCTTATATTAGCAAAATTGATAGACAATTTCGACATTTTAAATTATAGTTAAATTTAAAAATAAATCTGAAAACAATCCTCAAAAAAATTCCAACTAAAACCAAACAAAAGATCAAAAATGATATCTAAATTGACAATTCTACCAGCTGGACAACTTGAAACTATGTCTAAGTTTAACTGTCGAAATTGCCAATTCAAACAATGGATAATAAATTAATGGTTCGACATAAGAGATTGAAGCAAACAGATTAAACCAAACCAAAAACAACGATTAAGGATTAAAAGGAGACCGTGAAAGTTCTTATCTCTTAAAAGTAGTAAGTATAACTGTGAAATTGCAATTGAAGTTTGGGTTAATTTTGTCTTACACTTAACAAATTAAATTTAAAATGAAATACAATGTAAAATAATTGTACCTACAGCACAGTCGTTGCTGTTAATTTAGTATTAACAAAATATTAAAAAAAAAATTACTAAATAAATTGTAAAACTTATCTTAATTTCCTCCTGAACCACCGGTAAGGTAAAATTTTTAGATATATTATCGTTTTTCCTAAATTTTCTTCAAATTTTGTTCTTAAGTTAATTATTTCTAATTTTGTAATTTTCTTACCTAAAAATAAAAAAGATAAATAGTGTTAATTAGTAAAAATTAAAATTTATTGATATTAAAGTAATAAATATAAAAGAAATTTAATTATTATTTATTGTTGATATGATATTATATTATTAATATGATATTATTGTTGTGATGCTGATGGCTAATGATTTGAAAGCATAAAATATGAATTTTTTAGCAGTTGTCTTTGGTGTGTTATCTTAAAATTCATGACAATTATGAAGAAGGTTGATAAAATAACTTTCTGCACCATGTCAAGTGTCATTTGTAAAAAAAATTAATTCGGGTTATTGCCAATTTTTTACAGTTTGGTTTTTTTCCAAGGAAAATTATCATATTTGTGGGATGCCACATAGAGGGATCAGTTTTTATTGTTTTGTAAATTTTTTTTTATTTTTGATCTACGGGTGTGACAACCCCGCGTACTCCAGTCACTGCTATTGACATACGAGTTAACTTGAGATATCTCATACCACTGGCAATAGCAGTGAGATATCACTAGCCAAGGTGACATCTTAGGGGTGGTGGCGGATGAACTGTATTCAGTCAACGGTAGCACCCTCAACCTTAGCTGTGAAATAATCCTTGATGATAAGACACTCCTCGAAGAAACGAGCCTTCGTATAACTATGTGTGGGCCTTAATCATTAAGAAAGACAGTGCGTCACAGGATCAAGGAATATGCAACCGGTTGAATTATTGGCAACTACATTTTTGTTTTGTTTCAGCAAATTTTTGTAAACATTTGCTGTTTACTTTTTAATTTACTTTTATTTTCTCTATTCTATCATAAAATATTGGCCTATGTCATATTTTGTCAGTGATAGAATTTATTGTTGAGTTATCCATTACTTAACAAAAAATATAAAAAAACAAAAAAAGAAAGATTTACGTCCATCAACACCTTTGAACGTATGTTATTGTGGGACCTTGGTTTTATAAGGTTTTTATGTGTTATTGTGACACATATTGTAATTCCTACTACTCAAAACATTTTATTAAAAAAAATGGCGCAACTAATATATTATAAGTGTAAATTCAAATTGTATTCGTCTTTTACGTTGCCATCTGTGAACGAGCTAAACACGACGTCAACAGACGTTTAGTCGAAACTGGTTTGCAGATTTATTGCGCGTCATTTATAATTCATATTATTGCAAGTTCGATGATAGAAGGGAATAATCTGAGCAGGGATTCCCCGCACTAAATAAAACTCCTAAATAAAATAAATTCATCGACCGATCTCAAGCTTACAATAAATGTCCGTTAGATAGATTCTATCAACTAGTCATGATGATCCGGCAAAAATATGGTTATAAATATATTTTTCTAATGCAAAATAATGAATAATAATTCGCCGTCGTCTCCCTCTCTCTCTCTCTCTCTCTCTCTCTCTCTCTCTCTCTCTCTCTCTCTCTCTCTCTCTCTCTCTCTCTCTCTCTCTCTCTCTCTCTCTCTCTCTCCCTCCCCTTCCTTTCTATCACTCTCTCGTTTGATTAAATACACGAGTTTATATGTATCAGACAATTACACAAACTAATAGTCAATAATAAAACCCAATCTGAAATTATAAATACCCAGTCAACTTACAAATGCCAACAACATCAAAAAATTTTACTCCATTTTTCAAAGATTACCTTAACTTTGAAAAACATATAACTACTCAACAATTCCCATGGCAACAACAATAAATAAAAGTTACAGTTTGTTTTCAACAGGATAATAACATCAAAAATCTTAACTCTTGTCTGACATCAAGAAACTCTTAAAACAAAGTGAAAAAACTCATATTAAAAAGGAAATATAGAAAATTTTCAGTTTTTTATTTTCACATTTTCTTTTATTTTCCAAACATTTTTAATGTGTGTACTCATACTTGTATATACATATTTTAAAAACGGAAGTGTCTACCACAATACGTTTAGTTAAGATTGTTTTATTTCTGAATCATATATAAATTTTCATTTTGTTTTTTTTTCTATATTAGAGAGTTTCATATTTTCAATTTTCTGTTTTAAATAAAGCAATGAGAAATGAAAAAGAAGACTTTTATTCTGGGTTCTATGAGTGTATACGAGTATATATAAAAACAGAAATTCTTTTTTTATAACTTTTCTGTTTGAAATCATTTTCAATTTTCATTTAAAAGTTTAAATAATTTTTTCGATTTTTTTATAAAGTGTTTCATATTTTTCTTTTTAACTGAGCTTGCAACTTTTTATTCTGCTGTTATTTGCTGGTTCATATTTGATTGTGTTGTGCACTGAACCACTACCATGAGTGTACTTCTTTGTCTATATTTTGAGTTTTGACTTTTTTTTGGAAAACCTGAATATCTTCGTGCAAATTGCACCAAGGTTTTTTATTTTAAAAGACGGGAAATATAATTAACTATAGGCTTCAAGAAATTAAAAAAATTTGCATTCATTGTTTGTTCAAAATTTATGCCGTTGAATGTTGAAAATTTTTAAAAAAACGTAAATTTTTGTTTTTTTTTCAATTTTTTTCGAGAGTCCTTGATCTTGATGGATTTTTATAAAAAATAGCTCAAAATGTTTGTTAGCATCTTTACTATACACTTGTTTCAATAATACATGGAATATGTTTGTTTTGTAAAATTTGCGATCAAAAAACCGGAACAACCTTTTTTTTCACCGAAACAAGAGCTAACCTAAAAAAATGAATATGATATTCATGTTTAGCAGGTCCACATCCACAAAAAAAAGTTGGGTTTTAGTCAGGGAGACAAAAAAAGTTCAAAATTTGTAAACTAGAGTCATTTATGCAACACCTTATAAGTAAATTACAAAATATTAAAAAACTACATATCTTTACGGACGGTGCACCACAGCATTTTAAAAATTATAAAACTACATTCATGCTGTTGTTTCATGAACTATTTACAGCACATGGTAAAGGCCCCTGCGACGGTTTGGGAGTAAAACGAGCTGCTGCTCGGGCAAGTCTACAATTACCACCGGACCAGCAAATTTTGGATCCGATCAATTTATATAAATGGGTAACAAATGTGAATAGATTTAACAGAATATCGTTTGCATATTCGCCACATTCTTTTTATACATCTGATGAAATAGTTTTGCAAAACAGATGCCGTAACAGCAAGATGAAAAAAACATTCAACAGCAGCACTTTTTAGAAGTAATTGATAAAAACACAATTTTGGCTAAATTATATTCACGCCAATGTATATCAACTACCGATTGTCTCAAATGAGTGAGTATATTGGGTATTTTTAAACAGAATATGTATGCAAAAATATACGTAAAATAACGGACAACTTCATTATACTTTTTATTAAAATATTTTCAGTTCTATAAAAAAACTGGATAAATTTTTTCATTCAGTGATGTTAAAGTTTTTGATTTCATTTGGACTTGCCCATATATGGGTAATTCTTTTACAAACCGAACACCTTTCTAACCGACACATTTGGCCGATTGATTTGGCTGAAATTTTTTTTATGAGTTTTATATCGAAAAAAGATATACATGTTCGAAAATATTTGGAAAATATAGCGGTTTAAATTTCGAGATTTTTTCGGATATTTTTTGTTTTTTTTTCGTGATAGGATATCTCAAGATAACTTATATGCCAATAGCAGGAACTAAAGTACGCGTGGTTGTCACACACATAGATCAACAATTTTTAATTTTACAATCCTACAATCCAATCCTGCGGAAAACTAAGCAAATTCATTGGTATTAATGCGCATTGTTGCCGTTTTCAAATCACTATCGGCTAAGTGCCAACATTTTTAATTATTTTATTTATCATGATTGCCATCCATGTTTTATCTTACATAAGCTATGCTTCTTTGTATAGAATTTATGCGATTTCCGTCTCGTATTTGTGAGCTTAAAATAGATATAATCGATGTTATCAAGTATCAAGTTACAAATATTAAGTCTTCACTCAATTTTAGAAACATGTATTACATACAATTCCAAATTAACAACATATTTGGTGAAGATGATAAAATTTGTAACATTAGGATGTGTTAAATTCCAATACATATAATTTTGATATACAGGGCTATTATTTTGAAAACGTACATTTTTTTGTTGATTTTTAAATTTTTGATTTTTAAAAAATCTGAAATTTTGATACATTGTTGGTATTGACGAAAGGAAAAAAGTTATTTCTGCTTTTATTTTTTGAGTACTCTGAAGCGGAGTTATGCGCGGTTGCATTTTTGAGGCTTTTTCACGTAGTTTTGGTAATGGTGTCAATGTTTTGTGAATAGGTGCCACAAATTTCCTCCAACTTAAGTTTATTTTTGCAAGTTAGAAGGAAAATAATTGAATAATGAAATAAGTACGTTTCAAATTAATAACTTTTCTCTTTTCCGCTATGCGGCGCGTAAAACCTTGGCTTATTTCAAAGCTCATATCTCAAAAAGCGCCCCTTTGTTTTTCCCCACTTTTAAAGCAAACATATGCAGCTATGAAATTGAGAAATAAAAAGTCAGCAATGCAATATGGATTTTTTCATACGATTTTTTAAAGTTTGGTATATGAAAAATTCACATGTGTTTTATTATTAAGTTATTAATCCTATAAATCCTTCCAAATCAAAAATAATAGGAAAATATTTTAGTTTATGGTGTAAATTAAATTAAACTACGTAATTAATGTAATTCTTTCTCAAATACATACATAGTATACAACAAAATAAAATAATACGAACTAATAAAACATATAAATAATTTTGGAACTTCAGGCACTTTCATTTGGCTAATTCATTTTTCATAAACAATTTATAAATAACTAAAAATATGGTAATCGAGAAATATTATTCTACAACAAAATCATATTTTGCTTTACTACGCACTTCAGATAAGAGCTTCTGGTTATTCTTGCAATAGTCGTAGAATTGAGGACAACTAAACTCCTTAAAGTTAAACTGAACCATCAGTAAACTTTTCACTGCATCTATCGATAGTCTATTCCGCTCATCTGTCCACTGCGCATTCATTAAACTATAAATTCTGTCTGCTGTTGCTTTATGCGATGGTATCGCAAAACAAAAGCTTCAAATTTTAAGGAATTCTGATGAGGAACTATGATTACGATTTTTGAAATATTCAGTCCACTTAGCACAGCACAGTTTATTTGCGAAGTCGCCGTTTCCATCAACTTCATCTAAAAATGGTTCATATTAACACTTTGATCGAAAAGCATTGAATCATTTATATGTATTCCCTTCTCAGCGAGATAAATAACCGTTGCTTCAATATCATTCCATTTTGACTTTGCGTTTAATGTCATCCACTGAAAGTTCTTCAGTTCATTCCTAGAAGAAGTCCACATTTCCAAATAGTCTGGTAAACGTGAACTATTTCACTTTTCAAACAGGAACTTCTGTGTTCATCGTTATTTTTTCGAATGATTTCGTTTACTTTGATTGGATTAAACTCACTTGCTACTCTTTCCTTTAAAATGTACACCACTGATGCCAAAATATCATTGATCTCCATTACTGAGTTCCGTTCCCTTTCTATTGCTTCGATTTTTGAGTGGAATACATACATTAATGAATGTGTAAACCAAAGATGGGCCTCATTTAAAGGGTTTTAAAAAAACATCTTAATTATTACTGGTGTCTGTTTTTGCGATAAGAAATACGACTACAACGCTGGATAAATTTGTAAAATTCGGTTTATGGCTGGAAACAAAGATAACCATTGAGTTTTAGAATGGTGCAATAGTTCTTTATACTCTATATCAACAAAGCTACAAAACTCCTTTAATAATTCTGTCCTGATTGTATACAGATGAAAATAATTATAAATTTTTAGTACAATTGATTCCAGATCAATTGGTAGACCGTCTAACACATGTTGCACGCAATTATTTAATATGTGTGCTGTGCACCCTACTCCAATTAAATCGCGTTTTAAGTCAGGCTTTAGTCGAAAAAATACGTTCTTTTCACCTCGTCTCTCCATTCCACCAAAATTCGTGTTGCAGTTGTCCCCAGCAAAAGCGATACATTTTTCCTTCAATTGGCAATTTTCTAAATTAGTACTCACTAGTTGACTAATTGTTTCAGATTTTTCATCTGTGACAGAGGTCACATTAATGAGAATAAGTTGAATCCCCAGTTCAGAATCAAAATATTGCACGAACGCGGGAAATACTTTAGTGGAACCATGATTCGACCCATCAGTGCAAACACCTGCATACGAAATTTTTTGAGTGTCAATTCGTTCCAGTGCTCTATTTAGAGAGTTAGGGGCTAGTACATTATTTACTATGGCTTCTGTTTTGGTTCTGGCTGATGATATTTTGGCTGCAGCTTCCGAGTCATTGAATAACTCCTATACAATTTTGTGGAACAGTCACAAGATTTGTAACTTTGATGATGCTTAACCGTATGATACGCTAAAGCAGCTTCCGCCGCCAGTATTTTGTTTTCTAATTCATTTTTATGCAGAATTAACAGATCAATTTTTTTGGAGGTACTCACAGATTGTATGCGACTTTTGTGCTTAATAGGCGCAAGGTGTTGTTCTAGACCCGATTTTCTTTTATTTGCGATACGCACATTTACCCCGCAAACTTCGCAGAAAACTTCAACGTCTAATTTTGTATATTTAAACTTTACATATTTCGCCTCCAATTCGTCGCTAAAATTACATTGTCGACGCGCCATTTTTGGCCGCTAAAATAAAAAACAATATGTTGATGAAAATGAAGTATTTAGTATATTCTATATAAATAATAAACAATTACAAACAAAACAACACACCTGATACTCACAAATTTCAGACGTTTTTTGAAACGTAAAATAATTTTTGGCAATATTAATAGCACAATTAAAGCCTTATAATAGTAATCATCGGATTCAGGAAGATGTTATAATTTTAATTTTTTTTAGCAATTATTTTGTCGGGTGTAGTGTTATCAGGTAAAAATTGTGGAATCCTTGAGTTCCACTTATGGTTTTAATGTCCGAATACCGCATCGAAAGAAATTGCTCATGTAGTTCGATATCTCCTGAAGACACATATGACAACATCATAACGTGGTTGGTTTTTTCGACCAAATTTCCGCCCATTCAAATAATTCCCTTGCTGTTGATATTTTATCTCCTCTAAGCGAAGATCTCCGGGCTTCTCTTTTAAGTGTTCCTCCAATCCCATCGGATGGACCCTTTCCGTAGGCAGTTGCAAGGAAATGCCATTCTGCAGGTATTTTAAAATCATCATTTATGAAATTCTTCTTACTTTTATATTGAGCTGCAGAACCATCAGTAAAATATAAAATTTTTTTGATACTTGGATATATCTCTTGCTGTTTTTCAATGAATTCAATACACCTTTCCTGGTATTTATGAACCGCAACTGTGTTATGCATTAAATGATCAGATATAATGACAAAAGATAAGACCTCTAGTTTATTTACTACGTTTAGTTTATCTACTACGATTGGGTGGATTGTGGCTTGAACTTTACTGAACTGTACAGCTTGTATCTCATTCTGCGTTATCATTGAGTAGTTTTCTGAAAAATCCATAATAAATACGTATTCGCCGTGACGTAGTTTAAGTTTCGTTTCCTTAAGAAACTTTTATTGCTGCCTTGCGGTGAAATCATGAATTTTTAATTTGTTTACCGATGTATGTACTAAATCTTCTACAAATTCTTCCTTATTTTTTTCCATGCGTTCTAACGTATATCTATCTTGCATTAACCATTTCTCATAATGTATTTCTTCGTAAAATTCAAGAGATTCCAAAATTGCTTCTGTGTAAGCTTCCACGATATTTTTACAATCATGGCATATATTTGTTGCACAATCCACTGTATCATTAGAACAACTCAGTTTCTTAAGCAGATCCTTTTCATTTTTACTAAATTTTAGAGCGGCTTACACATTAAACATACATTTTCATGTATCATGCATACACAGAAATTGTGTGTTCCGGTAGGTCCGGCTAAAATACATTCCTTCGGTCGCAACGTAGTGAACTTTAAGAAGCCGATTTTGACATCTGGGTTTTCTTCCAAGAACCTTTCCTAGATGTAGGTGAGGTTCCATAACACCAACCGCTTTGATTTCCTAATTTTTGTTGATCCTTCTGTAATAGTAACAACATCTTTAAGGCCAGGCATTGTTCTACTAATTTCCTCTGATAAGAAGTATTTTTGAATTTTTTTTACTATCTTTTGTGACAAACTGTGCACTTATTTGCTTTGAGGCCAACTGTAAAGACCTACCTACTGTTTCCAACAGATCCATGGCGAATTCTACCAGTCGTCTTGATGCATTAAATTCATCCTGGATACGTTGATTTGACCAAAATTTACGTGGTAAAGTTGTCAACAAAAACACTTGTTTTGATTTACAGCTGGCATCTTTAAATTCTTTTTTAAGGCTCATAAGCCATGATGTATATTCACATTCCTCGTTTGGTGATAACACTTTAACTGAATCTACTTTAAATATTCTTTGACTTATTGCCGATGTGACACTTGCAATTTTTTTATAACTTCCTGTTGTAATATGTTTTTGTTTAATAGGAAGGAGATTCGGCTAACCTTCCAAGAACATTGTTAATATATTCTAAAGTGTCATTAAGTAGTTCAGGAACTGGTGGAGATATAGTATCAACCGAAACTGGTGATGGATCTAAAGATGCTGGAGGTATTTGAACATTTTCGTTCGTTGGAACATTTTCAACATTCTGATTTATAGAAATAATAATTTCACTATCGATAGTTTCCGAACATGAAAGCTGCTGTAGAAAATATTAGTTGCATATGAATTTTTATTCATTTTAATAAAATAATTAAATTTACCTTATTTTTATAGATATAAGTGCGACATGTTTCACATATAAACTGGTCATCACGCAAAGTAAAATTTAGGGTCGCAGCTTTTTGAATAACAGCTGGTGTGACCAGTTTCACATTTTTTGATGTCCGCTTATGATTTTTGAGACCGTACAAGTTACAGCACAATTTGAAAGGCATTTCTATTATTATCTTTTCTAAACGTTATGTCTTCTAAATATTTTTGAATATACTTGCTATAAGGCAATCACATCAATATATATATATACCCTTTAAATAGTTTTGACATATGTAGAATCAGGTAAAATTAGGTAGGTACAATTTAATATATTTTGATTGGATGCCAGCATAATTTGTTCCAAAAAACGTTTGTGGGCGTCATTAGAAATTTTAAATGTTAAAATTATGAGTATCTAATGAGGTTTTAATTAGTAAAAAAGGGGTGAATAGACATTTTTTAAAATGAATAAACATTTTACAGACCCTTTTAATAATTTAAATTTCTTTATTTTATCACTTAACTTAAATTTTTTTAATAAGTTTTTAACCATTTAACCGCACAGAAAATGGTTCAAATTTATTGCAGGTGTTAAAATATAAAATGTTTAATTTATTAGATCCACAATTAGTACAGGATTATTAACTTAATAAAATAACACATGTGAATGTTTCATATACCAAACTTTAAAAAATCGTAAGAAAAAATCCATATTGAATTGCTGACTTTTTATTTCTCAATTTCATAGCTGCATATGTTTACTTTAAAATTTGTGAGAAACAAAAAAAAGGGTTTTTATTAAGATATGAGCTTTGAAGTAAACCAAGGTTTTACGCGCCACCTAGCGAAAAAGAGAAAAGTTATTAATTTGAAACTTACTTATTTCAATTATTCAATTATCTTCCTTTTTACTTGCAAAAATATACGTAAGCTGGATGAAATTTGTGGCACCTATTCACAAAACATTGACACAATTATCAAAACTACGTGAAAAAGCCTCAAACTTCAACCGCGCATAACTCCGATTCAGAGTACACAAAAAATAAAAGCAGAAATAACTTTTTTCCTTTCGTCAATACCATCAATATATCAAAATTTTAGATTTTTAAAAAATAGTTGTTTTTTTTTCGATGTACGTTTTCAAAATAATAGCCCACAAATGTAATTGTTTCAGGTTATACTTTTTTCTTACGTTATTTTTAATTTCATAAAAATTATGTTCAACAAAAAAACACTGATCAAAACAGACTACCGTTTAAAACGATAGTTAAATAAAAAGTAAATTAAGTGTACACAACAACTTCCCAAATTTTCGTGATGATTAATGTATTGCATTAATGTATTGCATTGTATTGCAATGCATAAAGGACAAAAAGACATACTTTCAATTTTATGTATATCCAATATTTATTTAGCATGATGACTCGAATGCAAATTGCAAAAGACAGTAGCAATATAACTTTAAAAAACTGCGTTATAGATCAATTTTTTAAAATTCTTAAAAAGAATTCATGAATTAAAAAAAATAATTTTAATGGTATTTAAATAAAAAAATTTTTATAATAAAAATTAAAAAATAACAATAAAAAAATATGTATCATACCAAGAATTGGACTCACGACCTACAGAACATCAGTCGAGCGCGATATCCACATCGCAGTTTGAAACTTGAAACGTTAAGAAATGATAGATGTATTTCATATTTAAAAAACATTTTTTTTCTTCAAAAATTCATATTAAAAATGATGACGCGAATATATGAATTTTACCTCATACAAAATTGCACAACGCGGGTAAAGAAGTTTTCACTTCAAAAAAACGTTTACCTTTTTAGTTAAACGTTTACTTTTAGCAAAATCTGATGAATTTATTATATGAGAATCAGAATATTTATTTATTTATTAGAATATTTAGCTAAATCGAGAGATATTCTGAAAACTTGCCGAATGAATTTAGGTTTAGACCACTTTTGACTAATGTAATTCCCATAAAAATATGTTGCTGCAGAATAATTATCGTATTTTTACAATAGATGGAACTATTGAAAAAAATGTTTACGTCAAATGCAGGTTTTTAATTATTTTATATTGATATCCTAAGTTGTGTTTCGCTATTTTATATCCTCGCTCGTAGTATTTATTTATACGACTATTTTAAAGTATGTTCAAGAAGACTTCATCTAAAGCTTAAATATTCTACAGTATATCGGTGTGTTATTAGTAATTAACAATGTTTTTTTCATCATGAGACATTAACTTGACCTAATATTTTAATCTTATAAAATCCCAAATTAATTCGAAACTCTCCAATGTAAATAATATTAATGATATTTTCCAACCCTTTTGAAATATTTTATTCAAAAAAGGTTTTTCCCTTTTCAAACTTTACTTTTAATTTATAGATTTTGAAACCATACAATATATCAATAAATAATTTCATTAAAACAAATCTCTTAATTCAAGTCAACCCAACAAAATGAAACTAACAACAACTACAACAATCTAATTATATTGGGATATCATCGCAAAACCTTCAACAATCATTCATTTACATCCTTGGAAAAGAGCTTCTCATTTTATTATTAAAAGCATGACTTTGGTGATTTTCATTTTTCCATTTTCTTCTATTTTTTTTAAAATTTATTTTCTCCATATAATTCATAATATGTCTAACATATACATATACTTTTATTGTACATTCTTCCACAAAAAGTGTGTACAAATATTAGTGAAAAAGGCTTCAGAATGGTTTACAAATATGAAATAAAATAAGTCTATATGTTTTTCTAAAACACCAACACATATGCATATCAAATAAACCTACAGAAAGCTTGAATTTATTGTTTATTTTAAACTTTTAAAAGTTCTTATAATAAAATATATTTACATCAAATTTTAAAATTAAAACAAAAATAAAAAATATATAATAATAAAATAAAAATAAAATAAGAAAATAATAGAGAATTGAATTGGATTTATGAACGTTTAAAAAGAAAACCATAGAAAAGAATAATATTTAGGGTATCTGTCTGTCTATTTTGGGAAAATTTATTTAAATTAAATTTAACATAAGGGTACATACACATTTATGTATGGTAGGGAAATTTTGAAAGGGTGGTTCAATACGTGATACTTTAAGATGTTTTATGGAAAATATCATAAAATCATGGATTAGTTGATTTTAGAGTTTGCATAAAAGAGATTAACTCCATCGTCGGTCTTTACACCGGGGTCGAGTCCAGCTTGCTAAACTCCTGTTGTAAAATTTCAATTACTTAAATATTCTTTAGTAACATTAAAATCTAATACAGAAATATCTAAGCTCAGATCAAAAATGCTCCTCGTATACAATTTTAAAAAAGTGTGCAAAGATATCACCCTATTTCAAAGGTATATTTCAAAAACGAATTACATACATGTGGTACACACATATTTCAATCAAATGTATGAGTTTTCTTTATATAATAAAATAAAATAATTTAAAATGCACAACAATAACATTATTTTGATTGAGGTATATAGAGATAGCGATAGACAAATTATCGTTTCGAACTCGTTAGTTTGTATCTTACAAGGATTGATAATTATTTTCTATTTTTCATTTCATTTAAAATTATATATTTTATTTTTAGAAAATTGAAATTTAATAAATAGAAATTTTGTAAATTGATTGGGTTATAAATTTGGTTTTCGTAATATAAAGAAATAAACTAATTTAAAACTTAATATTTGGTAGATTGATTGAAAAACGAATGAGTGTTGGGATATCATATCCCATATAAAATTGTATCAAATTCCGAAGTTCTAGCAAGTTTTTGATATATATATATATATATATATATATATATATATATATATATATATATATATATATATATATATATATATATATATATGCACAACAAATCCTGTTTTTACACAACAACTGCGTTTCAGAAAAATGCGTGTAAGCAAATTTGTACATTCGTGTAATACTATCGAAAATTGGTTGAAAGTGGTTCAAGAAATTAAGTATTGAACTTTTTTAACAGTAAATAAAAAAAATGAAATAGTGGTTCTTTACAAGCGAATCCTGATTGGGGAAATTTCTTTTTTTTTTTAAAGGCGTTCATGCTCCTTGTAGGAGCGTTGCAAGGCTAATCAGCTTCACCGAAAAAAAACGTTGGTAGGATCAACTACAAAGCTTGTTTGATTTTGCGTCTAATATGAACGTGTCAATTTATTTTTAAAAACGTAACAATTTTCATTATTTGAATCAGCAACGGCGTGATCAATTTCGTGTTCAAACATTCACAAATCATAGTTGAATTAAGTAGTTGTTCATGTTTTTGTTTGAAAATTATTGTGTTTGTTAAAATAAAAACGAGGAAAAACAAAATTCGTTCAATGTAATAATAAACAATTAAAAGAATAGAAAAATAAAAAGTTTTTTATATATTCTAACATGGCTGTTTCATTTTACATTTTAGGAAATAATTTACATGCGTTTAATTGAATTGAATAATTTTAATATTATCTGCACATAAAATTATGTCCGGAAGAAATTTTTTTGTGAATATAATATCAACAATCTTGTTAAATTAATAGGCTCTTTCCATAATTAATTTTGGTGATTTAAAAAAATTCTTATATATTTTTAATATTTTTTATTTGTTGTTTCATGTCGATTTATCGATATTTTAATTTAATTTTTCATAATAATGAGAAAATTATGGAAAATTAGTATTATTTTCTACACATAATTTAAATATTTAAATTTTTGATTTCTGAATTTTGGTCTTTTAAATTGTATCATTAAAAATATGGCGAAAAAATGGACGCATCCTTTACAAACAAAATCACACTCATACATTTCCTATTTAGAACGTAAATATACGAACGCTATTTTCATGCATAAAAATGTTTGTCGGGTTTGATGCGAAATACATATTTCTAATATAAAAAATTTCAAGTATTATATTTACGAAAAAAACGAACCCATTCAAACATCGATAGCAGCAAAAACAAAACAAAGATGTACCAAACCAATAGATTTAATTTTTTTTTTTTTTTTAAAGGCATTCATGCTCCGTGTAGGAGCCTTGCCAGGTTAATCAGCTTTGAATATTCACCACGGTCATTCGCAACAGCGACATAATTACCATGGCAGCCGATTTTTTTAAGGTCGTTTATTACGTCAGTCTCCCATTGTAGTCGTGGTCTGCCTCGCGGTCTACCACTCCCTGGGGTACTAACGTACATTTTTCTAATCATTCCAGACTGTGAATCGGCTCGTAGAACATGCCCAAACCAAGCAATCCTATTAGGACGGATACAACCTATTATATCAGGACCCTCAAGAAGGTCTCTGATCTCAAAGTTATACCGGGTTCTATACTCTCCATCGTCTGTCTTAAGTGGACCAAAAATGTAGCGTAGGATCTTACGCTCAAATACAGATAAATGCGATTCGTCATTTTGTGTAAGGGTCCACGTTTGTGATCCATACATCACAACCGGTCTAATCAATGTCTTGTATAACTTGAGCTTGGTGTTAGTTGATACATACGGTGATCCAAGGAGAGGTTTAATTGAGTAGAAAGTTCGATTACCCGCAGCGATTCAAGCTTTTATATCTGTAAGTATGCTGTTGTTTGAGTCAAGCATTGATCCCAAATATTTAAAAGATTCAACTCCCTCAATTCGTTCATCGCCGCACATCAAATCTTTCTTCTCAGCCTCTCTTGAAACATTCATATGTTTGATTCGATTTGAATAGATTTAATACGGCGGCGTATTGCTTGATTCTATCACAAACGTATTAAATATTACTATTTTTAGTATAATTTTTAATTTACCACGTTTGAAGTCAATTGAAAATTAAATCAACCACGGCATCGTTGGTTGAAAATGAAATCATAGTTGACTGAACTACAAACATGGGTAAATCAAATATGTTTGTGATACTTATAAAAAAATATATCAACAACGGTTAAATTGTTAATTTAAATCCGGAGCGTTGGTTGATTATATCGCAAACGTATTTAATTCCCCAATTTTCACTTAATGCTCGATTAACAATGCAGCATGTTTGAATCAACCAATATTTTTTTTTCGGTATAGAACATGCCTAATCCTATTAGAATGGATACAACCTATTATATCAGGGCCCTCAAGAAGGTCTCTGATCTCAAAGTTATACCGGGTTCTATACTCTCCATCGTCTGTCTTAAGTGGACCAAAAATGTAGCGTAAGATCTTACGCTCAAATACAGATAAATGCGATTCGTCATTTATAAGGGTTTGTAACCCATACATCACAACCGGTCTAATCAATGTCTTGTATAACTTGAGCTTGGTGTTAGTTGATACATACGGTGATCCAAGGAGAGGTTTGATTGAGTAGAAAGTTCGACTACCTGCGCGATTCGAGCTTTTATATCTGTTGTTTGAGTCAAGCATTGAACCCAAATATTTAAAAGATTCAACTCCCTCAATTCGTTCATCGCCCCACATCAAATCTTTCTTCTCAGCCTCTCTTGAAACATTCATATGTTTCGTTTTATTGTAGTTAATTTGCAGACCAATTTTCCTAGCACCACTCTCAAGCGACTTGAAAGTCTCACTCATAACAGCTTCACTTCGGCCGAGGATGACAACATCGTCAGCGTAAGCAATCATCTGAACTGAGTTTATTGACAAGATATTGTTATTAGGCGGTAGTTTTTTTTGACGGCACACATATTCCAAGGCTGAATTAAAAAGTATAGGAGAGATAGCATCACCTTGTCTTAAACCGGAGTCGACTTTAAAAACTTGGATATTTCGTTCTCTACTCGTACACGGCATTGAGAGTTCTGTACTGTCATTTTGCATAGTGATACCAGTTTACCAGGAATTCTTATTGACACCAGAGCAGACTGAAATCGATGAAGAGTTGGTGCACAGGTGTGTTGAACTCTCGACACTTTTCCAAAATCATCCTTATCTAAAATATTTTTAAGGTCTACTTGTAGCTCCCCATCGTCGTTTTGAATAGCAGTCGATCTAGTTTGAGGGCCCTTCCTTAAGGTTTATTCTGTTGACAGAAGTTACGTGATTGATGTGCCTTATTGAAGCTTTCAATCTCCTCACACTTTCTCTTCCACCATTCTCTCTTTGTTCGTCTACATAGCTTTGTAACGGTTTGTTTGCCAGTTTATAGTTCTCCTTCGTGGACCTGGTGTTGCGTCTTTGTAGACACTTCAGATAGCAATCTCTTTTGTATTGAATAGCGTCAAGGCATGTTTGATCCATCCATGGCTTCTGGGAGTGGTTCTGTGGTCGTCCAAGTATTCCCTCAGTAGTGCTTAAAACAGCATCTTTGAGCAAATACCATGACTTATCAACGTCTCCATTAATGGTTTCTGATTTATCCAGTGTTTCGGCAATATGGTTTTGATATCTCTCTTTCATTTCAGCATTATTTAATGATGAGATCCTAAAACGTTTCCGTTGATTGAATTTTGGAATGCCTGGATTTGGGAAGTGGAACCCCATCGTTGCACATACAAGGTGCAGTGGTCACTTCCAATGTATGCACCTCTAAAGGATCGCACGTCCAGAACGCTCGAAAAGAAACATGCTGTTACTAGCACGTGATCAATTTGATTTCGAGTGTTTCCTTTTGGTGAGACCCAAGTCTGCTTATGAATCGATCAAAGCGGAAATAACACACTGGCAATTCTCAAATTATTTGATAATGCAAACTCAGTCATTTTCTCACCATTATCATTATAATTCAAATGCAGACTGTTAGGACCCACCACATTTCCATAAGAGATATCTCTTTCAACTTGCCCATTAAAGTCACCATAGAACCATAATGAAGTCGCGTATTGGTGTTTGTTTCATAACCTCTTCCAGTTTCTTCCACGGTTTCTTGTATGCATGCACCAACAAGAAAGCCAGATCCAAATTCTCTTCAAGAAGGATGACCACTACAGTATAGAGAGTGACTATCCAATTCTTGTTTTCCGATTATCGGCTGTCTAATTTCTTGTAGAGCAATAATATCCATCCTCTAAATCTCAGCCTCTGTTTCTAGACTTATAAGAGCATCAGAAGCGCTCAGGCTGCACACGTTCCGATTCGGTAGTCTGGTCCTTTTTCACGTCCAGATACAATTCTATTTTTAAATCCGGGTCTGTTATTCTCTTTCTGATTTCAAAATTTAACAAAGTTTTTTTTCCAGGGTTAGGGTGTCAATCTTAGGCCCAATCCAAATTTTCGTGAATGGGTTCGTTCTGCATATTAAGGTCACCAGAAACAACATTTTTACACGTTTATATAGCAAGCCGCTTGATTCAAGACAGACGCCCGCTCCAAGCCGCCCCTGATATGGAGAACAGACGCTTGAGTCACATTGGCTGTAAGGTGCCAATTCGTCATGATGTAGTGTCATTGACTAAGCAGGTTTTACTCTGATTGTCTCCAATACACCAACCTAATTCCGTCAGCATTATACGCAGGCAGCACGGCATGGACGTCGAATTTCGGATTTCGCTACCCGAAAAAGAAAACATTAACAAAAACAATAAGATCGAATTAAAGAAAAATTAAACATAAAACTTTAAGTCAATTAGCAGGAAACAGCAGTTATATTTTTTACATTACAAATAACAGCTTGTCAGTTGGTGGTGTTGTCGATAAAAACTAAATCGGGTCTAAGTGATGCGGCAATAAAATTATTAGCGGACCAATAACAAACGTCATCGTAATTTTTGTTCGAAAAAGGTGTTAAATTTTGTGTTGAATTGACTGAAACCAATGGTTTATCTGGGAACAAACATTTCCAATCCACATAATTTAAATCATTGAGGATACAAATTTTTACTTTTAGATTATTTTGACTGGAGTGCATTTTAAAAATTGAAATACATGTATCCCTTACGACCTGATTGAATTTATCTACTCGCTAATAGTTATTTTTATTACGAAGCTCAGCAATATCTTTGATTTTCTTTTGGCGGCTTGTTGATTTACATTAAATTTATGAATACTTGCATTAAACATGTAACCATTGTATTTAAAGATCGTAAAAAAAATAATAAACTGTTTACGGAGTTTCTTTGGATGTTTTTGTTTTTGAATTTCATTTTGATATGTCTAGAGTAAAACCTGAAACAGGATAGTGAATTGTTTGATGATTTTGATTCTTAATGCAGAGCCAAAGTAGGGCTATAGCTTTTCATTCGCGCTATAGATAGTAATAGTAAGTAATAGTAATAGTTACTTAATATATAGTTTGTGATTCGCACTATATATTAAAGCTAGTAGTTTTCGATATTCTTCCTAAGTTATTTGATCAAATTTTAAGTATTCCCAAAGCTAGCATTTATTGCTAAAAATTCATAAAAATTATATCAAACTATCTTCTCTATTTAGAGCTTCCGTATATAGGTTCAAAATCACAAATAAATCCAAATTCGATTTACAATAGCAATGATAATTGTTAATAAATTATTTAACTTATTTTCCCTTTCTATAGTAATTTTGATATAAGTTTAACTCATTTGTTTATTTACAAGAAGTTGAGTTTGACAAATCTTCATTAAAGCTCACAGTAAAATCCAAGATTAGAAATTGGGAATTATTTCGCACAAATTGTAAATTAGAAATATGCAAATTTTTCACACACAATGTAAATATTTAATTGACATCCGTAAAATAGTATATACAATTTTCAATAGCATTTAAAACATAAATGATTATAATATTTCTTTAATATTAATTTAAGTAATCATGAATATGAATTAATTAATTTTTTATAGCAACAGAGAAAATAGAAACTGAATAAGTAAAAATCAAATATTTTTCTTGAAAAACGAAACTTAAACTAAACTTTGTTTTACATTTTCTTAACTACTAGATTAGTTTTTTAAATTTTAAATTTTTAGTTTTAATATACGGCACAGGGCCGATCGTTAGAAAATCAGTACAAAATATATTGGCACTTCTGATGTATTGGATGGTATCACCAACAGGTCTGAAAATATATCCAACATGCTGTTGTGAGACCTGTCTTAAAAGCTATCTATGTGTTGTTGTGACACATATTGTAATTCTTATTGCACAATCCTTTTTATTTAAAAAAATGTATGATGGCAAAACGTGGAAATTTCCTTTTAGAAACGGTGGTTGAAGGTTAGCAACTAATGTATGTAAATATAACGGGAATGATTGAATGATTTAAATTGCATTTATTATAAATCTATCGCCTTCTATCTAAAATCATGTTTGCTGTTGCATTTCGCGTCGCATTCTTTTTGATTCTATTCACATTATTAATTTGAAATACTTAATTTATCTTTTCTTCTTTTCTATTCACTGAATATCTTATTTTATAATTTGATTAATACTAAATGAACAAATTTCATAGCATATACAAACAAAAAACTAAAATTAACTTTAATAATATCATCAAATAAAGTTCAAACCATAAATTTACGTTAATTCTAACTTATAACAAAAAATTAGAATATAAAAAAGAATATAAAAAAAAAATCAAATATCAACAATAAATTTCAACTAAAATATTTGGAAAATATATTAAAACTTAATGATTCTAAAAACGACAAAATAAACAGAGAAAAGAAACGAAACGAGTAAACACAGATAAATAAGTAAAATGAGCTTTTATGGAAAATGATTTTAAAACTTTAAAACAAAACACAAGTTTTACGGTGCACGCTAGTGAAATGGTTCTATCTCTATATTGATGTAACTGTATTGTAGCAAAAAATTAGTATTATGTTAAGATGCTTACAGTTGGAGATACATATTATTTTAATAAAGGAATTTTAAATGAGATTTTATAATTGTAAGTAAGTAACTTTGTTACTTTTTTGCTTAAGATTGAATGTGTATCGTTGCGAGACTAGGTAGTTCTTCGATTAAAGTCAAACTTCAGAATGGTGCATAGTTTTGTCTCACCTTTCACTTTATATGAAATTCATATCATAACATAACGAACATAAATTGTTCATATGTCCTTCCTCCAAAAAAGATTGTACTAAGAAAATTTTCTATACTTTATGCAAAGATAATAGCCAAAAAAATCTAGCGCTATTTTTTGTAAAACATAAATCCTGCATAAGTTGTTTCACAAAAAGTAAATTACACTATTCACTATAAATTTAACGTAACTGAAGAAAATTTTTTATTGAGAATTCTGGTTCAAATTCAAAGAATGGAGATTTGCACCAACATTAAGTCCAAAATGGCTTACGTCGCAGGCAAAGTATATTAAAATATATTGTTTAATCTAAATCAAAATTAAAAGTTTTATAAATTTTGAAATAAAAATATGTTGTGGACCAAAATATTTGTTATTTTTTTCAAACAAATTGTATAACTATGACAACAAAAATAACAAATATTTTAATTGGATTCTGAAATTTGAATTTGAAAGGTTGCTTTGATAACAATTTTTTTTATAGAATTTAAACAAATACTGAAGTTTTTTCTTTTTTGGATGTAACTACGACAGCAAAATATATGCTTAAAAAGTGATACTTTAAGGCCTAACTATAGAATATTCTTCAACAGCTTCGGAACTCCAACGGTTTATTGTAGAAATTTCCAATCCACAACGTTCAAAATAATACACAAAATATTTCCTCTCAATAACACTCAAAACTTTATTCACAAAAACTATTTAAAATTCACTTTTATATTTTTAACTTTACCGTCGCAGGTTTAAAATAAAACTAATTAAAAACTACAAGAGGCAATTTGCTTATATATGATTCTGCAAAACTTCTAGATAATTCGAGGTCACTTTTTAGAAACCTTAAGAAAATATAAGAGTATTCGATTATTTTACGTTAAGTTGATTTGATGGATAAAATCGTTCAATTTTATTTATTGTTGACCCAAGTTCTAAGAAACACAAGCACAACACTATTCATTTCATTAATTTGTTGTTGAGTTTTGTTAATTTGATTTTTCTGGAAGTGACTGCAATCGCCTAGGTTTTTCTGCAATCGTAACAGTATATTATTTAATTAGGAGCTAAAGTGCTATTTTTTGTGTTAAGTTTATAGTACAATTATAGACGATATACAAAAAATCACTTTAGCTCCGAATTAAATACACGATTTTTATACGAATAAACGAATACACGAAAAACATTGAAATTTGTATAAATAAATTTTTTTTATCAAAGCAGCTTTTCAATCCAAAATTTCATAATTCAATCGAAATAGTTGTTATTTTTATTGTCAGTAATACAATAATTCAAAATTTCATCATCTAATCAAAATGTATATTATTTTGTTTTTGCCATAGTTAGGGCCGGGCGATATTTAAAAAGTTATCGAAAATATCGATATCAAAAAAATATCGATAAAACAGATACATCGATAGATATCGATATATCGATATTATCGATATATCGATATATCGATATATCGATAATATCGATATATCGATATATTGACATATCGATTTATCAATATATAGATATTACGATATATCGATATATCGAAATATAGATTTATCGATACATCGACATATCGATATATCGATAATATCGATATATTATAATCCGATATCGATATTCGATATCGATATATCGATATTTTTTCCTGGCCCTAGTTGTTAGAGCCGGCCGATATTTAAAAAATTAGCGAAAATATCGCTATCAAAAAAATATCGATAAAAGCGATATATCGATATATCGAAAAATATCGATATTTCGAT
Organism: Diogma glabrata; assembly: GCA_963693315.1. Classification (NCBI taxonomy): domain Eukaryota; kingdom Metazoa; phylum Arthropoda; class Insecta; order Diptera; family Cylindrotomidae; genus Diogma; species Diogma glabrata. Next base: position 29,622,202 of record OY856187.1, on the reverse strand, counting down.
ATATCGATACTATCGATATATCGATATATATATAATATCGATATATCGATATTATCCATATATCGATATATCGATATATCGATATATCGATATATCGATATATCGATATGTCGATATATCGATATATCGATATATCGATATATCGACATATCGATATATCGATATATCGATATATCGATATATCGATAGTATCAATATATCGATATATCACTGCCGCCGTAAAAATAAAATAAAAATGGTGTTACTTTACAGCCGCTTTGATTATACGTAAAAAGAGGAATGCTTTAGCCTTCTTCCTAGTGGAAGTAAAGTTAAACTTTACAGCCGATTGCCAAAAATAGTACATTATTTAATTAGGAGCGAAAGTGATACTTTTTGTGTTTTGAGTCTATAGTTTGACAATTATAGACGATGCACCATAAGTCACTTTAACTCCGAATTAAATACGCTACTTTTTTGGCAAACGTTTAAATTTTTTATAAATATGAAATTAAAACATCAAAATTTTTATAAATATGAATTTTTATCGTCATAAATTACTTCCAAAAAACATTTAAATTTGTATGAATAAATTTTTTTATTAAAGCAGCCTTTTCAAAATTTCATAATCCAATTGAAATAGTTGTTATTTTGTTGTCATAGTTATACAATAATTTAAAGTTTTATTATCCAATGAAACTGTTTGTTATGGTTTGTTATCATAGTAACATACAATAATTCAAAATATCATAATCCAATGAGAATCAACTTATTTTTTGTTGTCATAGTTACACAAATTGTTTCAAAATATTACAAAATAACAAGTAACAAATGCTACTTTACAGCCGCCGTAGTATAAAATAAAAATGGCGTTACTTCTGCAGCCGCTGTCAAAAAAGTAAGACTTTAACTAGCTCCCTAGCGGTAGTAAAGTTAAACTTTACAGCCGTTTGAAGAAAAAAAAGTTTATTATATTTTGTATAAATTTTTTATATTTGCGTTTCCCAACACACTCACATAACGTTATTTACGCATACAAGTATAGAAACTTAAATAACATTTTCCTCATCGTTGTTTTTTTTGGTAAACATTTTTACTGTTGGCTTAGATGCAAATAATTTTTAATTAATAAAAAAGGAAATTTAAATAAAATAAATTTTGAAATTAAGGCTCACAAGTTTTCTTCTCTTTTGAACATCATAACAAAGAAAAAGAAAAGTTGTACTTTTATCAATTAGATAGAAAAAAAAATAAAAATTTTTTTAAAAAACACACTTTTATTGAAAACGAACTAAAAACTAAAAACTAAATTTTGCATTGACACCAGACGATGTTCTATAGAAACAAAGGGTATGTTCAAACGTTAAATTTTTTAGTAATAACTATGTTTGCTTCCAGACTGTAATAAAGAAATAAATATTTAAATTTTTAGTTTTGGGCAGCGATGTATATCAAACATAACTCTTTGTTTAAGTACAAGTATGTTTTTGTCTCTGTTTAAAAATTTATTACAAAACTAACACGAAACATCAATACGTTGCCGGAAATTTATAACAGATCATAAATTAACATAATTTAGTGAAAAGATGATACACTCAGCAAACTGCTCAAAAACCTCTTTATTTGGCGTTTCGAGAAAATATTACAAAATCACAAATTCATATATCTTTCAAAATTCCAAAAATATTGTAAAAATTAAATAAAATCAAACTTTTTTCAAAATTCCAGAAATATTCCAAAAATTAAAATAAAATCAAATATTTAAACTTTTTCTAAATTCCAATAATATTCCAAAAAATCTCAAAAATTCAAACTTTTCAAAAATTCTAAAAATATTGCAAAAATTATTACAAAATCAAAAATTGAAACTTTTTTCATAATTCTAAAAATATACATATATAAAATTCAGAAACTCTATTTTTTTTCAAAATTCTAAACATATTGCAAAAATTATAACAAGATCAAAAATTGAAACTTTTTTCGAAATTCCAAAAATTAAAATAAAATCATATATTTAAACTTTTTCTAAATTCCAATAATATTCCAAAAATTCTTAAAAATTCAAACTATTTCCAAAATTCTAAAATATTGCAAAATTTATTACAAAATCAAAAATAGAAATTTTTGAAATCAAATCAATTGAAATTGAAAATCAAAAATTTAAAATTTTTCAAAATTCTAAAAATATTCCAAAAACTCTTACAAAATCAAAAATTGAAACTTTTTCCAAAATTCTAAAAATATTGCAAAAATTATTACAAAATCAAAAATACAAACTTTTTTCAAAATTCCAAAAATTTTTCAAAAACTATAACAAATTCAAAAATTTCCATGTCCAATTTCATTTTCAATAACATATACGTCATAAAAACAGTCATACATACTATTAATTTTATTTTTTTCCAAAAAATTGGCTAAAAAAATAAATAAAAATCTTTCTTTTGACACACTTGACAACATTTTTTTGACAAATTTATAATGCAATAATCTAGATTTTGGTCTCACATACCAATCCCGACCATCAAGATTTCTCCAAATTCAATGTTTCTACTCGTAATCGCTTAAAATGAACGTTTTTTAACCAAAAAATATGCAAATTTCCTTGTTTTGACACACTTGATGATTTTTTTGACACACTTCCGGTACAGTTATCAAACACATCGTCCTTTCGGCTCTTTCCATTGAGTAAAGCTATTTTTAGAAAAAAAAATTTTGAAATCCGTCCAGCGGTTTTCTAGATTTCGTCGGTTGTGACGGCTGTACGTACGGCCGGACGGCCGACAGACAGACACACATTTTTTTTTGCTCTTTTAGAATCAGTAGGTCCTAAAACGTCGAGAAATGCCAAAAAAGTGGGGGTAAGAATTTCACTTTGAGCTCATGAATGTAATACTTAGGTTTTTCAGACCGAAGTAATTAAGTAATAAGTATAAATAATAAAACTTAATTCAACTATTTTAAAGTATCGTAAATTACTTATAATAAATGTGATGTAATACGTTCAATACGCTGACTGTGTCACCCACTTTTATACAAATATCAAAACCGTCACTATATTCTAGCCTGATTGTATGCAAAATACAATACATATGCTAAATACAATGAACGCATTTGAATTTTTTTTTTTCAGTTTTATGAAGTTTTTTGCTTTAAAACTTTTAGAAATACGTACTGAGTGCTTCAACAAACTTGTCGGTTGTAATACCACGAGTCATTGAAATTTTTTCGAAAATTTTTTGATTTTACGAATTAAATTATTTAGCAACACTGCGAATCAAAGCGCACAATAAACCACGAGTCCGAAGGACGAGTGGTTTAAGTAGTGGTTTGATTGAGCAGTGTTGCTTAAAAATAATTTAATGAGTAAAATTGAAAAATTTTAGACAAAAATTTCAATGAAGAGTGGTATTTAATGAGATAATTTTTTTTAATTATAATTTTGTTTAAAAGATAATTATTAGTTTCTAAATAAAATTTTTCTACAAATTATTTAATAATACAAAATTATGTAAAAATGCAAATAATAAAAATGTCCGTTTTCATTCATAAATATTTGCATGTTTGTTTATTTGTCAAAAATAAATTACAAATTTATGCGCCTACTAAGATGAAATTATATTTCATTTTGTTAGAAGAAAAAATGACAACAAAGAATTTTCATAACGACAAAGCAAAATTATCGACGACAAGAAGAATTGCCGACAGTTAAAGCAAAGCCTACTGTTTAAATATCATAGTTTGTATGAATGAAAAATAAAATTTCTGACAGCAAAAAAAAATTATCTTTTAAATTTGGGATCATTCACATAATGGAAAGTTGCTGAAAAATGGATCACAAAATTCAACCCAACACAGCTTTCAAAAGTCAAGTTAAATAAAAGTGTGTAATAATAATAATAATAAAAGAATTCAACGATTGATTGAAGATTTTGGGTGTTAAAATTATAATTTTTGTACGACTGAACCTTAAAATGCACTTTTACGATTCCAAAATTGTTCGTAAAGCAGGCCTTTTTTCCTATTGAAATAAAAATGCCAAAATTGAAATAACAATGCCTAATAGTACATTAAGGAACTAGTTTCATAATCGACGATTTTATCGCACGCAATCTGTTTAGAAAACGACCCGCGCAGCGGGGAGTTTTCTAAAGGATAAGTGCGATAAAACGTCTTATGAAACGAGTTTTTTATACTATTTTTTCTATTTTGCATTTTTTGTCTTGAAATTTTAAAAAATGTGTATTTTATTAAAAAATAGTCAATTTAAAATTTTGTTATTATTACTAATTATTTTAATTAATTAAAATATTTAACACTAATTTAGATATTCTCATTAATTTTATTTACATAATTATTCGTTTTAATGTTCACTGACGTTTGTATGACCAATGTGACCAACCTTGAAAAACAAAACTTTGCGTATCGTAATGAAGGCCATTTCGATACGCATTTGGGTATCGAAATGACTTTATTTTAGACGCAAAATAGAAAAAGTTATTATTATTACTATTATTTCGAAAAACTACTTGGATAAAATAATTTTCTAAAAAAATATTTTACTATTTTGTGTAAATATATGTATTTTTATTTATGCAAATAATACAGAATCCTATACTCGTACAAAAAATCTTGTATGCAATTCGGGCATAAAGTATCTTTTTTGCTTTCGAGTAATTGTTTCCCTCGGCTAACGCCTCGAGCAACAATTTCACTCTCAAGCGGAAAAGACATTCTTTACTCCCATAATACATAAATAGCTATTATGACTTACTTAGATTTTTGAAGTTCATTTTTCAAAGCTTTGATTTGTCTTGTTTAAGTTTTCTTATTTTACTAAGATTTTAACTAAGATAGTATGATTAATATATAAAACTAGGGTGCGTTTTAGCGTTACGCTCGTTGTAGAGGAATATACTCACGGCTATTATATTATAGAATAGAAATTTAAAATTCATTGGAAAACTCCAAATTGAAGATTGAAGCACTTCACATAACAACTATTAATGCTATCAAAAATAAAATGTACACCTTATTAATAATTTAATATGTCAACTTCACCTCAAATCAACCACCGTTTTGGGAAAAAATTATAAATCAAAAATTAAACAAAAAATTAGAATTTATTTTTTATCGTTTTAAAAATTTAGTTTTTTTTGTTAGCTTTTGATTCAAGCTTGAAAATTGTTCGCTTTTTCAAAGTTGCCTTAAGATATAATGGTAAATCGTTTCGGTGTTATCCTCGTGAGATATTGTGATGAACACAAAGTAAATTATGACACAAAGACAAAAACTGTATTTTTGTTTGATGGTGATGATCTTCTTTGTTGAGGAACTTGATTGTTGACTTTTATTGTTGTGGTTTTGCCATAAATGTGTTTTAACTTTTAATTACTCTGATGGGTGCACAAATTTGAAATACGTGTTTTTGTTGGTATAAAGGGGTTTGTGGTTTTTGATAGTTATAGATTGATTATAAGTTATAGATTGATTATGATAGTTATAGATTGATTATAAACAATAGCAACGGATTTTGACATACGAAATTGGGAATACATAAACAATTAGAATACAAATAATAATTTAAAGAAAGAAATCAGGAAACTGAAAATACTAAGGAATTATTGCTTTTTAGTAAACGTAAATTTATATTTACAAATATTATTCAGATAAGTTTAATTTTTTCTATTATTTATTTATGTTTTTGTGTATGTTTTAGTATGTTTGCCTAATTTGATGTTTGGATGATTAGGGTTCTTTGAATTTAGTACATACATATATTACATGGATTAACATTTTGGCAGTAAACTTAGTGCTGGTCACAAGTTTACACAACTGTCAAACGGTTATATATAATTAGTGACATTGAAAATCTTAAATATTTTGACAATAGAAAGTCAATTTTAGTGCAAGTCAATTAGCGTGCGATTCTATAGTAGTAGAGACTGAGTATAATAAATTGTGTTTCGTATATCTTCTTCGAAGTTCTTGTTGAGATTCTTTAAACAAGAATCGAAATCGTGCTCGAAATTATGATTCATTGATCTTATAAATTTTTGTTGAAAAACGTTGGCAGAAAACTTAATGCAAAGTTGTCCTACAGATATCAATTTTTTATGCGAATGTCGAGTACGTTATTCTGTTGGAAAACCGTCCCAGTAAATAGACAAACTTTTAACAAATCAAATTATTCGGTTCGTTTCTTCACTGTTAGTCCCTTGAGCTAATAGCAATTCGGTGACGTCAGTTTGAGAATTAATTCCAAAGAAAACACAAGGTTTAAGTTAAAATCAGTTCTGGTTTATTTTCAATAATGTTCAGGTTTATATACAAAATCAATATCTTTTAACGTCTCCTTCAAATCAATATATATAAAACATAAAATCTATATTCATCAAAATATCCCTACCATATTCAATAAAATTTAATCGATTCTTATTTACTTAAAATTTACTTAGACTGTTTTCCAATCCATGCTATTCAGTACCAAAATTCTAAATTGTACTAAAACTGTCAAATTGGCAATTTCATCGTTCCAATTCAAATATATTCGAAATTGACAGTTAAACATTGTTTTGTTTGTTTTTTTCATTTAATGTTAAAAACTAGAATTATATACAGTCTGTCCGAGGAGATTTCAATATAAAATATTGAGTTGCTATATTATATGTTTATATAAGGCATAAAAATTTAGAATTAAATGGCGGAAATAGTCAACTAAATTTTTGACTATTTCAATTTAGAATTTTAGTACTAATTAGCATGGATTGGAACACAGTCTTAAAATATTTATATACCAAAATTTGTTTGTTAAACAAAAAGAAAATATTATAGAAAATAAAAGTAATTAAAAAAGTAACATGATATTCTTCACGCACTTATTTTCATGTTAAGTAATAGTATATGACCGAGTTTTTTATTTATTTTTTTTTTACATATTTTTTTTGAGTATTTATGTTATGGTAGGTTACGATTATGAAAATTAGATTTATAGTATTTCAATATTGTTGTAATGTCACGTGCAAAAATGAATTTAAATTTTACTACCATGAATAATTGTTGATTTATAGTTATGTTTCTTGTTTTTCGTTTTATAATTGTTTTATCTAAAAGATGTTGGTTATATTTCAGATGTATTATGGGATGTATTACAAGATGCAGTACATGAGGAGCAGCGCTCATACAAAAAAAAATAAAGTCATACAATACAAACAATGCAAAGATTACACGTATGGGATAATGAAATTAAGCATTTACAAGCTGCAAGAACGACTCAGGACTTACCAGATAATGAAGAAGCACAACCATTATTTTCCAAATTAGTGAATGACGATTCATAATCTTTACAGAAATGATTGTTAAACTACCACAGATATTAAAGATTTCATAATAAAATAAAATTAGAGTAATTTAACTGCCTTGCATTTTAAATTTTATCTTTGAATTATTTTAGGTAGTATATATGTTTTACTTCATAATTTGAATTATATAATGAATGAACTTTTTTAAAGCAAGGAGGATGTTGTGGTATACAGTACTGTATATTGATGTCATAGTGTTCCACTATATATTTTAGATAAGTCATGTTGATATATAAGTATTTGACAAAAAACACGCTATAACCGTTCGGAATAAATAATAATTATTATATGTTAATTAATGTTTTAATTGATTTATATATAACACCTATAGCAATACCTCTATGCTTTCCTGCTACCAGATTTTGTTTTAAGTTTTAGTCCTGTCCAAATATTCCTAAATTGCTAAGATTACAAATAAAAAATTTGCGATGTTGTAAATTAAAAATGAGTCAAACAAGTCTCAAGTGAGGCTAGAACTAAAAATAAATAAGATTTTATAAAGTAAGGCTTTCTTTCAATAGCACATTCCCAATAACAATCAATAAAAAAATTACTCTTCCCAAGCAATCTTCATCAAGCAATGAACTTTATACATATACTTTTTTGTTTTTCTGCTACATTATACTTATCACCATCATTATATTTTTTCTCACACAATTTTAAAGTCTAATGGATGTGATAAAAATTTAAAATAATACAAACAAAGGGAAAAAAACGATTACTTACCCAAACACATATGCATCAAAAATTAAAAATGCATAATTCTTTACATCGAGGGAATACTCATAACATCATCAAGTTTTATTTTCCATCCACAGCTCAAACTCCACAATGATATGAAACGATTGTGAATGATAACTCAAATAAAAAAAATGAAATATCTAACAAGGATATGAGCTTTTGAAACTTTAGTTTTATTATGAAAGCACATACACATTCGATGGTAGTAAAAACGGAGAAGGATAGAAAGAATTTTTTTTATATTAAGAAATAATAATAGCATAAAAAAACTGAAAATAATTTTGCACAATTATTTTGTAATTCCCTTTTATGTTTTTTGATATTCATTTTTCTTTTATTTCCGCTTTTTTGTTGTTCTTGTTTTGTTTTGAAGAAAATTTTATGTATTTTGATATGAGATTTTATTTTATTGAAACAGAAGGAAAAACGGTTGAAATGAAAGAAAAGTTTTTTCCACTGGTTCTGTGGTTTTAAACTTTCCAAAATTTTTATTTTTTTCTTCTTATGTGACTTGACTGCTGGATTGTTCTTTGCTGGTTGGTTCGTTATTGATGTAGTTGTTCGTATTATTATTTTAAATTCTGTTTTTATTCTTCTTCTTTGTTTGTAGTTTTAAATGATTAGTTTTATTATTTTATTCGAATTTTAGGGAATTTTGAAGTTGGGAGGGAAATAAATGAAAATATGAAAATTAATTTAAAGTAGTTTTTTTGTTCTTTTATTATGGTTGGGAGATGTGGAATGAAAAGTTAACTTTATATGTTTTAGTTTTTATGTGAAAATTATCTTATCAGAAATTATGAGTTTTAATACTCCAGAGAGTTTAGTTAGATGGTTAAAAAAGCAACATGAAAAAATGTGTTGAATGCATATTTGGGTTTTATGTCAGGATTAGTTATTAAAAAAAATCTTTTATGAATCATAAATGTTGTTAATTATGAGTTTTTAGCTTTCTAATCTCAGTATCTCTTGATATGCAGTTCGACAGTATTTTCGCAACCTATAAGTATAATATTACCACAATGTTGTCAATTTAACTTTAATAGGATTCAATGTAAAACAAACAACCATTAAATCAATCATTTATTCTAAAAAGCCTGTTTTTTTTTGTTGATGTTTCATTAAGTTGATATAGATTTTGTTTATCTGTTGATCTAAAATTTATATTGTTGATTTTATTAGGATGATAAAATTATATCTCAAAAGCAATTCTTACATATGGATTAGTTGATAGGTTTTCTAGAAGTACACAAAAACAGTGTGAAAATGATAACCAATAAATTGGACCAACATCAATCCAAACATGTGTTAAATATATTTCAAAGCACCACGTGATACTGAAACCACAGTCTAGAATCCTTATTAGATTACCCTGATATTCAAATCATACTCGAAATAAACAAATGAAATATTGTCATCTGTCTTATCAGGCACGTCACAGAAAGTAATTTTTTCCGGTTTATGTAAATTTTTCAATTTTTTTTACAGTTTGGCATTTCTGAGAAGATATTCTCAGTGCTGATATAATACATATGTTTGTACATATATATGAACACATGAAATATTTTATATTTGTTTTGTTCTGAAATAATTTTTTTTAACATATCGGTAGAATGATGTTGCAAGAATAGAAATCAATTTTTTTTCTCAAATTGTTAGCATTTATTTTATATGTTGTTGAATTGTGAGCTGGGAAAAGTTATAAGTATTCACTTGTCAGTAAATTTTATTGAATATAGTGAAATTTTTACTTGTTATAAAAAATCATTTTATACTAAAAACGATTAATCTTCAAGGCATATAATTCCCAAAGCAAAGCTAGAGATTTCTAGAATACGTTTCCTAACAAAATAACGTGAATTAAGTCGTTCGTGTTATTTACATACATATACAAACCAATTAAAAAGGTAAACAAATGTACGAGGGCAATTTGATTAGTCCGTGATATTGTCAACAGAAGGCGTTCGGATCGGCGAGGTGAATATGGTTTTGACATCTGTCATCATATTTAGCGAGTCAAAAAGAATTTGAATTGAATCTATCAATAAACAAATTTTCTACTGCCTTCGAAAGAGAAAAAGATTCTAAATTTTCGCCACGATGGAAAAAAGTGAATTCCGTGTTCTTATTAAACATTATTTTTTGCGGGGAAAAACCATCAAACAAACTAAAGAAAAGTTGCAGAAGTATTACAGTGACTTTGCTCCATCGTATGGAATGGTGCAAAAGTGGTTCAACGACTTTCAATGTGTACAAATAATGCAACACGTTCGAGACGCCCAAAAGAGGTTGTAATTCCACATTTCATCGATTAAATCCATGATGTCGTGTTGGCCGACCACCGCTTAAAGATTGACGAGATAGCTGAGATGGTGAACGTTTCAACCGAACGCGTGTATTCCATTTTACACGAAGAACTGGGAATGAGAAAGCTATCGGCGAGATGGGTGCCGCACTAGTAGAACTC
>OY856187.1:29543317-29611457 GCA_963693315.1 Diogma glabrata | reverse complement strand
AACAATGTTTTTTTCACTAACTAATCATGAGTCATTAACTTGACCTAATATTTTGATCTTATAAAATCCCAAATTAATTCGAAACTCTCCAATGTAAATAATATTAATGATATTTTTCAACCCTTTTGAAATATTTTATTCAAAAAAGGTTTTTCCCTTTTCAAACTTTACTTTTAATTTATAGATTTTGAAACCATACAATATATCAATAAATAATTTCATTAAAACAAATCTCTTAATTCAAGTCAACCCAACAAAATGAAACTAACAACAACTACAACAATCTAATTATATTGGGATATCATCGCAAAACCTTCAACAATCATTCATTTACATCCTTGGAAAAGAGCTTCTCATTTTATTATTAAAAGCATGACTTTGGTGATTTTCATTTTTCCATTTTCTTCTAATTTTTTTTAAATTTATTTTCTCCATATAATTCATAATATGTTTAACATATACATATACTTTTATTGTACATTCTTCCACAAAAAGTGTGTACAAATATTAGTGAAAAAGGCTTCAGAATGGTTTACAAATATGAAACAAAATAAGTCTATATGTTTTTCTAAAACACCAACACATATGCATATCAAATAAACCTACAGAAAGCTTGAATTTATTGTTTATTTTAAACTTTTAAAAGTTCTTATAATAAAATATATTTACATCAAATTTTAAAATTAAAACAAAAATAAAAAATATATAATAATAAAATAAAAATAAAATAAGAAAATAATAGAGAATTGAATTGGATTTATGAACGTTTAAAAAGAAAACCATAGAAAAGAATAATATTTAGGGTATCTGTCTGTCTATTTTGGGAAAATTTATTTAAATTAAATTTAACATAAGGGTACATACACATTTATGTATGGTAAGGAAATTTTGAAAGGGTGGTTCAATACGTGATACTTTAACATGTTTTATGGAAAATATCATAAAATCATGGATTAGTTGATTTTAGAGTTTGCATAAAAGAGATTAACTCCATCGTCGGTCTTTACACCGGGGTCGAGTCCAGCTTGCTAAACTCCTGTTGTAAAATTTCAATTTCTTAAATATTCTTTAGTAACATTAAAATCTAATACAGAAATATCTAAGCTCAGATCAAAAATGCTCCTCGTATACAATTTTAAAAAAGAGTGCAAAGATATCACCCTATTTCAAAGGTATATTTCAAAAACGAATTACATACATGTGGTACACACATATTTCAATCAAATGTATGAGTTTTCTTTATATAATAAAATAAAATAATTTAAAATGCACAACAATAACATTATTTTGATTGAGGTATATAGAGATAGCGATAGACAAATTATCGTTTCGAACTCGTTAGTTTGTATCTTACAAGGATTGATAATTGTTTTCTATTTTTCATTTCATTTAAAATTATATATTTTATTTTTAGAAAATTGAAATTTAATAAATAGAAATTTTGTAAATTGATTGGGTTATAAATTTGGTTTTCGTAATATAAAGAAATAGACTAATTTAAAACTTAATATTTGGTAGATTGATTGAAAAACGAATGAGTGTTGGGATATCATATCCCATATAAAATTGTATCAAATTCCGAAATTCTAGCAAGTTTTTGATATATATATATGCACAACAAATCCTGTTTTTACACAACAACTGCGTTTCAGAAAAATGCGTGTAAGCAAATTTGTACATTCGTGTAATACTATCGAAAATTGGTTGAAAGTGGTTCAAGAAATTAAGTATTGAACTTTTTTAACAGTAAATAAAAAAAATGAAATAGTGGTTCTTTACAAGCGAATCCTGATTGGGGAAATCTCTTTTTTTTTTAAAGGCGTTCATGCTCCATGTAGGAGCGTTGCAAGGCTAATCAGCCGAAAAAAAACGTTGGTAGGATCAACTACAAAGCTTGTTTGATTTTGCGTCTAATATGAACGTGTCAATTTATTTTTAAAAACGTAACAATTTTCATTATTTGAATCAGCAACGGCGTGATCAATTTCGTGTTCAAACATTCACAAATCATAGTTGAATTAAGTAGTTGTTCATGTTTTTGTTTGAAAATTATTGTGTTTGTTAAAAGAAAAACGAGGAACAACAAAATTTGTTCAATGATAATAATAATAAACAATTGAAAGAATAGAAAAATAAAAAGTTTTTTATATATTCTAACATGGCTGGTTTCATTTTACATTTTAGGAAATAATTTACATGCGTTTAATTGAATTGAATAATTTTAATATTATCTGCACATAAAATTATGTCCGGAAGAAATTTTTTTGTGAATATAATATCAACAATCTTGTTAAATTAATAGGCCCTTTCCATAATTAATTTTGGTGATTTAAAAAAATTCTTATATATTTTTAATATTTTTTATTTGTTGTTTCATGTCGATTTATCGATATTTTAATTTAATTTTTCATAATAATGAGAAAATTATGGAAAATTAGTATTATTTTCTACACATAATTCAAATATTTAAATTTTTGATTTCTGAATTTTGGTCTTTTAAATTGTATCATTAAAAATATGGCGAAAAAATGGACGCATCCTTTACAAACAAAATCACACTCATACATTTCCTATTTAGAACGTAAATATACGAACGCTATTTTCATGCATAAAAATGTTTGTCGGGTTTGATGCGAAATACATATTTCTAATATAAAAAATTTCAAATATTATATTTACGAAAAAAACGAACCCATTCAAACATCGATAGCAGCAAAAACAAAACAAAGATGTACCAAACCAATAGATTTAATACGGCGTATTGCTTGATTCTATCACAAACGTATTCAATATTACTATTTTTAGTCTAATTTTTAATTTACCACGTTTGTAGTCAATTGAAAATTAAATCAACCACGGCATCGTTGGTTGAAAATGAAATCATAGTTGACTGAACTACAAACATGGGTAAATCAAATATGTTTGTGATACTCATAAAAAAATATATCAACAACGGTTAAATTGTTAATTTAAATCCGGAGCGTTGGTTGATTCTATCGCAAACGTATTTAATTCCCCAATTTTCACTTAATGCTCGATTAACAATGCAGCATGTTTGAATCAACCAAGATTTTTTTTTTCGGTGTACAACATGCCCAAGCCAATCAATCCTATTAGAATGGATACAACCTATTATATCAGGGCCCTCAAGAAGGTCTCTGACCTCAAAGTTATACCGGGTTCTATACTCTCCATCGTCTGTCTTAAGTGGACCAAAAATGTAGCGTAAGATCTTACGCTCAAATACAGATAAATGCGATTCGTCATTTATAAGGGTCCACGTTTGTAACCCATACATCACAACCGGTCTAATCAATGTCTTGTATAACTTGAGCTTGGTGTTAGTTGATACATACGGTGGTCCAAGGAGAGGTTTGATTGAGTAGAAAGTTCAACTACCTGCGCGATTCGAGCTTTTATATCTGTTGTTTGAATCAAGCATTGAACCCAAATATTTAAAAGATTCAACTCCCTCAATTCGTTCATCGCCCCACATCAAATCTTTCTACTCAGCCTCTCTTGAAACATTCATATGTTTCGTTTTATTGTAGTTAATTTGCATACCAATTTTCCTAGCACCACTCTCAAGCGACTTGAAAGTCTCACTCATAACAGCTTCACTTCGGCCGAGGATGACAACATCGTCAGCATAAGCAATCATCTGAACTGAGTTTATTGACAAGATATTGTAATTAGTCGGTAGTTTTTTTTGACGGCACACATATTCCAAGGCTAAATTAAAAAGTATAGGAGAGATAGCATCACCTTGTCTTAAACCGGAGTCGACTTTAAAAAACTTGGATATTTCGTTCTCTACTCGTACACAGTATTTAGAGTTCTGTACTGTCATTTTGCATAGTGATACCAGTTTACCAGGAATTCTTATTGACACCAGAGCAGAATGAAATCGATGAAAAGTTGGTGCACAGGTTTGTTGAACTCTCGGCACTTTTCGAAAATCATCCTTATCTAAAATATTTTTAAGGTCTACTTGTAGCTCCCCATCGTCGGTTTGAATAGCAGTCGATCTAGTTTGAGGGCCCTTCCTTAAGGTTTTAACCTGTTGACAGAAGTTACGTGATTGATGTGCCTTATTGAAGCTTTCAATCTCCTCACACTGTCTCTTCCACCATTCTCTCTTCGTTCGTCTACATAGCTTTGTAACGGTTTGTTTGCCAGTTTATAGTTCTCCTTCGTGGACCTGGTGTTGCGTTTTTGTAGACACTTCAGATAGCAATCTCTTTTGTATTGAATAGCGTCAAGGCATGTTTGATCCATCCATGGCTTCTGGGAGTGGTTCTGTGGTCGTCCAAGTATTCCCTCAGCAGCGCTTAAAACAGCATCTTTGAGCAAATACCATGACTTATCGACGTCTCCATTAATGGTTTCTGATTTATCCAATGTTTTGGCAATATGGTTTTGATATCTCTCTTCCGTTTCAGCATTCTTTAATGATGAGATGTTAAAACGTTTCCGTTGATTGAATTTTGGAATGCCTGGATTTGGGAAGTGGAACCCCATCGTTGCACATACAAGGTGCAGTGGTCACTTCCAATGTATACACCTCTAAAGGATCGCATATCTAGAACGCTCGAAAAGAAACATGCTGTTACTAGCACGTGATCAATTTGATTTCGAGTGTTTCCTTTTGGTGAGACCCAAGTCTGCTTATGAATCGATCAAAGCGGAAATAACAAACTGGCAATTCTCAAATTATTTGATAATGCAAACTGAGTCATTTTCTCACCATTATCATTCGAATTCAAATGCAGACTGTTAGGACCCACTACATTTCCATAAGAGATATCTCTTTCAACTTGCCCATTAAAGTCACCATAGAACCATAATGAAGTCGCGTATTGGTGTTTGTTTCATAACCTCTTCCAGTTTCTTCCACGGTTTCTTGTATGCATGCACCAACAAGATAGCCAGATCCAAATTCTCTTCAAGAAGGATGACCACTACAGTATAGAGAGTGACTATCCAAATCTTGTTTTCCGATTATCGGCTGTCTAATTTCTTGTAGAGCAATAATATCCATCCTCTAAATCT
Organism: Diogma glabrata; assembly: GCA_963693315.1. Lineage (NCBI taxonomy): Eukaryota > Metazoa > Arthropoda > Insecta > Diptera > Cylindrotomidae > Diogma > Diogma glabrata. Next base: position 29,606,405 of record OY856187.1, on the reverse strand, counting down.
CAGCCTCTGTTTCTAGACTTATAAGAGCATCAGGAGCGCTCAGGCTGCGCACGTTCCACGTTCCGATTCGGTAGTCCGGTCCTTTTTCACGTCCAGGTAAAATTCTATTTTTAAATCCGGGTCTGTTATTTTCTTTCTGATTTCAAAATTTAACAAAGTTTTTTTCCCAGGGTTAGGGTGTCAACCTTAGGCTCAATCCAAATTTTCGTGAGTGGGTTCGTTCTGCATATTAAGGTCATCAGAAACAACATTTTTACACGTTTATATAGCAAGCCGCTTGATTCAAGACAGACGCCCGCTCCAAGCCGCCCCTGATATGGAGAACAGACGCTTGAGTCACATTGGCTGTAAGGTGCCAATTCGCTATGATGTAGCGTCATTGACTAAGCAGTTTTTACTCTGATTGTCTCCAATACACCAACCTAATTTCATCAGCATTATACGCAGGCAGCACGGCATGGACGTCGAATTTCGGATTTCGCTACCCAAAAAAGAAAACATTAACAAAAACAATAAGATCGAATTAAAGAAAAATTAAACATAAAACTTTAAGTCAATTAGCAGGAAACAGCAGTTATATTTTTTACATTACAAATAACAGCTTGTCAGTTGGTGGTGTTGTCGATAAAAACTAAATCGGGTCAAAGTGATGCGGCAATAAAATTATTAGCGGACCAATAAAAAACGTCTCCGTAATTTTTGTTCGAAAAAGGTGTTAAATTTTGTGTCGAATTGACTGAAACCAATGGTTTATCTGGGAACAAACATTTCCAATCCACATAATTTAAATCATTGAGGATACAAATTTTTACTTTTAGATTATTTTGACTGGAGTGCATTTTAAAAATTGAAATACACAAGAGATACATGTCACGACCTGATTGAATTTATCTACTCGCCAATAGTTATTTTTATTACGAAGCTCAGCAATATCTTTGATTTTCTTTTGGTTGCTTGTTGATTTACATTAAATTTATGAATACTTGCATTAAACATGTAACCATTGGATTTAAAGATCGTAAAAAAAAAAAAATAAACTGTTTCTTGGATGTTTTTGTTTTTGAATTTCATATTGATATGTCTAGAAAAAAACCTGAAACAGGATAGTGAATTGTTTGATGATTTTGATTTCAAATGCAGAGCCAAAGTAGGGCTATAGCTTTTCATTCGCATTATAGATAGTAATAGTAAGTAATAGTAATAGTTACTTAATATATAGTTTGTGATTCGCACTATATATTAAAGCTGATTGTTTTCGATATTCTTCCTAAGTTATTTGAACAAATTTTAAGTATTCCCAAAGCTAGCATTTATTGCTTAAAAATTCATAAAAATTTTATCAAACTATCTACTCTATTTAGAGCTTCCGTATATAGGTCCAAAATCACAAATAAATCCAAATTCGATTTACAATAGCAATGACAATTGTTAATAAATTATTTAACTTATTTTCCCTTTGTATAATAATTTTGATATAAGTTTAACTCATTTGTTTATTTACAAGAAGTTGAATTTGACAACTCTTCATTAAAGCTCTTAGGGAAATCCAAGATTAGAAATTGGGAATTATTTCGCATAAATTGTAAATTAGAAATATGCAAATTTTTCACACACAATGTAAATATTTAATTGACATCTGTAAAATAGTATATACAATTTTCAACAGCATTTAAAACATAAATGATTATAATATTTCTTTAATATTAATTTAAGTAATCATGAATATGAATTAATTAATTTTTTATAGCAACAGAGAAAATAAAAACTGAATAAGGAAAAATCAAATATTTTTCTTGAAAAACGAAACTTATGTCGAATTCTTTTTGTCCAGAGTGAAAAAGTGATTTTTTTTTTCATAAAAAGAAAATGGAAAAATATGATCCAGTTTTGTAGTTGTATTTGTGAACTGTCATTGAATATTTTTGTAATTAATTGTATTTAATTAATTAGTTTATTATTAATTTTTATTTTAAAACACTATTTAAACAATATTTTATTTAAAAAGTAACTATTTCACTATTAAAAAAAATAATAAGTAAATGGCGTTTTGTTTGTTTACTAATTTTGACAGATTTTTTAAATGTATTTGTATTCTTTATTGTATTTTATGCTTGCTCTAGCTAAAAATCTAGATTCAAACAAAAGTTTTTAGTGCAAAAAAAAAATCACTTTTTTTGTCAAATAGAATACTTTATGTCAAAAAAAACTTGATCTAGATCAAAAATGGGCGTGTTTAGAGCGATTTTTTTGGCAAAAAGAATTCGACATTAAACTAAACTTTGTTTTACATTTTCTTAACTACTAGATTAGATTTTTAAATTTTTAGTTTTAATATACGCCACAGGGCCGATCGTTAGAAAATCAGTACAAAATATATTGGCACTTCTGATGTATTGGATGGTATCACCAACAGGTCTGAAAACATATCCAACATGCTGTTGTGAGACCTAAGTCTTAAAAGCTATCTATGTGTTGTTGTGACACATATTGTAATTCTTATTGCACAATCCTTTTATTTAAAAAAATGTATGATGCAAAACGTGGGAATTTCCTTTTAGAAACGGTGGTTGAAGGTTAGCAACTAAAATATGTAAATATAACGGGAATGATTGAATGATTTAAATTGCATTTATTATAAATTCGCCTTCTATCTAAAATCATGTTTGCTGTTGCATTTCGCGTCGCATTCTTTTTGATTCTGTTCACATTATTAATTTGAAAAACTTAATTTATCTTTTCCTCTTTTCTGTTCACTGAATGTCTTATTTTATAATTTAATTAATACTAAATGAACAAATTTCATAGCATATACAAACAAAAAACTAAAATCAACTTTAATAATATCATCAAATAAAGTTCAAACCATAAATTTACGTTAAATCTAACTTCTAACAAAAAATTAGAATATAAGAAAGATTACAAAAAAAAAAATCAAATATCAACAATAAATTTCAACTAAAATATTTGGAAAATATATTAAAACTTAATGACTCTAAAAATGACAAAATAAACAGAGAAAAGAAACGAAACGAGTAAACACAGATAAATAAGTAAAATGAGCTTCTATGGAAAATGATTTTAAAACTTTAAAATAAAACACAAGTTTTACGGTGCACGCTAATGAAATGGTTCTATTTCTATATTGATGTAACTGTATTGTAGCAAAAAATTAGTATTATGTTAAGATGCTTACAGTTGGAGATACATATTATTTTAATAAAGAAATTTTAAATGAGATTTTATAATTGTAAGTAAGTAACTTTGTTACTTTTTTGCTTAAGATTGAATGTGTACCGTTGCGAGACTAGGTAGTTCTCCGATTAAGGTCAATCTTCAGAATGGTGCTTAGTTTTGTCTCACCTTTCAGTTTATATGAAATTCATATCATAACATAACGAACATAAATTGTTCATATGTCCTTCATCCAAAAATGCTTGTACTAAGAAAATTTTCTATTCTTTATGCAAAGATAATAGCCAAACAAATCTAGCGGCATTTTTTGTAAAATATAAATCCGGCAAAAGTTGTTTCACAAAAAGTAAATTACACTATTCACTATAAACCGTCACGCAATTTGTAAATTTAACGTAACTGAAGAAAATTTATTATTGGGAGTTCTGGCTCAAATTCAAAGAATGGTGACTGTGTTTTTGGGAAAAGTTATAAAACAAAACAAAGCTTTCCTTCAACAAGCCAATTAAATTTAAATTTCAAATTCAACGGATCCACAGTTGGAATTCATAATTTCATAAAATCATTATAAAATTTGTAGCTAGTATTGGTTCTTGACACAAATTTCCTCTATCTCCAAGAATTTCATAGTAATTTAAAATTCTTTAGTCCAGCCTCTGTCGACAATGATTGTGAATGCCTTGCATCTATGGTTAATATCTTGAGGTAGACACTTACATGGTATCATAAATAGTTATATCAGCAATCTAATTCGGTAGCGGTGAAGCGGAAAAGTGTTAAAAATTCATTAATTTTTTTTCATTATAAAACTTATCACTTCATTCCTTCACAGTTACAGAATTGAGCTGCAAAAATTCTAATTCAAAAATACGTTCGTCTTCCAATTTAATTTGAAAAATGTTATGTTTTCCAATTGTGTTTATTACATGCGCAACAAACTAATTATGAATGTAATATTAATATTAAAACTAAAGTTACTTATATAATAGTACATTATGATGTAAGGACGGAAAGCTAAGGTTTTTGGACGTATGTGAGTTTGCGAATCGAGATGTCAGCCGAGATTTGCACCAACATTAAGTCCAAAATGGCTTACGTCGCAGGCGAAGTATTTGAAATATATTGTTTAATCTAAATCAAAATTAAAATTTTTATAAATTTTGAAATAAAAATATGTTGTGGACCAAATATTTGTTATTTTTTTTCAAACAAATTGTATAACTATGACAACAAAAATAACAAATATTTTAATTGAATTCTGAAATTTTGATTTGAAAGGTTGCTTTGATAACAATTTTTTCTTATATCCAAAGATTCAATCCAAAATTTCATAATTCAATCGAAATAGTTGTTATTTTTAGTGTCAGTAATACAATAATTCAAAATTTCATCATCTAATCAAATTATTTTGTTTTTGTCATAGTTATATAATTTGTTTGAAATGGCGACTTTTTCTGCCGCCGTAAAAATGTGAAATTACTTCACTGCCGCCGTAAAAATAAAATAAAAATGGCGTTACTTTACAGCCGCTTTGATTATACGTAAACAGAGGAATACTTTAGCATTCTTCCTAGTGGAAGTAAAGTTAATAAAGTTTACAGCCGATTGCCAAAAATAGTACATTATTTAATTAGGAGCTAAAGTGATACTTTTTGTGTTGAGTCTATAGTTTGACAATTATAGACGATACACAAAAAGTCACTTTAGCTCCGAATTAAATACGCTATTTTTAAACGGCAAACGTTTAAATTTTTTAAAAATATGAAATTAATACATCAAAATTTTTATAAATATGAATTTTTATCGTCATAAATTACTTCCAAAAAACAGAAAAAAACATTTAAATTTGTAAGAATAAATTTTTTTTATTAAAGCAGCCTTTTCAAAATTTCATAATCCAATTGAAATAGTTGTTATTTTGTTTTCATAGTTATACAATAATTTAAAGTTTTATTATCCAATGAAACTGTTTGTTATGGTTTGTTGTCATTTTTTTTTTTTTTTTTTTAAAGGCGTTCATGCTCCATGTAGGAGCGTTGCCAGGTTAATCAGCTTTGAATATTCACCACGGTCATTCGCAACAGCGACATAATTACCATGGCAGCCGATTTTTTTAAGGTCGTTTATTACGTCAGTCTCCCATTGTAGTCGTGGTCTACCTCGCGGTCTACCACTCCCTGGGGTACTAACGTACATTTTTCTAATCATTCCAGACTGTGAATCGGCTCGTAGAACATGCCCAAACCAAGCAATCCTATTAGAACGGATACAACCTATTATATCAGGACCCTCAAGAAGGTCTCTGATCTCAAAGTTATACCGGGTTCTATACTCCCCATCGTCTGTCTTAAGTGGACCAAATATGTAGCGTAGGATCTTACGCTCAAATACAGATAAATGCGATTCGTCATTTTGTGTAAGGGTCCACGTTTGTGACCCATACATCACAACCGGTCTAATCAATGTCTTGTATAACTTGAGCTTGGTGTTAGTTGATACATACGGTGATCCAAGGAGAGGTTTAATTGAGTAGAAAGTTCGATTACCTGCAGCGATTCGAGCTTTAATATCTGTAAGTATGCTGTTGTTTGAGTCAAGCATTGATCCCAAATATTTAAAAGATTCAACTCCCTCAATTCGTCCATCGCCGCACATCAAATCTTTCTTCTCAGCCTCTCTTGAAACATTCATATGTTTGGTTTTATTGTAGTTAATTTGCAGACCAATTTTCCTAGCACCACTCTCAAGCGACTTGAAAGTCTCACTCATAACAGCTTCACTTCGGCCGAGGATGACAACATCATCAGCGTAAGCAATCATCTGTACTGAGTTTATTGACAAGATATTGTTATTAGTCGGTAGTTTCTTTTGACGGCACACATATTCCAAGGCTAGATTAAAAAGTATAGGAGAGATAGCATCACCTTGTCTTAAACCGGAGTCGACTTTAAAAAACTTTGATATTTCGTTCTCTACTCGTACACAGCATTGAGAGTTCTGTACTGTCATTTTGCATAGTGATACCAGTTTACCAGGAATTCCCATCGACACCAGAGCAGACCATAGAGTCTCTCGTTCGAGAGAGTCGTAGGCCTGCCTGAAATCAATGAAAAGTTGGTGCACAGGTATGTTGAACTCTCGACACTTTTCCAAAATCATCCTTATCGAGAAAAGTGCATCGGTGGTACCTCGGCCCCGCCGGAAGCCACACTGATATTCTCCAAACAGTTGTTGTTTGTTGTCATAGTAACATAAAATAATTCAAAATATCATAATCCAATGAGAATCAACTTATTTTTTGTTGTCATAGTTATACAATTTGTTTTAAAAAATAACAAAATAACAAATGCTACTTTACAGCCGCCGTAGTATAAAATAAAAATGGCGTTACTTTTGCAGCCGCAGTAAAAAAAGTAAGACTTTAACTAACTCCCTAGCGGTAGTAAAGTTAAACTTTACAGCCGTTTGCCGAAAAAAAAGTTTATTATATTTTGTATAAATTTTTTATATTTGCGTTTCCCAACACACTCACATAACGTTATTTACGCATACAAGTATAGAAACTTAAATAACATTTTCCTCATCGTTGTTTTTTTGGTAAACTTTTTTACTGTTGGCTTAGATGTAAATAATTTTTAATTAACAAAAAAGGAAATTTAAATAAAGTAAATTTTGAAATTAACCCCTTGTGCATCAATCACGAGTCTGACTCGTGGACATTTATTTTGCTTTGTGAAACAATCACGAGTCTGACTCGTAGAAATTTATTTTACTTTCTAAGACAATCACGAGTTAGACTCGTGATAACAAAATAAATTAAATTCATGGAATCACTTGACTTCATTTCAAAACTGTGATCGAACGAATTAACCGATTTTAATGAATTTTTTTTTGTTTAAAAGGTACATAGTGACGCCTTATGAAAATATTACTTTAACAAAAAATATTCATATTTTTAGATGATTTTTTAAAATTTTATTTGTTCAAACATGGTGATTTCAAAAAGTATCGTTTTCTTCTCTTTCATAAATATATATACAGGAATACCTCGCATATTACGGCTTCGATTAGTCCGGTTTCACTATAGTACGGTTTTGAAATTTAAAAAAAAAAACATAAATGACAAGGAAAAGATTCTAGGGAAAAAGTATTCTTAAAAAATATAATATGTACATACATAATACATATATAAAATTATTTTTATAAGCAAAACCAGACAACGATGACTGTGCTGAAATGTCTGCAGAGATTTAACGACTGAACCGCTTTAAAAAATTATTGGAATGGTCGAAAAAGTTTCAGGTTATATTATGGAAGTTGATCCTAATATCGAAGGTAGCATTACAATTCGTCGAACAATAAACAATAAAGGGTATCGAAAATCTGAAATTCTACGTCCACGACGAGCTACCTGGGTAACGCTAACGGAAGTAGGTTGGTGTAGTTGAGAGGGGCAGAGCAAATACTGCTTATACTCTATGATTCTGCACCATGGCGAGTCATTGGCGCCATAAAACCAATGCAACTCAAGCGTCTGTTCTCCATGTTTGGGGCGGCTTGCAGCGGGAGTCTGTCTTGGATCAAGCGGTTCGCTATATAAACGTGTAAAAAGGTTGTTTCTGGTGACCTTTAGACGCAGAACGAACCCATTCACGAAAATTTGGGTTGGGCGAAGGGCTTACACTTTCAGTTCTGCAATCCTACCAATTTGAGCGTTAAAATCACCTACCACGATTTTTATATCGTGCCGCGGGATGTTATTAATGACTTCTTCGTGTTCTAGGAAGAGCAGGTCTTTAATATCATCTGCTTTATCTTCAGTAGGTGCATGAACATTGACGATTGTTACATTGAATTTTTGCGTGCGGATTCTCAGTGTGCATAACCGCATATTAATTGGACAGAAGTCGATAACATGTGTACCCTTTCGTTGTTTCATGGATTCCACTGCCTGGGCATCTTGTAATGCCACTATATCCAGTGTGTAGCTCACGACTTGTTGTGTGAGTTTTAGGAGATCTTCTGGGGGTCAATTCTAACTTGATGACTTCAAGTCATATGACTTGAATTTCGAAATTTCGAAATTGAAGTCATAAATATCGATTCTGTCTGGGTCATATGACTTTTTCCAAACTCATTTGAAATGTCAAAAAAGTCATTCAAAAAAAAGCTGTGACTACCGTTATGTATTAAAAATGTCGAATGATAAATTTAAAAAAAACTAGCTAAAGCGCCCACAAACAGCCAAAAGGTTGCTCTAGTTGATTATTTAGAGGAACATTTAGAGTTGGCTCGAAACCAATTTTCATCTGCAGAGGATGGAAAATGCAAACTTGCAGGATGTAGCATGCCTTATAAATGCAATGGGAGGGGCTCATAAGACTGGATCAACTTGGAAAAAATATTGGGAGAATTTGCGACTAAAAAGACGAAAATTGGAAATAATGGAAGAAATGCACCAAATTCAAAAGGACAATTTGGCTTGCGTTTGGAAATAATGTTTTACCTTTTACCTGTGTTACTATTTTAATGAATGAATTGTAGATTTATTTAATGAATTAAAGAAATTATTAATTTTATAATATTCGTTTGAAATATTTTGAAATGTACAAAATAAGAATTAAAATTGAGGAGCAATTTCGTCCCGCAATCTCCTGCCTACTGTTAGAAAATTTACTGCATTTCTTGTATTAATATTATATTGTGGATCAATACCATCCTCTTCGTCATCCACTTCCATTGAAATTTCGTTATCCGACGGCAAAGTATAATTTTCTGTCAACATAATATTATGGATGATAGCGCATGCAATAATTATACTGCCGGATCGTTGAAGAGTATACTTTAAAATTATTTGACGAGAGAGACATCGAAAACGACTTTTTAGAATATCCATTTTGTATAAAACTTAAAATTATGTATCATAAAAAAACACAAATTTACATAAAACTGACAGTAATTGAATTCTTTAAATGTCAAAATGTCATTTTCTATGAAAATTGATTTGAAGTCACTCACTTTTTGACTTAGAATCGCAAAACATAGAATTTTGAGTTCGAATAAATGAGGGACTCTCTTTGAGTTGGATTTTTTTAACAGTCATATGACTGAGTCACCTCATCAAGTTAGAATTGACCCCCTGGTCTTCTAAGGCTTAGCACGTACCAGGTTTCCATTTTTAAATTGTAGTCCGGGTACAGTTTCCGAGGTCGTTCCAATAATGAATCCAAGATATTTCGAGGCCTGTGTACAGAATTCATGACAATAATTTTTTACGGAAATGGGGTGTAAGCCCTTCGCCCAACCCAAATTTTTGTGAATGGGTTCGTTCTGCATCTTAAGGTCACCAGAAACAACCTTTTTAAACGTTTATATAGCGAGCCGCTTGATCCAAGACAGGCGCCCGCTGCAAGCCGCCCCTAACATGGAGAACAGACGCTTGCTACACATTTATACAGCGAGCCGCTGTCCAAGACAAACGCCCGCTCCCAGCCGCCCGTAACATGGAGAACAGACGTTTGGGTTGCACTGGTTTTATGGCACCAATGACTCGCCATGGTGCAGAATCATTGAGTATAAGCAGTATTTACTCTGCCCCTTACAACTACACCAACCAAATTCTGTTAGCATTACCCAGGTAGCACGCTGTGGACGTACAATTTCAGAATTCAGCTACCCACTGACTTCCTCCGATTGTAGAATTCTATCAACATTCGAGAGGAAGGTCATACGAACAATTTATGGTCCATGCAAAGTTGCTGAAAATCAGTATAGAATCTGAATGAATCATGAAATCAGACAGCTTCTTGGAGGCTGTGATGTAATCGGATTCATTAAATCCAACCGGATTAGATGGTTTGATAATGTAGAAAAGACTCCATTGAATAGAATGATAAAAAAAGCGTTCCAACAACAACCAGCTGGTGTTCGTCGAAGAGGAAGACCTAGACAACGCTGACGTGATGACATCATCCAAGACCTTCGTGATATAGGATGTCGAAACTGGGGTCAACTGGTCATGGAACGTGATGATTGGAAGCTGATTGCACAGACGGCAAAATCCCTCCATGGGATGTAAACGCCAGAGAGAGAGAGAGAGAAAAATAAACAATACAATTCATTGCTACAAAGAATTGTTGAGGAGAAACCACAAAAAATGATTCAGACATCGTTATTGCAATTTTTTGATAAAAAAATAATTAAAACATTAAAATTCAAGTGAATTGTGTGAATTTTGTTTATCTAGTTGTTTTAACCGTTTTAAATTAACTTGTTTTTGTTTGTTTAGTTATGTTTAATAAATATATGTATGTACATTTGAATATACTATAGTAGAATTTTTTTGCCAGCGAACACAAAATTTGTTTGTTATGCGCATATTGTTTGCACATGCGCATGCACATGCGCATATTGTTTGCACATTCAGTGTCTCGATTAAAATATTAAAATAAAACAATTGGGGTCCCATTGAAATGGACAAAAAAAACTCATAAAAATTAATAAATTACTATTGAAATTCAACCAATTATAATAGAAAACCAAAAACTAGTAAAAATATTAATGATTTTGTAGGCAATGTAACAAAATTTTGATAATTAAAAATAATTATAATAAAAATAACGACGCCTATGGAAACAAATATCACAACAAACAAAAGGTACAAACTAGAAGTAGAAATTTAACTAATATAATTGTTTTGAAAACAAATTTATCCCAAAATAAATAATACATCTCTGTTTTACTTTTTGTCTCATCTTTTATCTCTTGCTGCGTTCCTAGCTGTCAAAAATTCGCTGGCAAAAAAATTCTACTATACTTCTTTATTGAAAAACAGGAAAAAACAATTTGTATGGAACAAATTATCGTTTTTTGTATGTAGTTAGTTCCTCGATTAGTCCGGTTTCAAATAGTACGGCTAAAAGGTGGAACCGATTAACCGTACTATGCGAGGTATTCCTGTATATATATATATATATATATATATATATATATATATATATATATATATATATATATATATATATATATATATATATATATATATATATATATATATAAAATGGTGGAATCAATATGGCAGCTACAGGCCTACGGCCTCACTCTGAAAGTATAGAAATTTGGCTACCAACACAAATTTAAAATATCAACAGATGTGCTGTTTTACTTAGAATGTTGATAATTATAAGTAGTTTCAACTTCCGAGTGGTGTTAAATTTTTTATTCAAAATGGCGGCTCGTAAATATAAAAATATAAAATTAAAAAAAAAACAAATAACAGATCTCCCGTTTTTATATTTTTGTCCATAATTGAGAATATTCATTAACTTTTTACAAAAAACCTGGAAAAGGACTTTGGAGATATTTTTTGGAAATTATAGAAGTTTTGTCTATAATTTCCATAACAATCTTTCGGTATATATTAGCCGATTTTTTTTTAAAATAATTTTCTACAAAAAAACTTCAAAATAAATAAATAAATAAATAAATAAAAAAATAAATAAATAAATTAACAAATAAATAAATAAAAATAAATAAAAAAAATAAATAAATAAATAAAAAAAAATAAGTGAAAAAAAAATAAATAAAAATAGATAAAAATTATTAAAATAAATAAAAATAAATAAAAATAAATAAATAAATAAAATAAATAAAAATAAATAAAAATATATAAAAATAAATAAATAAATAAATAAATAAAAATAAATAAATAAATAAATAAATAAATAGAAAAATAAATAAATTAATTAATAAATAAATAAATAAATAAAAATAAATAAAAATAAATAACATTAAATAAAATAAACAAAAATAAATAAAAAAATAAAAATAAATAACATAAATGAAAAAAATTAAAATTTATAAATAAATAAATAAAAATAAATAAATGAATTAAAATAAATAAAAATAAATAAAAATTATTAAAATAAATAAAAATAAATAAAAATTATTAAAATAAATAAAAATAAATAAATAAATAAAAACAAATAAAAATATATAAAAATAAATAAATAAATCAAAAAAAAAATATAAAATAAATAAATAAATAAATAAATAAATAAATAAAAAAGTAAATAAATTAATTAATAACTAAATAAATAAATAAATCAATAAATAAATAAATAAATAAATAAATAAATAAATAAATAAATAATTAAATAAATAAATAAATAAATAGATAAATAAATAACTAAATAAATAAAGAAATAAATAAATACGCAAGTAAGTAGGCAAGTAAGTAAATAAAAAAATAAATAAATAAATAAATAAATAAATAAATAAATAAAAATAAATAAAAATAAATAAACTACCAACATTCTTCGTCCAAGAACGCATATGTTGATATTTAAAATTTGTGCTGGCAATTCTAAATTGCTATACTTTCAGAATGAGGCCGTAAGCCTATATCCGCCATATTTATTCCACCATTTTGAATTTTGAAAAGGGGCACACGACATTGGAAACAAGAGACAATAAGCTACAATTTTTGCCCATAAACCTTCTGAAAAACCTAAATCATTCTGAAGAGCAGGGGGTCTCCGAGCTGTAAAGAATGCCTCATATATATAGTTATTACTTAATTTAAATAAATAAGTTATCATTTCAAACACATAATTTATTTTAACACATAAAACTATATGTTTTATGTATTAAAATTTAATACCTTTAAAACAAAAAAAGTTCAATAGAATCCCTGCACTAGTTTTTAAGTAAATCTAAATTTACAGTAAAATAAATCTTTCAAACATAAAAAAATAAAACATAAAATTAAGATTTTTTTTTAAATCGCAAGGTTTAAAAGCTTAAAACTAATATAAAATATAATTTTTTTTTATCAGTATAGTACTTTTAAAAAGCCTAACTTAAGTACCTTTCAAACAAAAAAAAAATTATTAAAATCGGTTCACCCGTACGAGCACAATTTTACTTTTAACTTTCATGTTTCTTAAAAAAGTTCGAGCCACCCTGTAGCTTAGAACTAGTGAGAAAATAAAAAAATAAAAAACACGTGTTAGTTTTTTTTTATTATACTAACGATCATCAAAGTTTCAAGAAAATCGGCATTTTTTAAAAAGAATTATTTTCGGCACAAAATTTTTCAAACAAATAGTTCAACCAAACATAAATTTTTTTAAACAAATAAAGCCTTAAGGGGTTAAGGTATACAAGTTTTCTTCTCTTTTGAACATCATAACAAAGAAAAAGAAAAGTTGTACTTTTATCAATTAGATAGAAAACAAAAATAAAAAAAATTTTAAAAACACACTTTTATTGAAAATGAACTAAAAACTAAAAACTAAATTTTTCATTGACACCAGACGATGTTCTAAAGAAACAAAGGTTATGTTCAAACGTTAAATCTTTTAGTAATAACTATGTTTGCTTCCAAACTGTAATAAAGAAATAATTATTTAAATATCTTTTTAAACAATTTAACACAGATGTACAGACTAGATTAGTAAAATTAGATGTACAGACAAAAATATTATTTAACTAGAAAATTTGTTAGATGAATAAATTTCCGTTACAGTTTTTTACAAAAAATAAAAGTGGGTGGCTTAGTCAATATAGAAAGGCAATAAATATGTAGAAAATGTGCTAATTTTAAATCTTAGATATGGAGAGGCTGAAATCTCACAGCTTTGAGATATCAAGACTTCGGTCTGGGTTAAGGATTTTGATATAGTTTTTGGCAAAAATCTTTCATGAGGACATGGTTTTTAGTTTTGGGCAGCGATGTATATCAAACATAACTCTTTGTTTAAGTACAAGTATGTTTTTATCTCTGTTTAGAAATTTATTACAAAACTAACACGAAACATCAATACGTTGCCGGAAATTTATAACAGATCATAAATTAACATAATTTAGTGAAAAGATGATACACTCAGCAAACTGCTCAAAACCTCTCCATTTGGCGTTTCGAAAAAATATTACAAAATCACAAATTCATATTTCTTTCAAAATTCCAAAAACATTTTAAAAATTAAATAAAATCAAACTTTTTTCAAAATTCCAAAAATATTCCAAAAATTAGAATAAAATCAAATATTTAAACTTTTTCTAAATTCCAATAATATTCCAAAAAATCTTAAAAATTCAAACTTTTCAAAAATTCTAAAAATATTGCAAAAATTATTACAAAATCAAAAATTGAAACTTTTTTCATAATTCTAAAAATATACATATATAAAATTCAGAAACTCTATTTTTTTCAAAATTCTAAACATATTGCAAAAATTATAACAAGATCAAAAATTGAAACTTTTTTCGAAATTCCAAAAATAAATCATATATTAAAAATTAATCATATAAAATCATATATTTAAACTTTTTCTAAATTCCAATAATATTCCTAAAATTCTTAAAAATTCAAACTTTTTCCAAAATTCTAAAATATTACAAAAATTATTACAAAATCAAAAATTGAATTTTTTTTCAAAATCCCAAAAATTATAATAAAATCAAAAATTTAAAATTTTTCAAAATTCTAAAAATATTCCAAAAACTCTTACAAAATCAAAAATTGAAACTTTTTCCAAAATTCTAAGAATATTGCAAAAATTATTACAAAATCAAAAATACAAACTTTTTTCAAAATTCCAAAAATATTTCAAAAACTATAACATATTCAAAAATTTCCATGTCCAATTTCATTACATATACGTCATAAAAACAGCTACATTTTTTTATCAAAAAGTTGGCTAAAAAATGTAAATGAAATCATTTTTTGACACACTTGACAACATTTTTTTGACAAACCTATAATGCCATAATTCTCAATAATAATAATAAAATTTCATATGTCATACATATTATTAATTTTATTTTTTTCTAAAAAATTGGTTAAAAAAATAAATAAAAATCTTTCTTTTGACACACTTGACAACATTTTTGACAAACTTATAATGCCATAGTTCTCAATAATAATAAAAATAAAATTTCATTTCAAACAAAATTTTAATTTAATTTTTTCCCAAAAAATTGGGTAAAAAATAAAAAAAATTTTTCTCTTGACACACTTGACAACATTTTTTTGACAAACTTATAATGCAATAATCTAGATTTTGGTCTCACATACCAATCCCGACCATCAAGATTTCTCCACATTCAATGTTTCTACTCGCAATCACTTAAAATGAACGTTTTTTAACCAAAAAATATGCAAATTTCCTTGTTTTGACACACTTGATAATTTTTTTGACACACTTCCGGTACAGTTATCAAACACATCGTCCTTCCGGCTCTTTCCATTGAGTAAAGCTATTTTTAGAAAAAAAAAAATTTTGAAATCCGTCCAGCGGTTTTCTAGATTTCGTCAGTTGTGACGGCTGGACGTACGGCCGGACGGCCGACAGACAGACACACATTTTTTTTGCTTTTTTAGAATCAGTAGGTCCTAAAACGTCGAGAAATGCCAAAAAAGTGGGGGTAAGAATTTCACTTTGAGCTCATGAATGTAATACTTAGGATTTTCAGACCGAAGTAATTAAGTAATAAGTATAAATACTAAAACTTAATTCAACTATTTTAAAGTATCGTAAATTACTTATAATAAATGTGAATGTAATACGTTCAATACGCTGACTGTGTCACCCACTTTTATACAAATATCAACCCCGTCACTATATTCTAGCCTGATTGTATGCAAAATACAATACATATGCTAAATACAATGAACCTTGCATATGCTGAACCTCTAAATTTGTTTAATATCGTATTTTTTTTTTTTTTTAAGGCGTTCATGCTCCATGTAGGAGCGGTGCCAGGCTAATCAGCTTTGAATATTCACCACCGTCGTTCGCAACAGTGACATAGTTACCATGGCAGCCGATTTTTTTAAGGTCGTTTAGTACGTCAGTCTCACATTGTAGTCGTGGTCTTCCTCGCGGTCTACCACTCCCTGGGGTACTAACGTACATTTTTCTAATCATTCCAGACTGTGAATCGGCTCGTAGAACATGCCTAAACCAAGCAATCCTATTAGAACGATTACAACCTATTATATCAAGACCCTCAAGAAGGTCTCTGATCTCAAAGTTATACCGGGTTCTATACTCCCCATCGTCTGTCTTAAGTGGACCAAAAATGTAGCGTAGGATCTTACGCTCAAATACAGATAAATGCGATTCGTCATTTTGTGTAAGGATCCACGTATGTGACCCATACATCACAACCGGTCTAATCAATGTCTTCTATAACTTGAGCTTGGTGTTAGTTGATACATACGGTGATCCAAGGAGAGGTTTAATTGAGTAGAAAGTTCGATTACCTGCAGCGATTCAAGCTTTAATATCTGTAAGTATGCTGTTGTTTGAGTCAAGCATTGATCCCAAATATTTAAAAGATTCAACTCCCTCAATTCGTTCATCGCCGCACATCAAATTTTTCTTCTCAGCCTCTCTTGGAACATTCATATGTTTGGTTTTATTTTAGTTAATTTGCAGACCAATTTTTCTAGCACCACTCTCAAGCGACTTGAAAGTCTCACTCATAACAGCTTCACTTCGGCCGAGGATGACAACATCATCAGCGTAAGCAATCATCTGTACTGAGTTTATTGACAAGATATTGTTATTAGTCGGTAGTTTCTTTTGACGGCACACATATTCCAAGGCTAAATTAAAAAGAATAGGAGAGATAGCATCACCTTGTCTTAATCCGGAGTCGACTTTAAAAAACTTTGATATTTCGTTCTCTACTCGTACACAGCATTGAGAGTTCTGTACTGTCATTTTGCATAGTGATACCAGTTTACCAGGAATTCCCATTGACACCAGAGCAGACTATAGAGTCTCTCGTTCAAGAGAGTCGTAGGCCTGCCTGAAATCAATGAAAAGTTGGTGCACAGGTATGTTGAACTCTCGACACTTTTCCAAAATCATCCTTATCGAGAAAAGTGCATCGGTGGTACCTCGGCCCCGCCGGAAACCACACTGATATTCTCCAAACAGTTGTTCAGCAAAAGGATTGATTTTGGATAGCAAAGTGTAGGAAAAGATCTTATATGCTGTGCAGAGGAGAGCGATTCCTCTATAGTTTGCACATTGTAGGCGATTACCTTTTTTATGGATTGGTATCAGCATTGCTGTGTTCCAGTCCTGTGGCATGGTTTCAGTCCTCCAGATCATTTGAACAAGTTCAAACAATCTTGAGGATAGAGTTTCGCCACCATGGACAATCATTTCGGATGTTATATCGTCGATACCAGGTGCTTTATTGCATTTTAATTTTGACAGCGCCGCATCAAATTCCTCTTTGGTGGGTTCGTCTACATGTACCTTTGACGCACGAATAAGTTTTGCTCGTCGCCCGACTTGTTGCTGGTCACTTAAGTTGAGAAGTTTCTCAAAATAAGCGGCCCAAGTATCTAAAATATTTTTAAGGTCTACTTGTAGCTCCCCATCTTCGTTTTCAATAGCAGTCGATCTAGTTTGAGGGCCTTTCTTTAAGGTTTTAACCTGTTGAAAGAAGTTACGCGATCGATGTTCCTTATTGAAGCTTTCAATCTCCTCACACTGTCTCTTCCACCATTCTCTCTTCGTTCGTCTACATAGCTTTGTAACGGCTTGTCTTGCCAGTTTGTAGTTCTCCTTCGTGGACCTGGTGTTGCGTCCTTGTAGACACTTCAGATAGCAATTTCTTTTGTATTGAATAGCGTCAAGGCATGCTTGATCCAACCATGGATTCTGGGAGTGGTTCTGTGGTCGTCCAAGTATTCCCTCAGCAGCGCTTAAAACAGCATCTTTGAGCAAACACCATGACTTATCGACGTCTCCATTAATGGTTTCTGATTTATCCAATGTTTCGGCAATATGGATTTGATATCTCTCTTCTGTTTCAGCATTCTTTAATGATGAGATGTTAAAACGTTTCCGTTGATTGAATTTTGGAATGCCTGGATTTGGGAAGTGGAACCTTATCGTTGCACATACAAGGAAGTGATCACTTCCAATGTATGCACTTCTAAAGGATCGCATATCCCGAACGCTCGAAAAGAAACGTGCTGTTACTAGAACGTGATCAATTTGATTTCGAGTGTTTCCATTCGGTGAGACCCAAGTCTGTTTATGAATCGATCGATGCGGAAAGAACGTACTGGCAATTCTCAAATTATTTGATAATGCAAACTCAGTCATTCTCTTACCATTATCATTCGAATTCAAATGCAGGCTGTTGGGACCCACCACATTTCCATAAGAGATATCTCTTCCAACCTGTCCATTAAAGTCACCAAGAACCATAATGAAGTCGCGTGTGGGTGTTTGTTTCATAACCTCTTCCAGTGCTATGTAGAAATTACCCTTCTCGTCGACGGTCTTAGCTTCAGTAGCTGCATGCACGGCAATAAGAGAAATATTGTTATATGTACCACGTACACGTAGGTAGCAGATCCTCTCACTGACCGGGATGAATTTCATCACGGCTTCTTGTATGCATGCACCGACAAGAAAGCCAGTACCAAATTCTCTTCGAGAAGGATGATCACTACAGTATAGAGAATGACTATTCAAAACTTGTTTTCCGATTATTGGCTGTCTAATTTCCTGTAGAGCAATAATATCCATCCTATACCTCTCAGCCTCTGTTTCTAGATTTGTAAGAGCATCAGGAGCGCTCAGGCTGCGCACGTTCCACGTTCCGATTCGGTAGTCTGGTCCTTTTTCACATCCAGGTAAAATTCTGTTTTTGTCCGGGTCTGTTATTCTTTTCTGATAACCAAATTTAACATATTAGTTTTTTTCCGGGGTTAGGGTGTTAACCTTAGGCCCAACCCAAATTGTCGTGAATGGGTCCGTACTGCATATCAAGGTCACCAGAAACTACCTTTTTACACGTTTATATAGCGAGCCGCTTGATTCAAGACAGACGCCCGCTCCAAGCCGCCCCTGACATGGAGAACAGACGCTTGAGTCGCATTGGTTGTAAGGCGCCAATTCGCCGTGATGTAGCGTCATTGACTAAGCAGTTTTTACTCTGATTGTCTCCAATACACCAACCTAATTCTGTCAGCATTACCCAGGCAGCACGGCGTGGACGTTGAATTTCGGATTTCGCTACCCTTCAACAAACTTGTTTTTAAATTTGGGATCATTCACATAATGGAAAGTTACTGAAAAATGGATCACAAAATTCAATCCAACACAGCTGTCAAAAGTCAAGTTAAATAAAAGTGTGTAATAATAATAATAATAAAAGAATTCAACGATTGATTGAAGATTTTGGGTGTTAAAATTATAATTTTTGTACGAGTGAACCTTAAAATGCACTTTTACGATTCAAAAATTGTTCGTAAAGCAGGCCTTTTTTCATATTGAAATAAAAATGCCAAAATTGAAATAACAATGCCTAATAGTATATTAAGAAACTAGTTTCATAATCGACGATTTTATCGCACGCAATCTGTTTAGAAAACGACCCGCGCAGCGAGGAGTTTTCTAAAGGATAAGTGCGATAAAACGTCTTATGAAACGAGTTTTTTATACTATTTTTTCTATTTTGCATTTTTTGTCTTGAAATTTTAAAAAATGTGTATTTTATTAAAAAATAGTCAATTTGAAATTTTGTTATTATTACTAATTATTTTAATTAATTAAAATATTTAACACTAATTTAGATATTCTCATTAATTTTATTTACATAATTATTCGTTTTAATGTTCACTGACGTTTGTATGACCAATGTGACCAACCTTGAAAGACAAAACTTTGCGTATCGTAATGAAGGCCATTTCGATACGCATTTGGGTATCGAAATGACTTTGTTTTAGACGCAAAATAGAAAAAGTTATTATTATTACTATTATTTCGAAAAACTACTTGGATAAAATAATTTTCTAAAAAAATATTTATTTTGTGTAAATATATGTATTTTTATTTATGCAAATAATACAGAATCTTATACTCGTACAAAAAATCTTGTATGCAATTCGGGCATAAAGTATCTTTTTTGCTTTTGAGTAATTGTTTCCCTCGGCTAACGCCTCGAGCAACAATTTCACTCTCACATACTTTACTCCCTTAATGCATAAATAGTAATTATGACTTACATAGATTTTGAAGTTCATTTTCCAAAGCTTTGATTTGTCTTGTTTAAGTTTTCTTATTTTACTAAAATTTTACCTAAGATAGTGTGATTAATATATAAAACTAGGTTGCGCCTCAGTCTAGCGCTCTATCCATAATGAAATTTTAGCGTTACGCTCGATGTAGATTAATATACTCACGGCTATTATAGGTAGAAACACAACACGGGCGATAACGTCAGACGTTAAAAAAAAACGTCCACAATTTCGCTGTTGTAACCACAACACAGGCGTCAGCGTAAAAAGCTGTCAAAAATAAAATTACAAAGTTAAAGTATAACCTAAAATATTTTGTTTTTTGTCAAAATGAATTCCGAAAATAATTGTATCCAAATTTTAAAAATTATTAGTATTGTGTACTGTGTGTTTATTGCTTACGAATATTTTCAATCAAAATCGACTAGACGTCGATGGTGGGTTAGACCAGTGAATTTAAATAGAAATGAATACGGTTTTTTTAACAAAAGTTTTTTGGAAATAAAAAAAAATGATTCAGAGCATTTTCATAAAGCAACACGTATGAATATTGAACATTTTAACGTATTATTAAACCTCCTACATGATACGTTAGAAAAACATTCGCGCCGAACTCCAATTAGCGTAGAAGCAAGACTGGCTTTAACGCTTATGTAAGAAAATATAATACATATTTTTATATCTGGTCTACATATTGTTTATATGGCATTTATTTTCCTTTAGGTATCTTGCTCATGGATGTCCGATACAAATGCTTGCGTGGAGTTTCAAAATAGGAAAATCAACAGTACGTGAAATAATACTAGACACAAGCGATGCGATTTGGGAGCTCAACACTGTATATGTCTCTAAGCCTAATAAAGAAGAATGGATCAAAATTGCTAGTGATTTTAATGGTAAAACGGGTATGCCGAATTGCTTAGGAGCCATTGACGGCAAGCATATCAACATACGATGCCCACCAAACAGTGGTTCGCTATTTTATAATTACAAAGGACACCATAGCATTGTCCTTCTTGGCGTATGTGACGCAAACTACTGCTTTACTGCAATAGATGTCGGTACATATGGAAGCCAAAGTGACTCGGGGATATTTCAAAAGAGTGGATTTGGAAAGCAGCTGGCAGAAGGAAAACTGGATATTCCAGAAAAGAGAACTTTACCCAATAGTGGAATAGAGTTTCCTTTTTATTATGTAGGTGATGCTGCATTCCCGCTGAAGAAAAACTTAATGCGTCCTTATCCCGGTAAATTTCTTACGGAAGATAAAGAAATGTTTAATAAGAAATTGTCAAGTGCTAGAATCCGTATCGAAAACACTTTCGGTATTTTGGCAAATAGATGGCGTATATTGGGAACAACAATAAATATGTTCCCAAAAAACGCACAAAAAGTTGTACTGGCGACCATAGTGCTACATAATTTTTTAATGCTGCAAAGATGTGACCAATATTGCCCTGATGATTATGTCGATAGTACATTGAATGGAATCGAAGTGCCTGGAAGATGGCGTGACGAGGGTGCGGCATTACAACAACGTAGAATTTTTATAGGTAACCAGTCATCCCGTGAAGCTTTCGACTTGCGAGATACGTTTAAATCATACTTGATGCAACAAATGAATCGTTAAATGGGTTCACATTTTTTATTATCATAATTTTAATAATCAAAATATGTAAGATGAAATAAATTTGTTGTTAAATAAAGAATAAACAAATCAATTGACCGATTTAATTAATAATTATTTTACGTATTAATATAATTTAAATAGATTCTTTATACAAACTATCAGTCCCATCTAGCTAGAAAAATATTTATATTATGGATGCTATTAAACTCTTTGTATGAATTTTGTGCTTCTATAATAGCTTTGCGTTTTGTGGTATATAAATTGGACAAGATTCATTACAGGTGTTTCATATTGTCTTTGAAAGATCTTTTATTCGATAAAAGAACAAAACTTTCAAAATCGAATAAAAAAACGATTCTTTTGTTCCCGGTTGAGACTAGTATCTCTCATAATTAGTTATGCTAGCAATTCTAAAAATTTAAACATATGGAAAGAGACAATATAAAAAGACGTTTTAATTAACATGGATTTTATTGAAATTTAATTTTCATACATATTTAAAATATCATCGACAATTGCTGCTACTTTATTTTCTGCCATTCGAACAATTTTCGGAGATAAATTTGCCCTTTCGATTTTTTTGCAAGAGCCGAAAATATCATTGTCGTAGTAGAAATTTCTTGATTTAGATGTATGGTGTTTTCGTTGCTCAATGCTTGTGAAGCAGAGTTTAAAAACTCGCAGAATTCGTCCTTTGCAAAAGATGATTCTGATAACGTTTTCCTCCTCTTCGGTGGCTGCTGTGACCTAATATCAGACAGAACTTCGTCCGTACTGCAACTACCCCCAGGACTATCCAAATCCAAGCTCTCGTTTTCTTTGTTCTCCGTTTCATAGTTCCCTACGGTCCTAAAATTATCAAATATTAATTAAAATGACTCAATTTTCAATGTTTTTATTACTAACTCTCTTTCATCTTCCACCTTATTCAAAAATGAAAGCAACTCCATATGTTTCCATTTTTTTTTTAAGGAAGCTTCACCTCCAGCACTTCCGGATGGTTCCATTCTGCGATTTA
This sequence comes from Diogma glabrata, assembly GCA_963693315.1. Classification (NCBI taxonomy): domain Eukaryota; kingdom Metazoa; phylum Arthropoda; class Insecta; order Diptera; family Cylindrotomidae; genus Diogma; species Diogma glabrata. Next base: position 29,583,506 of record OY856187.1, on the reverse strand, counting down.
TCTTGAACGTGTCGCGCAGACTCTTCCATTTTGTTTTGCAGATCATATCTAAAAGTTGGTCATTTAATATCATTAAATTTTGTATTTTATAACAAGAAAAAAATTAAAATGATAAATACAATAAAAATATTTTAAAAGTTATAATTTACCGGTCGAGTTAAGCGTCACTGCTATCTCCATCCAAATTTTGTTTTTTATATCCGTGCGTTTATAGTTTGGATGTTTTAGATCAAACAAAATTGTGTTTTCCCTGACGGCCTCTACCAATTTTTCTTCAAACATTTCTTTTTAAATTGATTTAAATTTCAAAAATAACTAATTTTTACTAATGAATAAAATTTTTTAACTAATAACTAATTTTAAATGTAAAAACCAAAACGAAAATTATGAAAATATATAAATGAATAAAGCCGAAGCAAACACTTTGAACATAAACTCAAAATTAAGTTGACAACTCAAAATAAAAGGGTTACAACCTCAGAAACGCGAAAAACACTATAAAATCATATTTTTCAGTTGGCGACTCTGTGACAAAAACATTAAAAATTAATCTTGCAACCAAATAAAAATAAAATTCATATCTGGCAATAATCATCGCCGACGATAAATTAGAAATAGAATCTAAATTTTGTCCGACGAAAAAAACTTTTTCGTTTATCGCTGTAGTTGTGTTTGAAATGTATGTATCCTGTGTATTCTAATGTTACTAACGTCGTCGTCGGACGATTTCGCCCGTGTTGTGTTTCTAGCTTATATTATAGAATAGAAATTTAAAATTCATTGGAAAACTCCAAATTGAAGATTGAAGCACTTCACATAACAACTATTAATGCTATCAAAAATAAAATGTACACCTTATTAATAATTTAATATGTCAACTTCACCTCAAATCAACCACCGTTTTGGGAAAAAATTATAAATCAAAAATTAAACAAAAAAATAGAATTTATTTTTTGTCGTTTTAAAAATTTAGTTTTTTTTGTTAGCTTTTGATTCAAGCTTGAAAATTGTTCGCTTTTTGAAAGTTGCCTTAAGATATAATGGTAAATCGTTTCGGTGTTATCCTCGTGAGATATTGTGATGAACACAAAGTAAATTATGACACAAAGACAAAGAATGTATTTTCGTTTTATGGTGATGATCTTCTTTGTTGAGGAGCTTGATTGTTGACTTTTATTGTTGTGGTTTTGTCATAAATGTGTTTTAACTTTTAAGTACTCTGATGGGTGCACAAATTTGAAATTCGTGTTTTTGTTGGTATAAAGGGGTTTGTGGTTTTTGATAGTAATAGATTGATTATAAGTTATAGATTGAATATGATAGTTATAGATTGATTATAAACAATAGCAACGGATTTTGACATACGAAATTGGGAATACAAAAACAATTAGAATACCAAATAATAATTTAAAGAAAGAAATCAGGAAACTGAAAATACTAAGGAATTATTACTTTTTAGTAAACGTAAATTTATATTTACAAATATTATTCAGATAAGTTTAATTTTTTCTATTATTTATTTATGTTTTTGTGTATGTTTTAGTATGTTTGCCTAATTTGATGTTTGGAAGATTAGGGTTCTTTGAATATATTACATGGATTAACATTTTGGCAGTAAACTTAGTCCTGGTCACAAGTTTACACAACTGTCAAACGGTTATATATAACTAGTGACATTGAAAATCTTAAATATTTTGACAGTAGAAAGTCAATTTTAGTGCAAGTCAATTAGCGTGCGATTCTATAGTAGTAGAGACTGAGTATAATAAATTGTGTTTCGTATATCTTCTTCGAAGTTCTTGTTGAGATTCTTTAAACAAGAATCGAAATCGTGTTCGAAATTATGATTCATTGATCTTATAAATTTTTGTTGAAATACGTTGGCAGGAAACTTAATGCAAAGTTGTCCTACAGATATCAATTTTTTATACGAATGTCGAGTACGTTATTGTGTTGGAGAACCGTCCCAGTGAATAGACAAACTTTTAACAAACCAAATTATTCGGTTCGTTTCTTCACTGTTAGTCCCTTGAGCTAATAGAAATTCGGTGACGTCAGTTTGAGAATTAATTCCAAAGAAAAAACAAGGTTTAAGTTAAAATCAGTTTTGGTTTATTTTCAATAATGTTTAGGTTTCTATACAAAATCAATATCTTTTTACTTCTCCTTCAAATCAATATACATAAAACATAAAATCTAGATTCATCAAAATATCCCTACCAAATTCAATAAAATTTAATCGATTCTTATTTACTTAAAATTTACTTAAAATATTTATATACCAAAATTTGTTTGTTAAACAAAAAGAAAATATTATAGAAAATAAAAGTAATTAAAAAAGTAACATGATATTCTTCACACACTTATTTTCATGTTAAGTAATAGTATATGACCGAGTTTTTTATTTATTTTTTGTTTACATATTTTCTTTGAGTATTTATGTTACGGTAGGTTACAAGTATGAAAATTAGATTTATAGTATTTCAATATTGTTATAATGTCACGTGCAGAAATGAATTTAAATTTTACTACCATGAGTAATTGTTGATTTATAGTTATGTTTCTTGTTTTTCGTTTTATAATTATTTTATCTAAACGATAGTCGTTATATTTAAGATGTATTATGGGATGTATTACGAGATGCAGTACATGAGGAGCAGCGCTCATACAAAAAAAATAATGACATACACTACAAACAATGCAAAGATTACACGTATTGGATAATGAAATTAAGCATTTACAAGCTGCAAGAACGACTCAGGACTTACCAGATAATGAAGAAGCACAACCATTATTTTCCAAATCAGTGAATGACGATTCATAATCTTTACAGAAAAGGATTGTTAAACTACCACAGATATTTAAAGATTTCATAATAAAATAAAATTAGAGTAATTTAACTGCCTTGCATTTTAGATTTTATCTTTGAATTATTTTAGGTAGTATATATATGTTTTACTTCATTATTTGAATTATATAATGAATTAACTTTTTTAAAGCAAGGAGGATGTTGTGGTACAGTACTGTATATTGATGTCATAGTGTTCCACTATATATTTTAGATAAGTCATGTTGGTATATAAGTATTTGACAAAAAAACACGCTATAACCGTTCGGAATAAATAATAATTATTATATGTTAATTAATGTTTTAATTGAGTTATATATAACACCTATAGCAATACCTCTATGCTTTCCTGCTACCAGATTTTGTTTTAAGTTTTAGTCCTGCCCAAATATTCCTAAATTGCTAAGATTACAAATGAAAAATTTGCGATGTTGTAAATTAAAAATGAGTCAAACAACTCTCAAGTGAGGCTAGAACTAAAAATAAATAAGATTTTATAAAGTTAGGCTTTCTTTCAATAGCACATGCCCAATAACAATCAATAAAAAAATTACCCTTACCAAACAATCTTCATCAAGCAATGAACTTTATACATATACTTTTTTGTTTTTCTGCTACATTATACTTATCACCATCATTATATTTTTTCTCACACAATTTTAAAGTCTAATGGATGTGATAAAAATTTAAAATAATACAAACAAAGGGAAAAAAACGATTACTTACCCAAACACATATGCATCAAAAATTAAAAATGCATAATTCTTTACATCGAGGGAATTACTCATAACATCATCAAGTTTTATTTTCCATCCACAGCTAAAACTCCACAATGATATGAAACGATTGTGAATGATACCTCAAATAAAAAAAAAACGAAATATCTAACAAGGATATGAGCTTTTGAAACTTTAGTTTTATTATGAAAGCACATACACATTCGATGGTAGTAAAAACGGAGAAGGATAGAAAGAATTTTTTTTTATATTAAGAAATAATAATAGCATAAAAAAACTGAATATAATTTTGCACAATTATTTTGTAATTCCCTTTTATGTTTTTGATATTCATTTTTCTTTTATTTCCGCTTTTTTGTTGTTCTTGTTTTGTTTTGAAGAAAATTTTATGTATTTTGATATGAGATTTTATTTTATTGAAACAGAAGGAAAAACGGTTGAAATGAAAGAAAAGTTTTTTCCACTGGTTCTGTGGTTTTAAACTTTCCAAAATTTTTATTTTTTTCTTCTTATGTGACTTGACTGCTGGATTGTTCTTTGCTGGTTGGTTCGTTATTGATGTAGTTGTTCGTATTATTATTTTAAATTCTGTTTTTATTCTTCTTCTTTGTTTGTAGTTTTAAATGATTAGTTCTATTATTTTATTAGAATTTAAGGGAATTTTGAAGTTTAAATGGAGGGAAATAAATGAAAATATGAGTTTTTCTTTTTGCTGTAAAATTTAATTTAAAGTAGTTTTTTTGTTCTTTATTATGGATAGGAGATGTGCAATGAAAAGTTAACTTTATATGTTTTAGTTTTTATGTGAAAATTATCTTATCAGAAATTATCAGTTTTAATACTCCAGAGAGTTTAGTTAGATGGTTAAAAAAGCAACTCGAAGAAATGTGTTGAATGTATATTTGGGTTGGTTTTATGTCAGGATTAGTTATTATAAAAAATATTTTATGAATCATAAATGTTGTTAATTATGAGTTTTTAGCTTTCTAATCTCAGTATCTCTTGATATGCAGTTCGATAGTATTTTTTCAACCTATAAGTATAATATTACCACAATGTTGTCAATTTAACTTTAATAGGATTCAATGTAAAACAAACAACCATTAAATCAATCATTTATTCTAAAAAGCCTGTCTTTTTTTGTTGATGTTTCATTAAGTTGATATAGATTTTGTTTATCTGTTGATCTAAAATTTATATTGTTGATTTTATTAGGATGATAAAATTATATCTCAAAAGCAATTCTTACATATGGATTAGTTGATAGGTTTTCTAGAAGTACACAAAAACAGTGTGAAAATGATAACCAATAAATTGGACCAACATCAATCCAAACATGTGTTAAATATATTTCAAAGCACCACGTGATACTGAAACCACAGTCTAGAATCCTTATTAGATCCCCCTGATATTCAAATCATACTCGAAATAAACAAATGAAATATTGTCATCTGTCTTATCAGGCACGTCACAGAAAGTAATTTTTTCCGGTTTATGTAAATTTTTCAATTTTTTTTTACAGTTTGGCATTTCTGAGAAGATATTCTCAGTGCTGATATAATACATATGTTTGTACATATATATGAACACATGAAATATTTTATATTTGTTTTGTTCTGAAATAATTTTTTTAACATATCGGTAGAATGATGTTGCAAGAATAGAAATCAATTTTTTTCTCAAATTGTTAGCATTTATTTTATATGTTGTTGGATTGTGAGCTGGGAAAAGTTATAAGTATTCACTTGTCAGTAAATTTTATTGAATATAGTGAAATTTTTTACTTGTTATAAAAAAATCATTTTATACTAAAAACGATTAATCTTCAAGGCATATAATTCCCAAAGCAAAGCTACAGATTTCTAGAATACTTTTCCTAACAAAATAACGTGAATTAAGTCGTTCGTGTAATTTACATACATATACAAACCAATTAAAAAGGCAAACAAATGTATACTTACCGAGCAAATTTTTATTCCTCTTTAGATTATTCATTCTAATTAATTTGTTTTTTTATGTATAACTCGTATGTAGTATGGTTGGTTTACATACGGTAAACTTTGCTAATTACTTCTGTGAAATTTATTTAATTTCATTTCTTTCGAAATAGTTAAATTTGATTTGATTATGATTTGAAATTTAAAACAAAAGAATTTTGCTTTACATATCGAATTTACATATCATAATTAGTTGTTTTAAATTACGAGAGATGTTGAAAAGTATATATTACTTAGGCAACAAATGTTTATTAACGTTGTAATGAAGCGCTCCTTCGTTGTATGTCAACGAAGTGGCATAGCAGGTCGCGCACCTAGATGAGATTAATTTAGCCAAAAGCCAGCTGCAGTCCCTGGGGACGAGAAAGAAATCCTGCTGCTCCAGCACAAATACTGATATTGTACGCGAATCTCATGAATGAAAACGGATTTAATGAAAAAAAAAGGACTAAGTGAAATGATTTGACTCTGGCGACCCCCCTCTACGAACAAACCGCGATCACCCCGTCAACCCTGCATTCACTCACACATTCACACGCTCTCGTACTTTATCCACTCATTCATACACACATACCCACACAGATACCCACTTACACATGCACACTCACACCCAGTTACCCACATGCACACTTCCATGCCCCTACGCTCATTCACACTACTTAATACAGCCAAGCTATCACATTCTATCAAACTGATTAGCCCGATATCATTCTCACGATTGATGATACGTATCATAGGAGACATGCACCCAGCATGCAAACTAATTGGATGAAAAAAAAGAATGGACAGAACTTCACATTGAACCCAAAATTAAAGCATGACTTCGTTGAGAGAGTGGATCTTGAAGTAATCCTTTGGTTACCGATTGTACTATGTTCAATCCAATACTTCGTACACAAGAATTTACTAAAAGCTGTTCAACTGCTTTTACTACAAAAGACGGATCGTACTGATAACACTCACTCCATGAATTAATCGACGATGACAATTTATCGCCACGTTTAGGAATTGTTTTTACTAAGATCACATCAGGACCACACCTAGGTATAACAATCGGAAGGCATATCCCTAAATGCCACTGTACCAATTCCACGGTTTTGCTTAATAAAAAACATACCCTGCAAAAAAAAGTTCTTCAAAAAAAAAAAAAACGGAAATAATATGGGAATCAGTTCTATTCATCACAATGTAGTACAAGACTTATCGAGTTGACATAACTTTGTCCGTAGAGACGCAATAAGTGGACTACACCTGTGTGTAATGCCGATGATCATCGACCCAATTCGTAAGCGGTTTTGCATAAAGGCACTCTTTCATTCTGATGCAGTTAGAGGGCTTCCAAAATGTGGACACACAATAAATCTCGGATAATCAAAATTATTAAAATCATTGATAATATCGGAGTGACTTGAGTGATCCATTATAAGTATAAATTATTTTTTGTATTTTTTAAAAAATTGTAAATCCTTAAACTCACTCAAACAAAAAAAAAAAAAAAATAAAACAAAACTTTTCACTTTTTAAAATAATTATTTTTAATTTAAAATGTAAATTTAATTTCAATTCTTTTTTTTTTTTTTTTTTTTTATTAACTTAACTACATGTTTCGAGATACAATATCTCATCTACAGGTTGACTGCCAGCTGCATGCTACGATGCGTACTATAAGTGGTACTATCAGATCCACCCCTTTACCTTGGCTCCCTGTGTTAAGCAATATCGCTCCACCTGCACTCAGACGCTCGCATGCTCTCATGCGTGAACATAAAAAGGTAACCAACAACACCACGTTACCCTTGCACGAATATTACGGTGACCACACTCGTTGTCGATTGAAGTCAAGAAAGCCTCCACATAAAACTGCCAGCAACCTGCTGGCAACTGATTTTAATATCTTGGATGCCTGGGACACCTCCTGGCAACATTACAACACAACTGGCCTTTCTATTACTAACCCGACTTCTACCCAACCTGGTTTCGATTTGCCACGTCATACCTGGACTACATTAAACCGAATAAGAACGAATCATGGACGTTGTGCTGATTCTTTCTACAAGTGGGGCATTTCAGAGTCCCCTGAGTGTGACTGCGGCGCTCCACAACAAACTATAAAACACATTGCAACTGTGTGTCCAATTCGACGTTACAATGGCAACATCTCAGACATCCATTTGGCAACTCCCGATGTAGTAGCATGGATAGACTCGCTCGATGTAAACATCTAATGTTCAAATGTACTGCCCAATGTTCAAATATTTTACTTTTTAATTTACTTAAAAGACACGCAATCAAATCGATTGTAAGTTCATTTAATGTGTATCCATGTATTGTTTTAGGTAGATTTCACAGAAGAGTCTACCTATTTTTAAGTTTAATTTTTTTTAATGTGTCACAAAAAAAACCATACGCTAAATAAATAAAAAATCTACAGGTTGTTTGTACAATTAAAGAAATTATGATCACAATACTAATATTTATACCTAAAGAACTTATTATCTACTTTTTTGAATTTATGGTTCTGGGTGTAAACTAATTGATGGAAAATTAAACAATTAAACAAAATTAAAAAAAATTAAAAAAAAATAAAAATCAAAAACAAAAAAAGGATTAAAATACAAAACAAAGAGAAGAGGCACCAAAAAAAAATTTTTCATATATAAAAAAAAAAACTGAAAATTTTAACAAGAGGGCGGGTTATGGGTTTAAATTAAACAATGGAGATTGGATTTTAGCATCTTCTAAATTCATCAGGTGTTCTGTTTTTGCAATATAAAATGATTCATATGCATCCAATTTCCATTTGTTTATTACAGGTTTGATTATTTTTGAATTTCTAAAATCTATTTTATGGTTTGATTGTATCATATGCGCTGCTACACTGGATTTGTGTGTTTGTTTTTGTAAAGTGGCTGCTCTGTGTTCCTTAATTCTCGTCTCATAGTCCCTTGATGTTTGTCCTATATATACATTTTGACAATCCTCGCACTTGATTTGGTAAATGCCGGATTTACTATTTGATCCTTCTCTATCTTTAAAATTATTTAGCTGGGTTTTTATGGACGTAGTTGGTCTTGTTACTATTTCTATTTCATGCTTGTGGAAGACTTTCTGCAATTTATTTGTTATTTTTGGATAAAACTGCAGACTTATTCTTTTGTATGTTTTATGTTTATCAAGTATCGGAGAAAGATTGGTTAGTTGTTTCTTATGATGTTTAACTCTATGCTTTTCAATGATTATATTTGCAAATTCTATTGTATAACCGTTAGCTATTGCCGCGTTCTCTATGTATTTAAGTTCTTCTTGAAATTCTTTTTCTTCCATCGGAATGTTGTACAAACGGTGGGCCATGGAATGAAATGCAGCTTGCTTGTGTGAAATGTGATGATGTGAATCTGAAGTAATAAATCTATTGGTGTTGGTTTGTTTTCTAAATATCCCAAATTTAATTTTATTTGTTGGTAGTTTGATAATTCTTATATCCAAAAAGTTTAAACAATCATTTTCTTCTACTTCCAATGTAAATTTAATTGTTGAATGTTGTGAATTCAGTTTTTCTAGTACTGTTGAAATATCTGATTTTTTAACAATTGCAAAGATGTCATCCACATATCTATACCATATTCTTGGAAACAGGCTGAAGTTTTCTTTAAGATTTGATTCCAATTTACTCATGAACACATTACTAATATATGGAGCCAACTTGCTACCCATCGTTGTTCCAGATGTTTGTTTATAAAACTTTTTTCTGAACTGGAAGAAGCTTTGGTCCATGCATGTTTTAGCTACTTTTGTTAAAGCACTAACTAGTGGATATGGAACGTTGTTTTTCATGAGATGTTCTTCAAGGTATTCTATTGCTGGAATCACTGGGATACTGGGAAACAGCGCGACTACATCAAAGGAAACAAGAAGTTCGTCTGGATCCAATATTATATCTTTTATGTTGTTCACTAATTCCATTGAGTTTACTACGCTGAAACCTTTAGGTGATGGTATTTTGTTAACTTGCTCTAGGAACCATTTAGCCATATGTTCTGTTGGTGTTAAAATGTTTGATGCTATTGGTCGCATTTTATCGCCTGGCTTGTGAATTTTCGGTAGACCATATAATTTTGAAACTTTTGGATTCGACACGTTGAATTTAAATTCTAGGAAAGGGTTTTGTAACAAAGCTGACACCTCTTTTGTAACTTGTTTTGCTTGTTGAACCATTTTATTCAATGGATCTCTCGTGTTACCGTTTTTCCATGTGTGCTCGATGTATGGTCCTTCTTTGATGGTATTTAAAATTCTTTGATCATAATCCACTTTGTCCATAACTACAACAGCATTACCTTTATCAGCTTTAGTAAATATGATATCTTTATTCTCTTTGAGGGAGTTAATTATTTTGTATGGTGTTGATGATTTTGGTTTACTGTTGGCATTTTTGTTTCGCAGGATAACCTTTTGCGTTTCAAATCTGATGTTTTGTTTGATTAAATTTTGACATCTTGAAATTCCTGATTCGATATCTACAACTATATCTTCTACGGGAGGTGTTCGTGGTATTGTTGCGAATTTTAGACCTTTGTTAAGCATGTTCAACTGTTTTGGCGTTAATTCTGTGGATGACATATTGTGGACGAAATTTGGTATATCTGGTACTGTTTGAATGGATGTTGTAGCATTTCTTGGTTTAAGATTGTTTATTTTTTTCCTATGAATTCGATTCTGTTTTTTATATATTATTTTAATTCTTCTTTGGGTGTATGTATCAAAATCCAACCAAAAGCAGTTATATAAAATGCTTTCAGTGTAATACGTTAGAATTTTTAGGTGATTGTAATATATATTCAATTCCAAACTGTTTAGTTTTGCATACTTTGTTTTGATTTCTTCTCTCAACCAATTGCTCTTTGTGTTGATTTCTATTTTCTTTGTAATATTGTTGTTTGTTGCAAATTTAACTTTCATGAAATTAGGGAAAATTTTTAGTTTTTTGCATCTTTTTAAAAATTGAATGTGTGTTTTCAGCATTGTGGCCTTGATCTTCAACTGTACATATTTATCCAACTCCTTTTTTTGGATGGAATCCATTTTAATAAAATCATTGATAGTATCGGAGTGACTTGAGTGATCCATTATAAGTATAAATTATTTTTTGTATTTTTTAAAAAATTGTAAATCCTTAAACTCACTCAAACAAAAAAAAAAAAAAAATAAAACAAAACTTTTCATTTTTTAAAATAATTATTTTTAATTTAAAATGTAAATTTAATTTCAATTCTTTTTTTTTTTTTTTTTTTTTTTTTTTATTAACTTAACTACATGTTTCGAGATACAATATCTCATCTACAGGTTGTTTGTACAATTAAAGAAATTATGATCACAATACTAATATTTATACCTAAAGAACTTATTATCTACTTTTTTGAATTTATGGTTCTGGGTGTAAACTAATTGATGGAAAATTAAACAATTAAACAAAATTAAAAAAAGTTAAAAAAAAATAAAAATCAAAAACAAAAAAAGGATTAAAACACAAAACAAAGAGAAGAGGAACCAAAAAAAAATTTTTCATATATAAAAAAAAAACTGAAAATTTTAACAAGAGGGCGGGTTATGGGTTTAAATTAAACAATGGAGATTGGATTTTAGCATCTTCTAAATTCATCAGGTGTTCTGTTTTTGCAATATAAAATGATTCATATGCATCCAATTTCCATTTGTTTATTACAGGTTTGATTATTTTTGAATTTCTAAAATCTATTTTATGGTTTGATTGTATCATATGCGCTGCTACACTGGATTTGTGTGTTTGTTTTTGTAAAGTGGCTGCTCTGTGTTCCTTAATTCTCGTCTCATAGTCCCTTGATGTTTGTCCTATATATACATCTTGACAATCCTCGCACTTGATTTGGTAAATGCCGGTTTTACTATTTGATCCTTCTCTATCTTTAAAATTATTTAGCTGGGTTTTTATGGACGTAGTTGGTCTTGTTACTATTTCTATTTCATGCTTGTGGAAGACTTTCTGCAATTTATTTGTTATTTTTGGATAAAACGGCAGACTTATTCTTTTGTATGTTTTATGTTTATCAAGTATCGGAGAAAGATTGGTTAGTTGTTTCTTATGATGTTTAACTCTATGCTTTTCAATCATTATATTTGCAAATTCTATTGTATAACCGTTAGCTATTGCCGCGTTCTCTATGTATTTAAGTTCATCTTGAAATTCTTTTTCTTCCATCGGAATGTTGTACAAACGGTGGGCCATGGAATGAAATGCAGCTTGCTTGTGTGAAATGTGATGATGTGAATCTGAAGTAATAAATCTATTGGTGTTGGTTTGTTTTCTAAATATCCCAAATTTAATTTTATTTGTTGGTAGTTTGATAATTCTTATATCCAAAAAGTTTAAACAATCATTTTCTTCTACTTCCAATGTAAATTTAATTGTTGAATGTTGTGAATTCAGTTTTTCTAGTACTGTTGAAATATCTGATTTTTTAACAATTGCAAAGATGTCATCCACATATCTATACCATATTCTTGGAAACAGGCTGAAGTTTTCTTTAAGATTTGATTCCAATTTACTCATGAACACATTACTAATATATGGAGCCAACTTGCTACCCATCGTTGTTCCAGATGTTTGTTTATAAAACTTTTTTCTGAACTGGAAGAAGCTTTGGTCCATGCATGTTTTAGCTACTTTTGTTAAAGCACTAACTAGTGGATATGGAACGTTGTTTTTCATGAGATGTTCTTCAAGGTATTCTATTGCTGGAATCACTGGGATACTGGGAAACAGCGCGACTACATCAAAGGAAACAAGAAGTTCGTCTGGATCCAATATTATATCTTTTATGTTGTTCACTAATTCCATTGAGTTTACTACGCTGAGACCTTTAGGTGATGGTATTTTGTTAACTTGCTCTAGGAACCATTTAGCCATATGTTCTGTTGGTGTTGAAATGTTTGATGCTATTGGTCGCATTTTATCGCCTGGCTTGTGAATTTTTGGTAGACCATATAATTTTGAAACTTTTGGATTCGACACGTCGAATTTAAATTCTAGGAAAGGGTTTTGTAACAAAGCTGACACCTCTTTTGTAACTTGTTTTGCTTGTTGAACCATTTTATTCAATGGATCTCTCGTGTTACCGTTTTTCCATGTGTGCTCGATGTATGGTCCTTCTTTGATGGTATTTAAAATTCTTTGATCATAATCCACTTTGTCCATAACTACAACAGCATTACCTTTATCAGATTTAGTAAATATGATATCTTTATTCTCTTTGAGGGAGTTAATTATTTTGTATGGTGTTGATGATTTTGGTTTACTGTTGGCATTTTTGTTTCGCAGGATAACCTTTTGCGTTTCAAATCTGATGTTTTGTTTGATTAAATTTTGACATCTTGAAATTCCTGATTCGATATCTACAACTATATCTTCTACGGGAGGTGTTCGTGGTATTGTTGCGAATTTTAGACCTTTGTTAAGCATGTTCAACTGTTTTGGCGTTAATTCTGTGGATGACATATTGTGGACGAAATTTGGTATATCTGGTACTGTTTGAATGGATGTTGTAGCATTTCTTGGTTTAAGATTGTTTATTTTTTTCCTATGAATTCGATTCTGTTTTTTATATATTATTTTAATTCTTCTTTGGGTGTATGTATCAAAATCCAACCAAAAGCAGTTATATAAAATGCTTTCAGTGTAATACGTTAGAATTTTTAGGTGATTGTAATATATATTCAATTCCAAACTGTTTAGTTTTGCATACTTTGTTTTGATTTCTTCTCTCAACCAATTGCCCTTTGTGTTGATTTCTATTTTCTTTGTAATATTGTTGTTTGTTGCAAATTTAACTTTCATGAAATTAGGGAAAATTTTTAGTTTTTTGCATCTTTTTAAAAATTGAATGTGTGTTTTCAGCATTGTGGCCTTGATCTTCAACTGTACATATTTATCCAACTCCTTTTTTTGGATGGAATCCATTTTAATAAAATCATTGATAATATCGGAGTGACTTGAGTGATCCATTATAAGTATAAATTATTTTTTGTATTTTTTAAAAAATTGTAAATCCTTAAACTCACTCAAACAAAAAAAAAAAAAAAATAAAACAAAACTTTTCACTTTTTAAAATAATTATTTTTAATTTAAAATGTAAATTTAATTTCAATTCTTTTTTTTTTTTTTTTTATTAACTTAACTACATGTTTCGAGATACAATATCTCATCTACAGGTTGTTTGTACAATTAAAGAAATTATGATCACAATACTAATATTTATATCAACTAATATCAAACCTGTAATAAACAAATGGAAATTGGATGCATATGAATCATTTTATATTGCAAAAACAGAACACCTGATGAATTTAGAAGATGCTAAAATCCAATCTCCATTGTTTAATTTAAACCCATAACCCGCCCTCTTGTTAAAATTTTCAGTTTTTTTTTTTATATATGAAAAAATTTTTTTTGGTTCCTCTTCTCTTTGTTTTGTATTTTAATCCTTTTTTTGTTTTTGATTTTTATTTTTTTTTAATTTTTTTTAATTTTGTTTAATTGTTTAATTTTCCATCAATTAGTTTACACCCAGAACCATAAATTCAAAAAAGTAGATAATAAGTTCTTTAGGTATAAATATTAGTATTGTGATCATAATTTCTTTAATTGTACAAACAACCTGTAGATGAGATATTGTATCTCGAAACATGTAGTTAAGTTAATAAAAAAAAAAAAAAAACAAAGAATTGAAATTAAATTTACATTTTAAATTAAAAATAATTATTTTAAAAAGTGAAAAGTTTTGTTTTATTTTTTTTTTTTTTTTGTTTGAGTGAGTTTAAGGATTTACAATTTTTTAAAAAATACAAAAAATAATTTATACTTTTAATCAAAATTATCTTCAAACTTAAAATATTCTTTTAATAATTCAACAATAGTCATATTATTTCTTTTGGTAATATTTTTTGTTTGTTTGTTGTTTTCGTCACAGGCTTATTTAAAATTATTGATAACATATTTACGTACAATATCTTGAAATTTTATTAATCGGATGTGTTGTAGGTTCATTTAGATTTTGCCAAAAAAATATAATTGCGAAAGAAACAAAAGCATAATGTGATATTTTACCAGTACCTATAAATTGATATGTTCTTCCCCAATGGTTTAATATAGTTGTTATAGGATGAATTATAGAATCAAATTTCATTAAATATTTTAATATTCGTGTTTAATGTACAGCCGCTTCATGACTAGACATTGCTTGTATATAAAAAAAATTATTACAAACATTGCAGCTAGGCTTGACCTTTAAACTTCTTCTTCTCTCCACCGATGTTAGTAGATATTTTGTCGAGTTTTAAAGTTAAATTAATTAACAAATTTACCAAATTATCAAAATTCAATTCTGAAACCAACAAACAATTACGTGACGATATTAAAAATTGGGTCGTACTTTATTCAAATTGCACTTTTATAAGTTTGCGTTCCTAAAACAATATAATATGATATTTACAAATCCAAATAGCAATTAACAACAATTAACTTCTTGTCTTCAAAATTCTTGTTGGCATGTTTCCAATTAGATTTGGACAGACCCACGCAGTACAACAAACATACTCGCTCTAACGTACCTACATCCACACGTCCATATACACACACTCATGCACCTACACACATCCATAATCATTCAGACGTATAAACAAAACCATATTACATATGACTCACCCCAGGATTAGTCCAGACCCAGCTCCAATAAAAATTCAATTTACACGCTTATCCCCGTCCAGGTCATTGATCGTGATGTCAGCAATTCGGATGTCGACAGTATTAGAGATTTGTGACCATAAACAAATGGGTTGATGATATCCGTATTGGTAGGTGTTACCGCAAATGTATACAGAAACTCCACATGCAGGGAGTAATTTCAGCTGTCGGGCAATGGCTAGCACCGAGATAAACCAAATATCAATAATAGACTTGAAGTTTAATTAGATAACCGGTTGGTTGGTTTATTATTACTATTGCTTTTCTTTAATCTAATATTAGATATCACAGCCACGAATACAATTAGGATTCACTCATTAATAGTTAGTTGTAACATTAATTGATCTCACCGTAATTTAATGTAAATAAAAATTATAATGATTAACTGTTATTTTAACCTTAATTGATATCACAGAAATTTTATGTAAAAGTAAATCGTGATTAAAAGTTATTTTAACCTTAATTGATATCACATAAATTTGATGTAAAGTAAATTGTAATGATTAACTGATATTTACAACGCTAAATAATAACACAGTAATTTTATATAAAAGTAAATTGTAATGATTAACAGTTATTTTACCACATTAAATGATATCACAGTAATTTTTACACAGTAACTTATAATTATTAACAGTTATTTACAACACAAATGGTTAACACAGTAATTTGACATGAAAGTGAAATGCGGTTTTTCGATTAACAGCTAATTAATAATTCTTTTTTTTCTTGAACATACATTTGTTATCCCAGTAATTCAATAGTAATCTAAATAGGATTCCTATTTTTTTCATTTTCATTTCACATGTGGTCTAGATCTAGGTCTAGACCTAGGTCTTGAAAGGTATTTATGTGTTGTTGTGACACATATTCTAAACCCTATTACACAACACATTTTATTTTAAAAAAAAAAAAAAAAAAACATATTAAATGCACCCTAAAATAAATATTATTTTTTTGTTAAATTTAAATTTAACACATACGTCAAAAATACAGATGTCATCCGCTAGACAATTAATCGAAATAAGCGCGCGAAGCCACCTGCCGATCGACACTAACGATCGTTTACAAACAATAACAAAACGATAAGTTTGTTTCTTGGGCATTTTCTTTTGTTGATCATTTGCACCCACTAAAGAGTCTACACAACTAACTTGTATCAAAATTGGAAAAGAATTATAAAAAAATATTGATTACGAAATGATTGAAAGAAATTATATAGGAAATAGGGAAATAGCGCGATTCCGAATTAATGAGATTGCACAACCGTTTTATGTCAATTTTAAACAGAAATTATTGCGACAGCCGATCACGAATAAGAAATTATGTTTTAAAAAAAACAACAATAACAACAGAAGTTTTTGCTAATGTGAACTTAATGCGTGTGGGAAAGCAGGGCGAGTCCAAATTACGACGATTGATCAATAGCCTTATAACAATTACGAAGATCGAATAACAGCTTCGTTACAACGTGATACATAATATTTGAAAATAAACAGTGCTAAAAATGATGCATTAATCACTGTACATGCCATGCCAAAGGGAAGTTTTTGTGAGGTATTAACTTTATGTTAAGTTAAGGTTAATTTCGAATCGTTAGAACTGCTTATCACTACCGATCAAAATAGTATAATTTCCCAATCTACCAATTAAATAATTTATTCAATTATTTTTATAAACAAACAAAGATTTTTAAATTGTTTTCCTCTATAATTTACTCTGCTTTCCGTTGGCACTTGGCGTAAGCATGTATTATAAGGTTTGTCTGGTGGTCCGTGAAGGTCCACCAGTTGGTCGCGCATGAAATGTACCCTGTCGCTAGCTCGATTTTCACAAGGGTTCTGGTGACCAACCCCCAATACAAGAAAATTTAAAATACGCTACGCGTGCCTACATCCCCACCCAGAATCTCCAGAAGGGAAATCTGCCATGTTACAACTCTCCCTATAATATTTACGGTTAACACATCATTTTACTTTAACACAATAAATAACAAAAAAAAAACAATACAAATACAATAAGAAAAAAACTAATTAAAGCAAAATCAAATATAAATAAATAAGACTACCTTCTTTAATCGCTTTATTCAAAAAAACTTTATTTCCAAATGTTGCATCCAAATCAACAAAACAACGGCAACAAAACATTCTCCAGACATCATTATTGTAAGAACATTATTCCCGACATCTTCATTTCAATTCGTTCGTTCGTTCATCCCAGACATCACAATTTTAACTTATATCTCACCCACTTCAGAGACTTTCTTTAAAAAACTTAAAGGCATAATAACTCAAACTTAAACCAAATAAACTCCACTTCTGTCTCGAACTTCACTTCCCACCTCAAACAAGACCGACTTTGCTCCTCATCAATTAAAAAAAATGAACTTTTCAAACCAAAGTTCTAATCCTAATTAATTAATTTTTTACGTTTTTGCACGAGCCAAAATGAAATACCCGTCAGCATAAATTTTCTTTTACCGTTTTTTTTGTATATTCTGCAATTTGTTTTGTTAATTTTCATAATTATGTAAAAAAAATTATGAATGGAAAATAGAAAAAAATGAGTTCATACGAGCTTCCGGAAGTGCCAAATTTTTTAAATAGTTTAAATAATTGTGTTCTTACACACAATTGAGTTGAGAAGTATTTTAGAACAATCCTTGAAAATGAAAGTTTAGCTTTCGAAATCGATCGGTTGTAATAAATAAATAGATGTGTTTGAACTAAACAATAACAATTATAATATATTAATGATATCTAATGCTCTAAATAAATAATAAAAAATAAACAAAACCATGTATTGAAATAATGCTAGATGTAAGGATCGAAACTACTTGCATAAAATATTTTGTATCCTATATAATATTTTTGTATAATTTATTCAATGTTCGTGCACAACCCTGTAGACCTACCATAAAACAAAACAGAAAATTATCTTAAATTTTTCATTTCTTTATAAACAAAAAATTTTTATTAAAAAAATTTTGAAAATTTTAATTATCCTTTTATCATTTCAATTTTAATTTAAACCTTTTTCTGTAGTATGTAGTTGTTGTCGTCGTTCTTGTAGTTAAACCGAAAATACAGGTGAAATCAATTTTCTTGAATAAATTTTAATTTAATTTATGATTTCATGTTTATTATATATATGTAAAAAATATTTTAAAATTTTAAATTAAGCAGGAGGAAGTTAAAAACGAGTGTAAGAATTGAAATGAAAAAAAATTGTGCAGTCATCTTAAATCTCTGGACTCTGTTATAACTCAAAAGGATGGAATAAAATTCAAGATGTTTTTAATAGCACAATTTTTTTGTTGAAATTTTATTGAATTTAAAAAACACTAATAATATCTGAAACTCACTTTTACGCTACTGTTAAGTTTTATTCTTTTTGTGATCTTCATTATTATTCAATTGAATATAGTAAGAAATAAAATGTTTGGTTAAAACTATTCTGGAAATAGTAATAAATGGAAGATAAAAAATAAAGATTCCAATAACAGCAAATGATTTAGAAAAATTCTGAATATTCGATTTTGGATAGTCGAGTGGAATTACACTGAAATGATGCCAGGAAAGAAAAACTAAATATTTCATTACCGTTTGTTTGTCAGATATTGGTATTCATTCGAATTTTAATCAAAAATTTTTGTTTTGTGTTTTGCTCAACAATATCAATGGAGTATGAAATGTATCGATGTTAAGCTGTTTTTGAATTTTGAATACAATGCAAAAAGTGTAACAGTTTGTTTTTTTAAGTGATGAATTTTAAAATTTATAATCCTTAACTGAAAATGATTGTAAAAAATTTATGCAACACACTTATCTAGTTCAACAATCAAAACGGTAATCTTGTCTTTACACTTAAAGGTAGTATCTAATATTTTATACTTTAGAAGGAGCCACTTCAGCTATTGAGTCCAGCGTGGTTTCAGCTCTTTGTATTTAGCTATATTTTTAGGACTACCATTTTTTAAATCGATTTTATAGTTTCCGGTCCGCAGTAGTTACATTTTTCTTAGCTTATTTAGAGTTGTTACGTTATGATCCAAAATTGTATTCTGTTATTAGACTCATATCCTTTAACGGCTAGTCACACGCCGATCTACGTGTTTGTACAAGTATATTGTTGAATCCATTCTATTTAAATAATAGTCCCTGGGTCCATTCCGATTTCATGTGCAGATTTCCACATATTTTATACCTCGTGGCGCGCATGTCCTTGACGAGCCCGAAAACTTTTGTTCTGTTATTTTACTCGATTCGACCGCTTTTTCGTTGGGCAAGCTCCGAAAAATGCCGATTGCCAGGGAACTTGTAAATTTTCTTTTTTTTAATTATGGGGGTTGGAAATATGTTTTAGAACACTGACAAAAATTTGTCTGCTACTGTCGAGTCCGACAACCCAAACATACCAAAATGTCAACTGTCGGACTCAACAATAGCAGACACATTTTTCTCGGACTAGGTTACCCTCGTGTTCTAAAACAAATTTCCACCCCCCATAGATAAAAAAAATGTGGTAGCAAATTTACAAATCCCGGGCAATCGGCGTTTTTCGGAGCTGACCGAACGAAAAAGCGGTCGAATCGAGAAAAATGGCAGATCAAAGTTTTCGGGCTCGTCAAGGACATGCGCCTCACGAAGTATAAAATATGTGGTAATTACTATAAAGTATTAAAACCAAAACACTCGTTTAACAACGAACCTCACTGTTTTAATGCCATTTGTTATATAATCAAATTAAATTATGTACATATAAAATTATCCCAATAATAGATTTAATTCCATTTTCGTAGCTGCATCAATAGAAATAGCAAATCGCTGACCAAATAACAAACTTTAAAATAAACTAAAAAAAAATCCGTTTGATGCATAGCAAAAACCAAAAGAAAAAAATGTTTTTTTCAAACAATCCATGTCCAAAAATTAGAACAAATAAATCATAGGAGGAAAATATTTCCGAAAAAATTTCGATATCTCAGCACAAAACCATTTCGAATGAAATCACTTTTTGTAATTCACATTTTTTTATTTCAACTTTTTTTTTTAGATGATATAAACTTGGGAACATTTCCAAAACAGTAACGAAAACTGTCGGAAAATCTAAAACGGAATATTATACCAAATAAAAAACAATAGGAATAGCTTCATGTATTTCCAAGTGTAATGTAAAGTGTGACTTTCTGTCAAAATAATAGATAAATATGTATGAAAGAAAAAAAGAAATTCAGAAAAAAAAAAATTTTGTACTAAATTTTCATTTCAACTTTTTGTTTGCTTTTTGTTTTTTCAGTTTCAGCTTTGTTTTTATTGAAAAGTGATATTTTCAAATGCATGAAAATTGATAAAAATAATTCTGAAAAATAAGAACTATGTATTTTGAAGCTGTGTAAAGTTTTCTTTTTACACTAAGAAAAGTTTTTTTTAGAAATTTCTAAATAATTTGTTTGAAAAATGGAACTGAAAACACAACATAAAAAAATTATAAACAAATAAATTGAATATGTTTTCTCTGGTATTATGCATTCGAAAAGATTAAGAATTGAAGTTTAGACACTGATTGAAAATTGATATGGAATTTATTCAATTTAAGTTTTTCAATTTTAATATTAAGATTATAAGTTTGGAATTATTTTTTATTGGTTCACTTGTGATTGAATAAGTTAGAGTATTGGAAATAAATACGAGTTTTAAGTTTTAACTGGAAAACTTTTGTGTTGTAAATAAATATTAAAAATCTACAATGTTTTCTATAACTGACAAAAAATGGATTTGCAAGAGCGGTGTTCAGTAGAAAGGATAGATGATAGCTGCACTCTTAATTTTAGCTATAAGGTACGCTTTGGTGATGCTGCTCTATTAGGATGGATGGAAATCAGCCAGAGCTGCTCAAGAAGCGACAAATATATTTGATGTTCAACGCGCAAATAAGGGTCAGATCCTGGAAGGTGCTTTTGGCAATTTTTCAAAACCGAAGTAAATAAAAAATTTCTGCCTTTTATATCTTATTTTATTTTTATTTCGTACATCACATCATGAAATATTGGCATACATGATATTTTATTTTATGATATTATTTATTGTTAAGCTATTTTTTAAAACGTTATAGAAATAAATAATATTATTTCTGCTGTCGTGGATCTAGGTAGGTATTGAAAGGTATTTTTGTTTTTTTTTTAACACAACAAACATTTTGTTAAAAAACATAGTAAAGTTGTAAATTTTGTTTCAAAAATATGCTTTTTCGTAGTAAAAGGATAATAGATGAAAAACGTGTTGTAGAAAGAGTTGTGAAATCTTGACCATTTTTGATTTTCCTGAAACTTAGCATATAAGTAGTATGGACAAAATAAAAAATACCACTTATTTTAAAAATTTTTTAAAGTGCCTAGTTTGAGCACAGGGGGCACCCCAACATGCATGAAAAATGAAAACTCTGCCAATCCGATGTAACTTTGAAATTAAATTCCTCAAGAACGGCTTTACCGATTTCATCAAACTTTTTTGTTTGATAGATGATTAGTTAGTCGTTTGAAAAAAAATTAATTTATTGTTTTTATAATTAATATTTAAATAAAAATATTAAAAAAACTTTTTTAAAGATGGCGCTAGGGTCGAAGATCAATTGGAATTAAATTAATTTTTTTCTGAAAATAGTTCTATCCTTACTCTATAATATATATTAAATTAACTCAGAGGCGTTAATTTTCGTTCTTGAGATATTTAATTCTTAAGATTTTTAGTACGACTGAAATTCGAATTTTTCTTAAATTTTTCAAACAACTTCCATTAACAAAAAATTTTAAAATCAATTAAATTTTAACTTTTTTTTTTAAATATAGCTCTCACCTTACGTTAAAATATATCAAATTTACAAAGAGGCGTTAATTCGTGTTCTTGAGATATTTAATTTTAAAGATTTTTAGTCCGATTAAAATTCTAATTGTTCATTATTTTCTCGAACTTCAGTGGTTAAAATTTTTTGATGGTACAAATTGTTCGAAAAAATAATGAACAAATACAATTTTATAAAAAATAATGAAAAAATAATGAACAAATACAATAGCTAATCATCTATCAAACAAAAAAAGTTTGATGAAATCGGTATAGCCGTTCTTGAGCAATTTAATTTCAAAGTTACATCGGATTGGCAGAATTTTCATTTTTTATGCATGTTGCGGTGCCCCCTGTGCTCAAACTATGCACTTTAAAAAAATTTTAAAATAAGTGTTATTTTTTATTTTGTCCATACTACTTACATGTTAAGTTTCAGAAAAATCAAAAATGGTCAAGTTCAAATTTCGACTTTTTCACCTGCGTAAATCACGTTTTTCATCAATATTTAATCACTTAAGATAAACAAACACAAACATTTATGACAATATGCACCATTGTACTTTTCAGAACATTTTTTTAAACATTCTTCAATCAACAAAATCCTAAAATATATATAAACAACCCCAAATAAAAACAGATGATCGTTTCCTATTATAGTTTATTCTCCATTCCTACAGTCTTTGTCCCTAATCTGTAACTAATGTGTATTTCCTCTTTCACAACATCCCTAACAAAAGCTTTTATTTACGTAATAAATTTCTAAAACATAAAAAAATTAAACGGATTATTATTCTGGCATAATTTTTTTTTCTACGACAGTATTTGAAAAATCCATTTTTATGCTGGTTTAACCCTCAGTGAAAGTGCTCTTATCTCGCTAGGCTAAATTCATTTTCACTAAATAACAAATTGTATTTAGTTGCTTTGATATATGATATATGTTTGCTTACGAAAAAACCGTGTTTTCATCTCTTGTAGCAAAACATACTATTTGTGTCTTTCTAAACAACGTTGAAACAATTTTTATAGTTTAAATTCGAATTAACTTTAACGATAAATAAAAACTAAAAACAATAATTTTTGTTGTTATCTTAAAAAAAACAACAATTTTTCCACTATTTTACAGTGAATTACGTTTTTTTTATTATGCCGCATTCTACGAGTATATGGAAAAGTTGGTTTCATTTTTCTATTATCAATTTAACGCTAAATAATAATAATAATAAAAATCTATTCGCATAAGTCTTCTATCTCATGGAAAACAGTAAAAATCGTCACTATCTCTCCTCTGGAAAACTAAAATTCTCCCACAAAAATAAAAGTTAAAAACTATGAAAAAACAAACCGGATGAGTCAACACAGAAAAAAAAAACGATTTATAAACAAAACCGTGAATGGAAATGAATTTATCGGAAAAATGAAAAATAATAAAGAATAGCTAACAGAAAAAATATGCGATAGGAAGAATGAGGAAAGCAAGTTTAAATGGGTGTTAGATGAAGTTTTTTTGTGTGTTGATTAAATATTAGTTCGCTAGGTTATTCAGTTAGAGATATGTTATGCTTGTTGTTGTTGTAGATTTACCAGTATAAATTGAATTCGATTAAATTGAGTGTGATAAGGGGATAAAGATTATAAAAAAGACATGATTGGATTGAAGCTAGTAAATAAATAGTTGAACTGGAAATTGATCTACAATTTAGAGTAAGTTTTTTTTATTACATTTCAAAGCCAGAGATCTTTTGCTATATTTTGTGGCCTGAAATTCTCCATCAACGTGATCACATGATTGTCTAAAATACGGTATCACAATCAAATCAATCAAGGAAAACTTTAAAAAATCAATCCCGAAAAATTTTAACATATTATAATGCTCTATAACCTGAAATTTCAAAAGATTTCAGTTAATTAGAATTTTTCGGGAAGTTAAACTCAATCATCTAAGATAATTGGCGAAAAGGCTTCGTATTTACTTCGAATATGCTTTTGCAAAAACTAGAATTAAAGAGCCGGATACTACAACGAATAAACACATGAAGATTGTTTACGAACTACTTAAAGTGTTGTTTCAATAACTTTGATGAATCGTGTACGATTTAGACACTTTAAAAACTTTTTTAATTTTTTCAAATATTTTCGGTTTCTATGAAACCTTCATCAGGGAAATATAAACTGAAGTTATACTTCTTTACGATCGTTGTAAACATTTTGATGGGGTGTTGATCGAGAAACCGCGTTACGCTTTTTGAAGTTATATTTTAACCTTTATGCTGTATGGTATTAAAGATGAAATTTGTAAATCAACCTTATGCTGTATGGTAATACAGACGAAATTACTAAATCAATCATATTCTATAATAATAAAACATTATTCGCTTAGTTATCTTTGATCAATTTTTTTTTCACTTTTCAGAATTATCATTAAAATGAATAGTTAATGTATAATGTGACAAACAAATATGTACATTTATATGAAAATTATGTTAAATTATTTTTTAACAAATACATATTTCTAATTTACAACAAATATGTTCTTATGGTTTGCAATTATATAAAATATGTACATATTTCTATGCATTAGCACCAATACGATACATATAAGCATTGCTTATATGATTAAACAAACCTGCTTGCATTAGCAGAACTGCCCTCACATGTTCCAAAAATTGGAAATTGACGTTTCTTTTCCTCTTCTTAGAAACACTGATGAACCAAGAATTTGCATTGGAACCTTAGTACCGAAGAAAAAGATTATGAACAATATCAAAGCTACAGGTTTAAAGTGTTTTACTTATTGAGTGAAATATGCTTCTCCATTACTTTCAAAACTACTATTGTTATTGCAAGGGATCTATAAAATATATTCAAATATGTTAACAAATGTTGTGATTTGACTGTTTTAATAATAATATATAAGTCTGAATTTACAAATGAAATTAGTCTTATTATTATTTTTTCCAATTTTTGTTTTAACTTGTGGGAAGGAATGTCGAAATAAGATGATGACCATAAAGCGATAAAACCCATTAAACGAAAATATTCACTGAAAATGGTGGTATTCATTAACCGGCCGGCGTATGCACCAATGTAGTAGAGTATTGTAGACAATCGATAAAATATATTTGCAAATTGCAATACGACCCTCTTCAGAACAGCAAAATTTCTGGATTGATAAATGATTATAAGTCTACATGAAATAGGACGCTAAACCAATAGCAATGAACCAGTGTACCTATTTTGTATGACGAGTACGGTGGCTTCGGAGTAAGTAATTGACAATTGTGACATCCAATAAACAAATATATTTACGCTCACCTAATTGTTCGTGACACATTGAATTATTTGAATTAAATCTTTGGAATAAAATTTTTTCTTTTTTCTAACCTTAATCTTTTGCCATCTACATTTATAAAAATTATTTAATTATTGTTTGCCTGTCAATGTGTTTTAATTTTAACATACATTTAATAAGTAAATTTATCTACAGCTTTAGAGACATTTACTTAATGGCTTTTGCTGACTGTAAAATGATACTATTACATTTTTTTCAAACTTTTTATATATTACTAATAAAATAAGTTAAATTAAATGACATTAAAAAAAAACTATAGGAGAATTTACTCCAAAAAAAACAGTTTTCAACCACTTTATCTGCGAAGCACCGGCATCGCCGTGCTGGGGGTACCTTCTAGTAATTAATAATTATTAGTTTTTTGAATAATATTTTTTTCTATTTATTTAATATTTTTTTTTTGAATAATATTTTTTTTATAAGAACTGAATCTAAAAAATTATGGTGCAAATTATGAAACTTTTTGCAATCCATACAATTTTAGAGCGATCTAGTTTCGAACCAATGAGAAAATTTTAAACTTTAAAAAAGTTTATCATTCTCATCAGGGCTAGCCGACTAGATAAACTCTACCAAAAAATGTCAACGCTAATGTATATAAACCAAAAATTAGGTTACAACTCTAGCGAAGTGTAAAAACAAAAAATTTACATAAACATACATTTAATAAATTCAGGTTTAGTCAATTAATTTCTCTGGTGATCACTGTTTTGTTATACTCTAGACATTCTAGTATTGAATAACAAACTTGTATCGGTGAGAGGAAGATGACTAGTCTTCACTTGTGTCTATTGACACATGATCAACAATTAATTCAGTAAATTATTTGTGATATAACATCACCCCGATGGAAAATCTCCCATCAAGAATAATATAAGAACTGAATCTAAAAAATTATGGTGCAAATTATGAAACTTTTTGCAATCCATACAATTTTAGAGCGATCTAGTTTCGAACCAATGAGAAAATTTTAAAAATTTTCTCATTGGTTCGAAACTAGATCGCTCTAAAATTGTATGGATTGCAAAAAGTTTCATAATTTGCACCATAATTTTTTAGATTCAGTTCTTATATTATTCTTGATGGGAGATTTTCCATCGGGGTGATGTTATATCACAAATAATTTACTGAATTAATATTTTTTTTATTAATATTTTTTTTGGATTATTTTTTTTTTTGAATAATATTTTTTTTCCTTTTTGAATAAAATTGTTTTTTTTTTTGAATATTTTTTTTTATTTTTTTGACTAAGAAAACTAAGAAAAATCGACGATTATACGTTCTTATACTTTTTGAATAATAATATTTTTTTTGAATAATATTTTTTTTTAATTTATTTTTTGAATAATATTTTTTTTTTTAATATTTTTTTTTTGAATATTTTTTTTTTTAATTTTTTTTTTGAATAATATTTTTTTCTTTTGAATAATATTTTTTTTTTTAAATTTTTCTTTTGAATACTTTTTTTTTTTTGAATAATATTTTTTTTTCTTAGTTATTTTTTTTAATGTATCCTATCTGTCTGTCTGTTTGCGTATGTGTGAGCGAATGGCAAAAGAAGTATAACTTCCACCGTCTAGTCCGACGCAGACCCTATTTTTTCTATTACATTTTTTAACAAAATTTTCTTTTCTTTTATATCCTAAAGAAAATAAGCAATACATAACAACTTAAAAAAAAATAATAAATATAAACCTAACAATAGTGGTAACTAGTAACAATAAACTCACTAGCAAGGACGCTCAATCAACACCAATAGTTTAAAGTTAATCCATCCAGTTAGAGACAATAGAAATCTAGAAATTATAGAATCATACTATAACAATCAGGAAAATTGCGAAATTTTATTAAACATCGATACAGGTCCAGTTTCTAGCCCTCTTTTTAATATTTTAAAATAAAAAACTTAATTAATTTTTAAAATTGTTCAGCCTACAACCTGTTAAATTACCTCCCCAATTTAAAGTTTGTCATTATTTGTTAATTACACTGTGCGACAGCCCAAATCCGCTGGAATCCTGACTACCGGGAAAAGTTATATTGGTCAAAATCAAGTTATACATGTCCCGGCGTTTCGCTGGGTCACGTCTAGGAATCGAGATATATCGATTTGAAGTTAGTAAGTGTCATTTAGAGGAAATTGTCACGTTTAAAAAGACCCCATTTTTTGACATACCTCGAGAACGACTAGTCCGATTTTGCTAAAACAAATTTAGAAATTAAGAATCACAATTCCTTTAAGATACTGATATACTATACTGAAAAAGTAAAAACAAATCAAAAAAAAATCAATAAATAAACAAAATAAAAATAATAAAATAAAATGAAAAAACAATAAATAAATAATAAATAAATAATAAATAAATAATAAATAAATAATAAATAAATAATAAATAATAAATAATAAATAATAAATAAATAAATAATAAATAAATAATAAATAAATAATAAATAAATAATAAATAAATAATAAATAAATAATAAATAAATAATAAATAAATAATAAATAAATAATAAATAAATAATAAATAAATAATAAATAAATAATAAATAAATAATAAATAAATAATAAAAAAATAATAAATAAATAATAAATAAATAATAAATAAATAATAAATAAATAATAAATAAATAATAAATAAATAATAAATAAATAATAAATAAATAATAAATAAATAATAAATAAATAATAAATAAATAATAAATAAATAATAAATAAATAATAAATAAATAATAAATAAATAATAAATAAATAATAAATAATGATAATAAATAATAATAAAAAATAATAATAATAATAGTAATAAATAATAATAAAAAATAATAATAAATAATAATAATAATAATAATAATAATAATAATAATAATAATAATAATAATAATAATAATAATAATAATAATAATAATAATAATAATAATAATAATAATAATAATAATAATAATAATAATAATAATAATAATAATAATAATAATAATAATAATAATAATAATAATAATAATAATAATAATAATAATAATAATAATAATAATAATAATAATAATAATAATAATAATAATAATAATAATAATAATAATAATAATAATAATAATAATAATAATAATAATAATAATAATAATAATAATAATAATAATAATAATAATAATAATAATAATAATAATAATAATAATAATAATAATAATAATAATAATAATAATAATAATAATAATAATAATAATAATAATAATATAATAAAATATAATAAAAATATAAAAATATTAAATAAATTTATAATAAAAATAGTAAAATAAAATAATAATATAAAATAAATAAATATAAATAAAAAAAAAATAAAAAATAAATAAAAGATAGAAAATAAAAAACAAAAAAGGAAAAATAAATAAAATCAATACACATAGACACATGTCCAAAAACATTTAAAACAATAAATTTTGGAGTTTATTCCAGTAAAAATATTTAAAAAAAAGTTCTATGAAAAATCAATTGAATATTCTATTCAATCAATTCTTGTCAAAATGAGATACCTTTACTTAATTGTGAATAAAAGCGAAACGCGTTCATAGATTTTCATGATCCATGTCTCATTGTGTGATTTTACGTCAAAGATTATGTGATTTTACGTCAAAGTAATAATACTTTACACTTTTTCCCGTTTTGAATTTTTCATGATTTTTTAATATACAATTTTTTTATATTTTACGCAAAAATCATTTTTTTTATTCATAAATTTATTTATAACTGCGAAACTGTTGATTGTGTAAAGAAATAGTAGAACAGTAGATTATAGGAATTGTAATTTTTAATTTTTCTAAATTTGTTTCAGTAAAATCGGACTAGTCGTTCTCGAGTAATGTAAAAAAAAGACCCCCAAACGGGACAATTTCCCCTATATGATACCTACTAACTTTAAATCGATATATCTCGATTCCTAGACGTGACCCAGCGAAACGCCGGGACACGTATAACTTTTTTTGACCGATATAATTTTTCTCAGTAGTCAAAACCCCAGCGGATCACTTAACCCTACCATTTGTCGCACAGTGTTACTAATTGCCGTCCTTTTTTCTTAATATTTTTTTGCTAATTAGTTTATTGTTAATAGTTACCACTATTGTTAGGTTAATATTTCTTTATTTTTTTTTAAGTTGTTATGTATGGCTTATTTACTTTAGGATATAAACGAATGGATCATTGTTAAAATTTTGTAATAAAAATAAATATTTCCCTGATGTAGGTTTCATAGAAACCGAAAATATTTGAAAAAATTAAAAAAGTTTTTAAAGTGTCTAAGTCGTTCACGATTCATCAAAGTTATTGAATAAACACACGTGAATTAAATAAACAATAGGTTACTTAAAATTGTATTTTGTAGTCACAACCGATAAAAACCAGAAAACTACTGGCTCTATTTATTTAATATTGTTCTTTCTCGTCAGATTAAGATTTAAATTTTTTTATTTCCACTCCTTTGAAGTAGATTAGAATTTTATTATTTTTATTCCATATACGGAAACAGAAAATTAGGACTTTTCGTCATCCATTTATTTATTGCCATAATATGCATTATTGAACAAAACATTTTAAAATAATTTAGTTTTTACGAAAGAAAACATTAAATTTGAAACAAAAATGAAAATTGTGAGTATTTGAATAAAAGAAAATATTTATTTCAATTAAAGAGTAAGAAAGAACGTTTTTTTTTATTTGCACTCTTGTGTTTGGGAATGTAAATTTTGTTTAAGTTACTCGCTCGGGAAGAACGGAGCTAGGAAGTGATATAAAAAGCGTTTTAAACTCCGATTTAATGAGTAGGAGCGTTGAGTGTTGTGAAGGTCAACATCTGTATGTGCGATCAAGGGCTTGATTATTCTATTATAAATGTGTCAAAAGTTCGATAAGTGTGTCAAAGAATGATTTTCATCCGTTTATTTTTCGACAATTTTGGAATTTTTTTGTGTGAATCTGGAATTTACACTATCTCTAAATAATACGAACTGTAACGACCAACAAAAATCTGTTCAGTAGACATTTTTTTTCAATCTACAACAGACAGTTCTCACAAAATCACACATTCACTTCGTACTATCAGATTCATTTCATAAATAATATCGGTCTATTTATGACTTTTTACTGTAATGCATATTTTTTATTTTAAAGCATTTAACGGATCTTACGTTTAATCAAATGTTTCTTTTATCAATTTTCGTTTATCAATAGGGAAACAAATATATTTTTTTTGTTACGAAGATATGGAAATAGAGTAGATTGATTCTGCATTGGTGTGTTGATCTTGTCATAACTAATAATGTGCTTCGTTTTACAATGTTATAAATGAGATTGTACGTAATATTAATAATTAGTAAAATTATGAAGGACCTTGTTATTTTAACTTGATAGTATGAGACGGTTAATTTGAATAATTTTTCTCTATCTGTTTAATTTGTTTTTTTGTTTGTACACGGCAGATTTCCTTGCATGGGTAATTTTTATTTGAAAAATGAAACAAGTAATCACAACGATGAGATAAATGGATTACTTTTATAGAAGAAATATAGTTTTGAGAAGCGACTCAAAAATATAATTTTAGTTAAACTGTTACTTCAAAACATATTAATTAGCTCTCGAGCAAATAAGATACAATATTTTTATCTGTAAAGCGATTCACTTTGAAATTTTTGAAAATCAATCATAAATTATTTTCACAATTAAGTTTTGTATAATAATTTTTTTTGAGTTTTGTGAAGAGAACAGTGGTTCGAAAAGTTTATTAACATATTGCGAAATATAAATATAAATAAAAACAAATAAAATGCTTGATATTTTTGGTCAGTAATGGTTTACGAAGTTTGTTATAATTTCTATG
Organism: Diogma glabrata; assembly: GCA_963693315.1. Lineage (NCBI taxonomy): Eukaryota > Metazoa > Arthropoda > Insecta > Diptera > Cylindrotomidae > Diogma > Diogma glabrata. The sequence continues at coordinate 29,552,094 of OY856187.1, read as the reverse complement.
GAAACGTTAATGCATCATGCAGTGTGGTGACAGTTATAACTGTACATATACAGTTTTGGTTGTATAATATACAAAAGTTATGAATTGATAGAACAAAAGAAATAGAGTATATAAGGAACGAACTCGTGATACTGTGGATTGTTTTTTTCTCTTGAAGGAGGGTTTGAGAATTTTTTTTTGGATAATAATGAAAATGAAAATCTGAAGACATCAACATTTTAAGTTAAGTCTTTTTTGTTATATTATTTCATTTTTTATTTTAATTAATTTTTTTTTGGTTTTCCTTTTCGATTATAAATATGAGTTACTAGATATAAACTAGAGATTTTCCTGGGCCATAGATCGCTTGGCATATCTTTTGGCTAAATGTTTCTACTGTTGTTTTAGAAGTTTTCTGAACTAATAGGAACAGTTGGGCTGGAAAATGTCAGTTTATGTTATATCAGTTGTTTGTCTGTTTACAAAAGTTGTAATGATTGAAAAAAAGCATTTATAATAAAAGGAGAGGTTTTCTGCTAATGTTGCTGGACCAAAACCTCTTCTTTTAGCGTAAATGATTCTTTTCGATAATTACAAATTTTGGGGAAAAATGACATCTAATATGACACGATCTGATATTTTCTGGATCAATGAGAGAAGCTGAGATGCAAATTATTAGTTCTTGTCAGTTGTAATTATTGAAGTGAAGTTTTTAAGTACCTTAAAGTCTTACCTTATCGAGTTTTGTATTTAATATGCATCTGTGCCCAAAACTAAAAATAATATATGTCTAGAATGACACGCTGTTTAAACTTTTTTATTCACTTACAATGTGAGGAGTGTAGTTTTAACCCTCCTCGTTATATATGATCTAAGTTACTACTAAACCTAATTTATCCTTAATTAAAAAATAGCAAATAAATAATTCTACGCAATACCATTTATTTAATTTTAAAACAAAATCCTCTTTTCATGCTTAAAATATTTAAACAAACTAACACTCTTTGAATTTTAAACCTAAAGTATCCTAAAGTATCATCCCTTATAAAGAAAAATCCAAATTAAATTTAATTAAAATATAGAAAAAAAAAATTACATAACTTTTCCCTTAAAATAAACAAAACAATAAATTAATAAATAAAATAGCAAAACACCCAAAATACAATATAATCAACAAAGCGAAAATTTTCCTCTTTTTGTTTTTCCAAAATGAAAACCGGAAAATTAATTTCACCTGTATCCTATAAAAAAAGGATATTTATCAAAATGAATTTAATAAGAACTATGGTTTTATATTATGGTTTTATAAAAAGAAACTGAGTTTAGGGCAAACTATGAAAAAAAAAACAAAATTTAATTTTGGGAATTTTCTTATTTTCTTGTTTTATCCAAATTAAGAAAACAATTTTTAAATTTTTTTAAACGTATATTGGGATGAGGTTTACATACAGATAATAGCAAGGTCAATCTACTTCAACGAAAAAAAATCTTTGCTTCTTTAGAATTTTAAGATTTTGTTTGCAGGTTAAACTAACCAATAACAAATATTTCAGAAATAGCTTTAATTCGTTGAAAAATGGCAATTTCAATCTTATTTTACAAACAAAAGCTTGCTTAGTTCTTATTTTTTTTATAAAATTTAAATAATCTTTTTGTTTTACTCGTCCATTCACCCACATCCTATTTTTATTATGCAATTAAAATTCACATTCAGGCGAAAATTATATACAAACATTTATTTAATTTAATTTAATTTCAGAGTCCTTTATTCCTAATTATTATGCTGAAAACGTGTTCTATTTATTTAAGAATAAAATCAAATTTAAAGGAGATATGATAAGAAAAGGAGGAGTTGATAAGTAATGTTTGTATTGGTACCTTGGTCCTTTTTTCATATAAAAGGAAAAAGCTTGCTGCTGTATGTTAGAGATGTTATTCTAGGAAGTTGCTTTATTCCAATTATTTTCGTGGAATAGCTTGTTTTGTTTTTGTGACAGAAATAGGATATTTTGAATGATCGTGTATATAGTATACATATAAGAAATAACCGAAACGGAATTTGGATATGAGTTTTTATTTTTATATATAATTTATTGTGTTGGTTTTATTTTCTGAAACAGAGAGTTTTGTGTTTGCAGAACGAACAGAAATTATGAATATAAATAGGAAAACATAAGACGAAGAATTTTTAACGGTGCAAATTTAGATGATAGATAAATTGCTTTGTTTAATTTTTAATTATACGGAAAATATGGGGCTTGGAGTTGGGAGTTAATGCTGTTTTACGAATAGATATAACTTTCCTTTAAGCGAAAAAACTCGTGTTTTATTTGTAACAAAGCCGACTTTGAAATGGTGATGGTTGTAAAAATTAGTACTGGTCGTTATCTTGTGTACTATCAGTGGGATTTAGGTTTTTTTTGTCGAAAAATGTATGAATTGTATTGAATACAGAAACAAAATTTGAATACCTGTTTTACGATATTGATATCCGGTAAGCTCAGAAAACGCATAACTAACTCATATAATGTTACCGTTTCAAGAAATCAATCTAATCCTGAGGATAAATTATCTGGAAATTTTTTTTATCAACTAATCATTTACTTTATAAACCAAGAAATTATGCATTTCTTTGCGACACATTTTCATAGGTATGACATTAAACTCAGGCTCTGTAAAGTTAAATAAAGAATAAGCTCGCTACCAAAGACTGTAAGATTCAAGAATAATATCCTAAGGTGTTACAAAAACATCATAATGGGGCCTATTCAGTAAAATCTTCTATCGAAAGTTTATGTTATTCTTTTATTTTTTGTATGAAATTTTATAACGGGAAAATAAAATTTCATACAAAAAATAAAAGAACAGCAGAAATTTTCGATAGAAGATTTTACTGAATAGGCCCCATTGTTTTTATTTTATACTAATCAGTGTAACCAAGTTAAATAAAGCTATATTAAATATAAAAAGTACGGGGTTTAACCAATGTTACACAAATTTATGTAAAATTGGTTCCTAAATAAACCAGGAACTAAAGTTTTCAACAAACTTAAATGCAAGGCTTAGAAGTTCTATATGCTTTAAATAAACAGTTATTCGGAAAAACCGTTATTAAAACAGTAAACCGTTAAAACAGTTATTTGCAAGGGAGCCCGGTTCTATGTATTAAAGTTTATCCCATTCGTTTGCGTCAAATTTTAATTGCAGTGAAGTAAATATTTCAATTACATTTGAATTTCGGTTAAAATATGAAATGACTTCTGCAATACGTCATTAGATCTAGCTTTCTTAACATTTAGAATAAAAAAAGTATTACAAGCACAACGATTGCATGAACTAATGAGGTCCTGATATGATCCATTCACTATTGTAACAAATTTTTATTATTCCAGAAGGACTGTATCAAAAAAAAGATAACCTAAAATCAAAATAAAATAACACTTTATGAAAATTGCTTTAAATTTGATGATCTTTGACGATGTAAACGATAAATGAGTTTAATCCAATCAAAATCCTATTCCTGAATCAAAAATAAATTAAATTCAATAAATTCTAATAATAATCAATAGAAAATCATAGAACACAATAAAAAAAGGGACAAATACTAAATCGTAATTTTTCATTTAATAGCACCAATTACTTTAATTCCTTGAATCCAAAATTTATTCGTAATCCATTTTCATTCTTTTCTTTAACTTTTCGAAATCGTCTTATATATTATTAAGTTTTTTTTTTATATTTTTTCTTTACAATTTTTTTTTTCTGGTCCAAACGTAAAACTGAGTCTTAAAAAATATCCTTTTTATGGTATTCAATTTGTTTTTCCTATTTAAACGATTTTGTATTTTAGTTTTCAATAAGGACGCAAGAATGGAACAAAATATATAAATAAAAAAATTGGTTTTTGTAGAGACTAGTTTATGGGTATAACTATATATTAAAGAAATTTTTTTTGTTGGTTCATTCGGAAAGAATGGGAATTAAAGATATCGATTTAAAGGTTACAAATTGTATTATAGTTTTTTCCTGGGCGCTTATAAAAAGATCTTTTATTTCTTTAACTCCAGACATAAACGAAAGTTTAATAAATAAAACCATCAGTATACAAAGTTTTTTGTTTATTTTATTTAGGAAAACCTTACGAGGATATCTTTGTAATGATGAAGTGACTTTACCTTAACCTTTTAAAATGATTTATCACATTTTAATTTAGTATTGATATCAAAACTTAAAAATTGTTTTTATAATCAAGCTAAGCGATAAAATTATACTCTAGATATTTCTCTGGTAATATATCAAATCCTCACCTGTCGTCTGTAGCCTTTTTTTTATTCAAATTGTATTTTTTAAAAATCTTCCATACCCTTTAGTTTTTTATTTTGTTTGATAACTTTTTCTCGAAATACATTAAAAAACTAAACCGAATCGAAACTTTATTTTCATATAAAACATATCAATCATTTGACAACATATTGTCCACTCAACATAAGATACATAAAAAAAATACGAATTTTTCAAATCAAACAAAAAACAAAATCTCACACGTTTTCCCATAAATCAACATAAAATGAATAACCAAATTAAAAAAAACAGTAGAAATAAATAAAAAGAAAAACTGAAAAAAAAAAGAAAATCGATGGAAAATCTTTTTTTTATCTTTTAATAGAATTTTCTTAGAATTTATATTTTTATGAAAAACTATAATTCAATTGTGTAAGAAATGTATTAAATGGAAAATGGAAAATCGATTAAATATTCTGTTTCTGATTTTATTCTGTGGGAAAACTATATGATAATTATTTTAATTATTCAGTTGAAACAGATGTTGGTAGAGTTGGTTAATACAAATTGAAAGATAACGTGTTTTCGATTTTATGTTCGATGGGTACGTGAAAACATATTTGCTTTAGTTTTCGGGATGAACTAAAACGTGTTATACTTTGTGTAAATGTCTTGTAGGGAGATTCATAATATTGCAAGAACTATAAGAAACAATTCTCATTATTAAACGATTATATTTGAAGAAATTCATTATTGGTTGTTTTCTATTGAAATAAGGGTTGATTCTGAAAGATTGTTCGTACTGACAACATAATTGAATTAAACCCGTTAACACTCTAACATTTCTGAGCATTATAAAGTGAAATTCCAATTTTTGAAAAAAATTTTGGGACAAAGTTTTATTGTGAAAATTTTTTTCTGTTAAGAAAAATTTTGTCTAAGATCTTGAGTAACTGAAGAGGGTGTTGGAGGTTTGGATCTTCTTCAGTTTACCTTTGAATTTTATAATTGACTTAAAAAAAGAAGGAGGTTCTACGTTTCGTTTTGGGTTTTTTAGGGTTCCGTACTTTAAAAAAGTAAAAACGGTACCCTATTGGTGAGACTTCGGTATCCGTTCGAATTTGAGACTTCGGTATCCGTTCGAGTTTCTACATAATCAATTTACTCACAAACTATAAGTGCTCTCTCTCTCTGGCGTTTACATCCCATTAAGGGATTTCGCCGTCTGTGCCACCAGCTTCCAATCATCTCGTTCCATGACCAGTTGACCCCAGTTTCGACATCCTATATCACCAAGGTCTTGGATGATGTCATCACGCCAGTGTTGTCTAGGTCTTCCTCTTCGACGAACTCCAGCTGGTTGTTGTTGGGACGCTTTTTTTATCATTCTTTCCAATGGAGCCATGACCAAACCATCTACAACCTTTCTACATGACCAAACCATCTAATCCGGTTGGATTTAATGAATCCGATTACATCACAGCCTCCAAGAAGCTGTCTGATTTCATGATTCATTCGGATTCTATACTGATTTTCAGCAACTTTACATGGACCATAAATTGTTCGTATGACTTTCCTCTCGAATGTTGATAGAACTCTACAATCGGAGGATGTCAATGTCCAGCTTTCACTTCCAAATGTGAGCACAGGTCGGATTAATGCTTTGTAAAGTGTGAGTTTGCACGACTGCGAAAGATGTTTGGATCGCAAAAGTTTTGTGTATGCGTAGAAAACTCTGTATGCGGCTGAGACACGGGCTTTAATATCTGCCTGCATGTCATTTGACGATGTTATTACAGCCCCGAGGTATTTAAAGTTATCTACACGTTCCACTTCATAGTCGCCAGTATTCAGATTGCCGGGAGGTATATTCCTGGATGTTGTTAAAAGTTTAGTCTTGCCGGTGTTAATGCATAATCCAAGTCGTTTAGCATTTCTTTCAAGCTGAGAGAGACTATCCTTGATATCGCTTGTTCTACGTCCGAGAAGCACAACAATATCATCTGCATAGCCAAGAACTTGACTAGATTTGTTATATATGCAGTTTTGTGTCTCAATTCGGCTTTTTCTTATCGCGTGCTCCAGCGCCAAATTAAATAGTATGGGTGCGAGTGCATCATCTTGTCGAACACCTGATGTTATATCGAAAGGATCAGAAACAGACCCTTCGATTACTATTCTACAATTTGATCCCGATGTTGTGAGTTTGCACAGAGAAACAAGTTTTTCTGGGATACCAAGGCATATGAGTGCGGACCAGAGGTTGTCGCGGATGATACTATCATATGCTTGCCTGAAATCAACGTAGAGCTGGTGAATGCTGATGTTGTACTCCCAACATTTTTCCAGAATCATCCTTAATGTAAAACATTGATCTGTGGTTGAGCGTTTGGGACGAAAACCACACTGATAGTCACCGATGATAGATTCGGCGTACGGGATGAGTCGAGCAAGTACAACATTAGCTAGTATTTTATATGCAGTGTTCAACAGTGCGATGCCACGATAATTTTCACACTTTAGACGGTCACCTTTCTTATGTAGCGGAACAATGAGAGCTGTTTTCCATTCAGCAGGTAGTTCTTCTTGGTCCCAGATTGCAAGAATCAGATCGTATATACGTGAGACCAGAGCTGCTCCTCCATTTTTTAGAAGTTCTGCGGGAATTCCATCGAAACCTGGTGATTTGCCATTTTTCAGATTTTTAATGGCAGCTTCCACTTCTTCTATTGTTGGGTAAGGGACAAAAATCTCCTCAGTTGATGGAGCAATTGCTCGAATAGGATGAGCTTCGTTCGTCCTATTCAGTAGGTCTTGAAAGTGGGATCGCCACACTGCCAGCACATCACGTTCACTTGTTGTAAGTTCATTATTTTCATTTTTGATGGCTGTAGATCTTGGGTGGAAATCTTTTGTCAGATTCCGTGCATTGGCAAAGCACTCTTTCGAATTTCCGTTGGCCACATGTTGGTTGATGTTTTCGATGCAGCTCTTCATGTGTACGCGTTTTTTTTACGTAGAAGTTTTGCTGAGGCTTTTCTGGCGCATAGATAATCAGCTTGGGAGCTTCGGGTGTTCCTTGTTAACCATTTTTCTCGCAGTTTTTGTTTATTTTCAACGGATTGACGGCACTCGTCGTCAAACCATTCGTTGTGTGATTTCGGTGGTCGTTTTCCGATTGTAGTTTGTGCTGCGGCAAATAATGGTTGATTGAAGCGTTTGCCATTCTTCTTGTATGTTTAATGGCATCTCAGAAGAGATGTCATGCTCTTCTATGTTTTGTGTTATTATTTCCTGATATCTATTCAGCGTTTCCGGATGTTTAAACGCTTCGACATTCCAGCACACGGTCTTTTTTGCTTGTCTGTTAAATGTAGATGACAACTTGCACTTGTACTTAAAGATGACAAGCATATGATCGGTGTCCATATCAGCACCTCTGTATGATCGAACGTCAGTTATACTTGTAGAGTGTCTCTTAGAGATCATGACGTGATCGATTGGATTTTCCGTTCTTCCGTCATTTGATTTCCACGTTGCCTTGTGAATTCTCTTGTGAGGGAAGAAAGTGCTGGAAATTACTAGATCATACATCATAGCCAGCTCGGCTGCGCGAAAACCATTATTGTTGCTGGTATGATGCAAACTGTTAGGGCCGATATGTGTTCTAAGTTCTGCAATCCTACTGATTTGAGCATTAAAGTCACCTACCACGATTTTTATATCGTGCCGCGGGATGTTATTGATGACTTCCTCGAGTTCTAGGAAGAACAGGTCTTTAATATCATCTGCTTTATCTTCAGTAGGTGCATGAACATTGACGATCGTTACATTGAATTTTTGCGTGCGGATTCTCAGTGTGCATAACCGCATATTAATTGGGCAGAAGTCGATAACATGCTGATTGACGCGACTGTGTATAAGAAAGCCAACTCCAAATTCTGCTCCGTTTTGATGACCGCAATAATACAGAGTGTATCCTTTCGCTGTTTCATGGATTCCACTGCCTGACCATCTTAGTTCTTGTAATGCCACTATATCCAGTGTGTAGCTCTCGACTTGTTGGGTGAGTTTTAGGAGATCTCCTGGTCTTCTAAGGCTTAGCACGTTCCAGGTTCCTATTTTTAAATCGTAGTCCGGGTACAGTTTTCGAGGTCGTTCCAATAATGAATCCGAGATATTCCGAGGCCTGTGTACAGAATTCATGACAGTAATTTTTTTACGGAAATGGGTTGTTAGCCCTTCGCCCAACCCAAATTTTCGTGAATGGGTTCGTTCTGCCTCTTAAGGTCACCAGAAACAACCTTTTTACACGTTTATATAGCGAGCCGCTTGATCCAAGACAGACGCCCGCTGAAAGCCGCCCCTAACATGGAGAACAGACGCTTTCTACACATTTATATAGCGAGCCGCTTGATCCAAGACAGACGCCCACTCCAAGCCGCCCCTAACATGGAGAACAGACGCTTGAGTTGCATTGGTTTTATGGCGCCAATGACTCGCCATGGTGCAGAATT
>OY856187.1:29308317-29538317 GCA_963693315.1 Diogma glabrata | reverse complement strand
GTTTTTGAGTTATGTTCAAAAATATGAAAAAAATTTCCTGTGCCCCCCCCTTAACTTCGAACATTACAAAAGAAAAAATTTGGAAAAATTCATGGTTATGGGCAGTATTGTAAAGATTGAATATAAACTGTAGTGGTCGGCTTGGCGTTAGGTTGAAAAATTATGCGATAACATACTTGTTTGCTATTCGATACATTATCATTAAATATGGTTGCGTTGCAAATGTTCTCTATGAGGTTGATCACTAATTACAAACATTTTTGAAATTGTGGAACTATTGAACTACTGTTGAACTATAAAACAGTCAAGTAAATCGAGGTTGGAGATTTGTTCTTTTCTTAGGTCTGATACAGTACCACTACTGCAGAAAAATTGTAGCCACCATCACTTCGATTTTAACTCTGCTAGCAGTCATTATGAATGTTCAACTACTGAAGTTCAAATCTTGTTGGTATACCGATCTTCCCAATGTTTTGTAGACAAATCACTCGAAAGTGTTAACAATGGACTCGTTGGCAATAATTTGATGACACTTTTTCCTCCAACTATTGTGATAGGTAACTTTAATGTTGATTTCAATAATAATGCTCAAAACTGGCTCTCAAACTATTTTCTACAAAAAAATTTATAAAGAAAATTCATGAAACAACAACAGTTGAAGCTACAACAATTGATAATATATTTTCCAATATAAATAATTTATAAGCTGTCGTTATTGAAGCATTTTTTAGCCACCATGAACAGTTTTGGGTAAAATGTAACCCAACGTGAACCTATGCTGATAAAAACTGTTGTTTTCTCAAATGTTATATAAACGGAACCCTCAGCGTGCGAATTATATTCGCACTTGCTGACTTTTATTATGTATGTTCCGATTTCTCAAAAAACGGCTAGTTAGATTTGAGTGATTTAAATTGTATTCAATTAAGGTAGTTTCCGAGATGGTCCCATATTTTTTATGACGTGAAAAATTACCGTTTTTCAGAAAATCGAGAAAAACTGTATTTTTATATGTAGATTCACCGATTTCTTGAAAATCGCTCATTAGATTTGACGATTTAAACTGTGTTCTATTAAATTACATTCAGAGGTAGTCCCATATTTTTTAAAACTGTAGTTTTTAGGTATTTTCGCTGATTCCTTCGAAATAGCTCATTCTATTTGGTTGGTTTGAGCTGCATTATATTGCTATAGATGCCGAGGTGGTCACACGGTAAAAAGTTTTGGAATAAATTTAAAACTTTTAAGGACTGTATATATGACCAGACCAAATAAAGTTTAAAATTTAAACCTGGCGAAGCTTAAAGTATTTTGACCTTTTTTAATGTTTGAAGAAAAGACTAAATTTAAAACTCGTTGGACTAAAATTTAAACCATAATTTTATTCGAAATGTTCTAAATTTTATACAAAAAAGTTTTAATTTTATTCTTTAATTTTATTAAATTTATACAACTTTACGTTATATTATATACTTTCTGGTATTAAATATATACTTACTGGTATTAATTATATTCACTATAAGATTACATTAAATCCAAAATTTGGTATTAATTTGAAACTACTATCGAATATAATTTAAACTCAGATCAGGATAAATAACAAATTTTCTTTTTTTATTTAAATTTAGTCATGCTTAGTGTTAATTATAATAAATTAAAAATTAACGTCTCTGAATATCCGAAGATACCACGCCCAACTAGAAATGTTCTTGTTTGCTTTTTAAATTGTTGGAGTTTACATACAGAACTTTTGGTCCATTAGAAAATAGATGCAGTGTTTTAACAATAAAAAAACAAGATAAAATTTTTTATTACGTTAAGTAAAATTCCTTTATTTTTTTTAAACATACAACAAAGTTTATATGACAAAAAATTTATATTTTTGAACTAATTTTGAATTTTTATTATTATCAAAATTTATATTTTTAATAAATTCTTTTCATTCATTTTTATAAATTAAGAGTACATATATTTATTAAAATTCATTATAAAAAGTGAAATTCTACTAAACTTAAACAATTTCTTCAGTTATTTTATGTTTTGAATAAATAAAAATTTGTTCACTAGGAACAACTAAGCTTCTTTTATTATTTAGGCTTTGGATATTAATAAGAGTTTTATATTTGGTTGGAATAACACGATAAGAACAATGCATTTTATCATAGCTTATTATACAATTAATATACAACTGTATAAATTTATAAAAACTTACTAAAAATGTACCGTATTTTATATTAAATACAAAGTGTGATTTATATAATAGATCCAAGCATTTGGTAAACGAGAAATCCACTGGTAAATTGATCAAATTATCATCCAAAAAAATTAAAAATTGCGAGATAGCTTTTTTATTTGACCCTACAGCGACTATATGTGGATATTTGCCACAGTTGTCGTTTGATATAGTAATTTAACAAAGATAACCTGAAAATGTAACCATTATAACTTTTTATTTGCAAAACAATTTTTTTATATAATAAAAAATTTTACCTCTTGGAACACAGTTATAGAATTAATTGCCTGTTGATTTCCCTACCGAAAATTCTTGCAGGAAAATTATATAGGAACTTACATGATCATGATCATTTCTTGTAGAGAATTGGGACAAAAAGTTTACAAGATCATACAAGATATACATAGGATCTTTTATACTTCATGTAAGATCCTAACAAAAATTTTTACAAGAATTTTTGCCAGGGTAGGAACTTACATGATCATGATCATTTCTTGTAGAGAATTGGGACAAGAAGTTTACAAGATCATACAAGATTCACATAGGATCTTTTAAAGCTCATGTAAGATCCTAACAAAAATTGCTACAAGATGAATGGCAAACCACATGAGTCTAATACACTCATGAATCTATATGTACTGTTCATATATAGGCCAGTTTATAAAAAAGTATTCGTCATGCGTAGGATAGCCCAGTTTAAAATCATATAAAATCTAAAATTTTAAGAATTTATTATAAAATTTTATTTAACGTGTTTATTATAAAATTTACCAACTCAACGGATTCAATGAAAAATTGAAAGTCTGTATTTAAAGTAGCATTTTGATTCACAATTAAATCCCGTCAGTGCCAGTTTGATTAAGTTGATTTTTTTCGGGTTTAGAATAATTTAACTTCCTTCTCTTAGCGTTGTTATTTTTTAATTTCGATATTAAGTAACCTGGAGTCGAACTTCCAGGATTATAAAATAATCCTAAAATAATATTAATTTTTATAACAGTTCAATTTTTTTTATCTCTATCTAAGTTACTATTCCTCCTATTTTGCTATTACTAGTTTTATATGAAGGAAACAATTCAATTGCAGCATTTGCAACAGCAATTTTAGCAGATCTGTCGATTTGATTTTCAAATGTTTGCTCAGCAAATTTAACAATCAAAGACACCATTGACCTACTGTTACAATTACAAAGGGTATTTTTTCTGCATATTCATCTAAAATATGTTTGCCTTCATGATTTTCAAAAAATATTTTTAATCTGTAAATAACAAATATTATTAAGTTTATTTTAATATTACGATAGACGTTGGAACTAGCACACCTCTTTTGTAACAACGAAATCATAATTATTACGTAATTCGGCGTCGACTTTGTTAGCCGAAGTTGGCGGTATGCAGACTGTTCCAGATTCTTTCTTAGTTTCTGATAATAAATTGTTATAAATACATCAGAATATATAATGTACCTAAATCTAAATATGTATAAATTTATCCTTATTATGAATTTTTAAACAAAAAATACTACACCATGTGTATTGTTGTACAACATCTAAAAGATCTTCTGCTTCTATTGGAATTTTATTCTGATCTTCAAACTTATAGTTGTTGAAATTAGATGTTGTATCTGGAAAATTAAAATTTGAAAGAACTAAATTGAACAAAAGTGAAAAATATATAACAACATGTATGTACAAATCGAGGAAATTTGCAGCGAAAGGGAGCCAGATACAAATTTTAGTCGTCGGTCTTTTTTTAATCTATAATATAAAAAATGATCGTTCATCGCAGTTCTATCGATTAATGAATGAAACTTTGCATTTTTAAAAAGGACTAGCCTCCTTTTTGTTGAAAGGTCTTCAATTGCCCTTTAATTATTGTATATTGTACAAATTATTATATCTTCCATGGTTAAACAATCTTCATTTAAACTCTGGATTTTGATACGTTTTGTTATATTTTCGAAATCCACAATTAAATATCATGAGCACATGTTTTTGTTAGTAATTAATATATGAAATTCTTTTAAAACTAAAACTACCGTTATAAAACTATACTTACGTTATGGTTGTAGATAAAGTAAACTGTTGCTAACACTTTTTTCAAATTAAAACTTAATTTCACTTAAATTCACTTAATATAAGATCTTCACTGTTACAGAACTATTTATTGAAGAAATTTGCTAATTAATTTAAATTAAAAATTTTAATGAACACATATTTGCCGTAAACACATAAGTCCGTTGAAAATATATTATGTACTAGAAAGAATATCCAAAAATTGTATTCTTCTTTCGGACTAAATTTTATTCCGAAAAGTTTAACATTCATCCGTTTGTATATTTTGATACAGTATTTTTTCAGATGCAAAATGTTTTAAACTTTTAGGAATAAATTTTAGTCCAAAAAAACTTTATAAGTAATATAAGAAAGAGATGGTTTAAAATCAAACTAACCATTTAGCTTATTTTATACAAAATTAGATTAAATTTTATTCTTCTAAGCATACTTTAAAACAAAATATTATCTGTAATTTTAAATAAAAAATATTTTTGGTAAATGGTTAAAATATAAACCGTTTGGAATAAAAATCTGAAATATTGAAGAAATAATTTCAAATAGTTTAATATTTATTCCTAAAATATATAAATTTTATTTAAACTTCTGTATATATTATTTTTATACCAGATAATGTATTAAAAACTGCTTAAACCTACAAGTGGTTTAAAAATTAGTCTGTTAATTTTTACCGTGCATATATAATTTTTTCATGATAGGAAACACTCCGTTTTTTTAAAAATCGGAAAACCATGATTACTAGGTTTTCATCGATGAATTCTTTAAGGGATCTTAAGTTATTGCTTCAAAAACTCTTGCTTAACATACATTTGCTTATATACACTTAAAATGAATAAATAAAAACGTTTTAAATAATAGAACCGACTTCAGAAAAAAAAACATAAAAAAGTGAAAAATAACTCAATTGTGACTTAGAGACCAAAAGTTAGTTATATATAACTACAACCAAAAATATTAAGCCTTTAAACAAAATTATTACATTATAGAAGTTATCATAATTTTTACAATTATTATAGTTGTTATAATAGTTATTGTATTATAAAAGTTATTTATAGTACAAAACTGTTCGAAGTCGGTGCCACATTGACAAACACTGATAAATATGTCTCCGGCTTGGCACCGATATTCAACAGTTTTGTACTAAAAATTACTTTTATAATTATAAAAACTATAATAATGGTAAGAATTATAATAACAAATAACTTCTAAAATATACTATTTTTAACTTTCTTGGCTGTAGTTAGACAGAACTAAATTTTTCTCTAAGTCACAATTGAGTTATTGTTATTTCTCTAAGTCACAATTGAGTTACTAAGAAATATATCAGAATGACGGCGGTTGTATTGTAGTATTGGCAGTTCAACTCTTACATACGAACTTTATGCCTGTATGTATTCTATAAATACATTAAATAGCTAAATAACCAAAATGGCCTAATCTTTTACGGTTCGATTAACAAGATGTAGAACTGTCACTTTCCAGCTGAATTTTTTTAACAGAATGCGTGGGTTTTTCCTGGCAATTTCCTGCATACATTTCTCAAAGAAACTTAATCTATAATCTCAAACCCTAGTAGGTGTCTTCAGATATTCAGAGACGTTATTTATAATTTATCATAATTAACACTAAATATATATCTAGCTTTCCATAAAAAAATGAGAAAATTTGTCAAGAAATCAATAAAAAGTACATAAACATTTTATTTGCTGTCCAATAATTCTTCTAGGCTTATTCAATTTATCAGTTTTACATCTTACCATTTAATATGTCCTAGGCATTTTATCTGTTAAATATTAGGACATTTTTTAAACTATTCTTTGCTTTTACTGCTTATGCTCTTTCACTGCACCGTTACTTTCAATACAAGCTGTTCAAAACATCAGAGTTTTGTTATTTCACTTCTTTAAAAATCAGATTTCATCACAATTTCCTATTTATTTTTTGACCACAAGACCAGTTGATTAATGTGCCTATCGCCCACACATAACATTCAAAACTGATGCAGTATTTTCATAATCTATAACCACCAAATCATTTACCATAGCTTTTAAAATCTGTAGCTATATACATTTTCTCTTTCATCTCCTAATTATATTATCAATAAATTCACTCTAATTAACAAAATAAAATCATTGATTCAATTAAAATCCGTCTGAAATCTATATATATCCTCATTGCAGTACTATAAACTCATTTAAAATTAAATCAACTAGAAAATGCATTTTCTTTTTTATGTTTCCCTTATTTTTTTACATTTAATTAAATTTCCTGCTTTTCCCAGAAAAAAATCTTCAGTTTACTATTTTTAGATAGTTCCTTAAAAATTTTATGTTTCTTCTTCCTTTTTTTATAACAACAATAAAAAAAACTATTGTCTCTTCAATTCAATTATAAAGTAAATTTCTTAAAAAGACGAATAAAGAAAAAAAAATTTAACGAAAATTATCTACTTTGAATATGCCATTTCTTGTTTTTTTCTCGTTCGGTTTTGGAAAATTGGAAAAATAAAATTTTTAAACACAACTAAGATAAAATTGTTCGTGTAAAATGAAAATTACTGCATTCAAATTTAAAAAAAAAATTGAAGTTGTTTTGTTCATTTTCTTGGAAAATTTCCATAATCTTAACGAATTATACGAAAAAAATGTTGTTTTTTAATTTGGATTGATTTTTTTTGTTGGTTAGATTTTTTCATATTTAAAAAATATACATCATAAAAGTGTAATTAAATTTTATTCAGTTGTAATTTAGAGAACCAAAACAATAATATTGACACGCTTTAAATCAGAGTCTGTACATTATGTTGCATGAATTTTAAATAATAGTACATTATGATGCAAGGACGTAAAGCTAAAGATTTTGGACGTATGTGGAGTTTGCAAATCGAGGCGCCAGCCGAGATTTGCACCCACATTAAGTCCAAAAAAGCTTACGTCCGTGCGTCATATACTATTTTTTATTCCCCGCTAGCAAAATATTTAAAAAAAAGTTTTTTATTCTAAATCAAAGTTATAATTTTGAATAAACGTTGAAATGAAATAATGTTGAAAAAGTAACCTGTGACAAAATATTTGTTATTTTTTTCAAAATAATTGTTTAACTATGACAACAAATAATAACAATAATTTTAATTGGATAATGAGATTTTGAATTTAAAGGTTGCTTTGATAAACATTTCTGTTTTTTATAGAAATTAAACAAATACAAATGCTTTTAATTTTTTGGACGTAACTATGACAACAATATAAATGGTTAAAAAGTGACACTTTACTGCCGCAAAGCACAATGATAAAGTACCACTTTAATATATAGGTGAATAAAAATTAATTTTTTATTCGCCTACATATTAAAGTGTTACTTTATTACTGTGATTTGCGGCTTTAAAGTATCACTTTTCAACTATTTATTTTGTTGTCATAGCTACGTCCAAAAAAGTAAAAAGCTTATGTATTTGTTTAAATTCTATGAAAAATAAAATTTTTTATCAATTTGTTTTTTGTTTTTTATCAATTTGTTTTTTTATCAGTTGTTATCATTTGTTGTCATAGCTACACTTCCATAATTTGGAAAAAATAATAAATATTTTGTCAAAGGTTACTTGTTCCACATATTTTTATTTTAAAATTTATGAAAATTTATAATTTTAATTTAAAATTTATATTTAAAAATTTATATTTTTAATTTTTAATAAACAACTTTTCTTAAAATATTTTGCTTGCGGCGAATAAAAAATAGTATATGATGCACGGACGTAAGCTATTTTGGACTTAATGAGGGTGCAAATCTCGGCTAGTGCCTCGATTTGCAAACTCCACATCCGTCCAAAATCTTTAGCTTTACGTCCTAGCATCATAATGTACTATTTTATTCGCCTGCATATTGAAGTGTTACTCTATTACTGTGATTTGTGACCTTAAAGTGTCACTTTTTAACCATATATTTTGTTGTCATAGTTACGTCCAAAAAAGTAAAAAACGGAGTGCATATTTCTTAAGGCGGCTCTACACGATGCTACGAACATCTTCCAACGTTGTACGCATGATGGTTGGACACATCGTGTGGCCGTTGCTCGAACTACAAACGTCCAATGTCATATGTCCAAGGTTGCATTTGAATACGTTCGGGACATTTTCGGTATTTTGACACAAGTCAAAGAGATTTTTTTTGTAAATTGCTTTTGTTATACAATTTGCAACATTACTAAACAATGCGTCAAACATTTAAATATTAAATTTTGAAGTTTTTTGTGTTAATTAGTTAAAGGGTCAGTGTTTTATTAAATTGTGTGCTAACAAGAGGTATGTTTTGTAATATATTTTTAAATTATTATTTTACATATGTAAATTATTGTTACTTATTTTTTATTTTGTTTTAATAAACAAATTTGTTTTGTTTTGATAAACAAAAAGAAAACAAAAAAGTATTTTTGGATTTCGGTATCTTTAAAAATTCTATTTTTTCACATAATCAGCGTCTTGATTTGATTTTCTATCAACAGCAGATCCTTTGAAAAATGTTTTTAAGTGCGTACAAAAACCGTTAACGGTTATACGGCCAAAAACTGATTCCCGCAAAAATTCAACTCCATTTCAGTGCATTAATAAACCCTGAATTTAGGTTTTTAACGTATCAAATTTTATTTTTGTTTAATAATAGTCGAAGAAATCGTAATTTTCAGAAGAATGACCCTTTTAGTTTTTGAAATTTTGATAATAATTTTACTATGCAAAGTATCTTAAGTTTGTGTAATATTACTATTTCAGAATTTTTCATTCATCATATTAATAATTTTCAATTTGATTAAAAAACCACAACACTGATATTCAAAAAAATATTGGTGTGAACATTTATTTGACCAACGTTTGATTCAAATGTATTGAATAAAACAATCGTTCCACCATGTAGCAGAACATTTGCCATATCAACCGTCGATTGTTTGATCCAAACGTTGGAGCCAAACATTTGAATCAAACGTTCACCGCATCGTGTAGAGCCAACTTTGGGCTCTAAACTCAACATGGAATGCCACTAAAGCTTTAAACATTCCTTTTTTTATTTTTTCGTATTATGTTCCACGTCAAGCAGGACCCCACTGCCAAAATGTGGAGAGGTTAAAAAAACGTGAGATGGGTTTAAAATTTTTGTATTAGTGTCCGTTTTCTGACATTTTTCAACATCGTACTTGGAAACTAGTTACTACCAAGAACAAGTAATTTTTAAAAATAGATTGTGAATTTTTAAATGATTGTTTAGTTGAATTGAAGTTGAAGTGTCACTATCAGCGAATTGGAGAAAATCTTCACGATTTTTCGTCTGCGATCGAACGTCTTGTACATATGGCACATTAAATTACATTTCCAGACTATATGGAAAGAATGAAAATAGGTGCGTACTAGACGGCATTAGAGATCTAGAGACGTGGCAGTCAGTTATGATAACATCAAAAGCAACATTCCATGGAACATTTGCATGGGCAATGCCGTGTGAGGGGCAATAACATGGCACAAAACATCTGCATCTGTCATCTGTAGCAGCCAACAAATGGGAGGAGTAGAACAACAACTACAGCGCGTTACCATATAAGGGAAGAAGCGGCATCTGATGTTGGGTATGTCAACAATGGTCTTATTGCACGGGAGTGCTGGTGAAATAAGTAGGAACAAGAAAAATTACTGGTTCCTTTTCGCAAAAGTTCACTAGAAGAAGAAGAGCGTACAGAGTTCAGAGACAGCAGGAAGAAAATCCGGTGTTAGATATGTGATAAAACGGGCTATATCTCACAGGATTGCTGAGACAAAAAGCATGGCAGATCTTCTTCTCCTATTCAACGGAAGCAATGTAAAGAACAAATGGTGGAACGAAAAAATGAAAAAGAAGTTACATGCATCCCTAACTCAACAGTGACTGAAAAATGAGAAGGCTTGTCAAGAGAGAAATAGATGGTAAAAGTTGTATTGTCACGTTGGGTATAGGGACAGCTCACACACTTGTTTGAAAAAAATTGATTAAAGGAGATGTACAACCAACGGCGGGTATGAAACGGCAGACAGTAACTGGAAGACGCACAGATGTTCAAGGCAATAGCATGGCAAAAATAAAAATAAGGGAAAACTGTTTTCAACATGAGATATTAGTGGCACACTGAAAGAAATATTATGGATACAGTAACTATATTTTTAAAGAACTATAACATGGTTGGTTTTTATGTTTACTAAGACCATGTCATGGTTAACTTTTAACCATAGTATATTTAAAGTTTGACCATAATATAGTTGCAAAATAACTATAATATAGTAGAGCTGCAACTATATTAGTTGCAAAGTAACCATAGTATAGTCAAATTAGAACCATAATATAGCTGCAGAGTAACCTTAGTATGGTTGAGATAGAACTATATTATAGTTGATGGGAATTGAAGTATAGTTGACGTAACACCATAATATAATTGTAGAATGACCATAGTGTAGTTGAGGCAGAACCATATTATATTTGTAGTTGGACAACTTATTTAAACACTAAGAAAATATAATTAAATTTGACTTTTTTTTTTGTAAATATGCAAAACCAACTTTAAATTTAGCAAAAAATATTTAAAATTGAAGAAATCACACATTTATTTACGTTATTAATTATATTTTGAATTTAAAAAAAAATTGTTTTTGCAAAAATTGTATATATGTACAAAAAAAATTTATATTTTCCCTTCTTTAGTGTGCACTATTAATGAGGAACAAAAAAAAAATAAACATTAAATCTTTGATATCAAATTCGTAAATATTTATTATTTTAATCCTTTGTTTATAATTCAACTGAACAATTTTATTAAATAAATTTAGAATTTTTTTAATGTAAACATTTTTAATACAATTTATATTTAAAGAGATATTTTATCATATCTGTTTGTCACGCTATTTTACTTAAATAAAATACTTTAAATAAATCTAAATTTTTAATACATTTTGTAAACTACAAAAATTTGTTATTCTACCTCAAATGCCTGCTGATAATATGCATTATATGCGACCGAATTTAGTAAATTCATAAAAAAATTACATAATATAGTTAATTATTTTTTAAAACCATTACAAAAGTAGGATAATCATTATTACTTTCCATTTCGGCGACTGAACTGAATTAACTTTAAATAATCTAATCGTTTTTAACAAAACTTCTTTTAGATATAAAACCTACGTACGCTTGTAAAATTGTATCTAAGCTGTTCTTCACAGAGTTACTCTGAATAATATTTTTCCATTAATTTTGGATAAAAAACCCAAGCTCCTGAAAAATAAAATAATTAGAAAAATATTTGAGCGATAAATAATTTAATATTAATATTTATCAAAAAATCTTACCAGTGTCCAGTAAATTTAAACTAAAAATAGTAGCTACAATAAATTAAACGAACTTCTTTTTTGAAGTTATACTTCTTTGCGCTCGTTGTAAATATTTTGATGGGGTGTTAATCGAGAAACCGCGTCACGCTGTTTAAAGTTATATTTTAACCTTTATGCTGTATGGTAATAAAGACGAAATTAGTAAATCAACCTTATGCTGTATGGTAATAAAGACGAAATTACTAAATCAATCATATTTTATAATAATAAAACATTATTCGCTTAGTTATCTTTGATCAATTTTTTTTTTCACTTTTCGGAATTATCATTAAAATGAATAGTTAATGTATAATGTGACAAACAAATATGTACATTTATATGAAAATTATGTTAAATTATTTTTTAACAAACACATATGTCTAATTTACAACAAATATGTTCTTATGGTTTGCAATTATATAAAATATGTACATATTTCTATGCATTAGCACCAATACGATACATATAAGCATTGCTTATATATGATTAAACAAACCTGCTTGCATTAGCAGAACTGCCCTCACATGTTCCAAAAGTTGGAAATTGACGTTTCTTTTCCTCTTCTTAGAAACATTGATGAACCAAGAATTTGCATTGGAACCTTAGTACCGAAGAAAAAGATTATGAACAATATCAAAGTTACAGATTTAAAGTGTTTTACTTATTGAGTGAAATATGCTTCTCCATTACTTTCAAAACTATTATGGTTATTGCAAGGGATCTATAAAATATATGCAAATATGTTAACAAATGTTGTGATTTGACTGTTTTAATAATAATATATAAGTCTGAATTTACAAATGAAATTAGTCTTATTATTATTTTTTCCAATTTTTGTTTTAAGTTGTGGGAAGGAATGTCGAAATAAGACGATGACCATAAAGCAATAAAACCCATTAAACGAAAATATTCACTAAAAATGGTGGTATTTTTTAATCGGCCGGCGTATGCATCAATGTAGTAGAGTATTGCAGACAATCGATAAAATATATTTGCAAATTGCAATACGACCCTCTTCAGAACAGCAAAATTTCTGGATTGATAAATGATTATAAGTCTACATGAAATAGGGACGCTAAACCAATAGCAATGAACCAGTGTACCTATTTTGTATGACGAGTACAGTGGTTTCGGAGTAAGTAATTGACAGATGTGACATCAAATAAACAAATATATTTACGCTCACCTAATTGTTCGTGACACATTGAATTATTTGAATTAAATCTTTGGAATAAAATTTCTAATCTTTTGCCATCTACATTTATAAAAATTATTTAATTATTACTTGTCTGTCAATGTGTTTTAATTTTAACATACATTTAATATGTAAATTTATCTATAGCTTTAGAGACATTTACTTAATGGCTTTTGCTGACTGCAAAATGATACTATTACATTATTTTCAAACTTTTTATATATTACTAATAAAATAAGTTAAATTAAATGACATTACAAAAAACTATCGGAGATTTTACTCAAAAAAAAAAGCAGTTTTCAACCACTTTATCTGGGAAGCACGGGCATCGCCGTGCGGGTGTACCTTCTAGTAATTAATAACTATACGTTCTTATACTTTTTGAATAATAATTTTTTTTTTTGAATAATATTTTTTTTAATTTATTTTTTGAATAATATGTTTCTTTTTTTTATATTTTTTTTTTTTGAATAATATTTTTTTTTTGTGTAATATTTTTTCTTTTTGAATAATATTTTTTTTCTTAAATAACATTTTTTTTTTGAATAATATTTTTGTTTTTTTTTAGTTATTTTTTTTTAATGTATCCTATCTGTCTGTCTGTGTCCGTGTGTGCGAGCGAATGGGCAAAGAAGTATAACTTCCACCGTCTGGTCCGACGCAGACCCTACTTTTTTAATTTAACAGCTGTGAAGTTGATTCTGCTATCAAGAAGTTGAAAAACTATTACAAGTTAAGATTCTGCATAGCAAGAAGCTGGCAAACTATTGTAGAAAATAAACAAAAAACACACATAATTAAAAATAAAAAACACACAAAAAACTCAAAAAACTTTCTAAAGTGGTCAAAAATTAAATTTCTTATATTAAATCTAAACTAAACGACTTATTTAATAAAATAAACAATAGCATTCAATATCAAAATATTTAATTTAAGAATATGAATTATATTATAAAACTGAAAACGTTAATCATCTACATTAAAATAAGAACAAGCTGAAAAAGAACAAACGCATTTAGAACGCATTAATAAATGAACACAAGTCTTATATTTTACACAAATTTTGCAGATTAAATAATTTTAGCTCACCTTCTTAAATGATGTTAGTTAATTTTTTATTAATCCCTCAAGTTGTCTTGCCTTTCTATTATAATAAAAACACACGGTACAGACACAAAAATTATAAGTTCACCAGTATGTTAAAAAAAAATAACTTATATTCACATAATAATCAAATAATTTACCTAATATGTATTATTTTAATAATTTAACACCACACCAGAACTATACAATAAAAATCAATATAAAATTAATTATTTTTAACACAATCAAATTTTAACGTTTATTCCAAAATATTTAATTTTATTTTCACTATTTTTTTTCTTAATCACCTATCTTCACTACTCGACATACTCTTCAAACTAAAATAAAAACTTTAAACTGAATTCTGAAACCACAAACTTATCTTAGCTTTCGTTCCCAAATTGGAGGTTTGCCATATTATAGTCAGCTTGACCAAACTATACTTATACTTTAACGATGTTTTTACCATAATATAGTTTCAATAGCTATACTTTGTTCAGTTCTGCATTAAAATTCATGGTGTTCGTAACCATACTCAACAATGTTATGGTAAGTGTCTTAAATATGGTTAGTAAAAATATAATATGGTATTTTCAAATATATACATGGTTTTCTGGACCATAAATTTTGTTTTATGATTGATTTAACCAAAATATAGTCTTTGCAATAAATCCATAACCATATTATTTCTTTCAGTGCAGAATTTATGGATGAAGTCATCAAAGGAATGGACTTGAAAACGAATGGGATCGAATGGAATCGTCTTCGATTTTTGACGTGGTGTACTAAACATTCAAATGTCACGTTGACACTCCTGTTGAATAAAGCAGAATAATGGGAATCCTGGTGCATCAACAAACTTTGTAAATTTTGTGAACATGTGATGAGGAGAAGAAAAAGGTGAAAAATTCGAAAAACAAATAAAACGAAGGCTAATGTGGGTGAAATTATCGCAAGTGATGTTTCTGGTAAGCGGGTCACAAATAAAAACAATGATAGAGAAACTCAAAAGAATATTTTCGCAACCGATCCAAAAGAAGAGGGTCATTTTGAGGAAAAACACAGACAGGGTTCAAGAAGTGACCAAAGGAAGGATTCAGGGAATATTCAAACAAAGAACAAAGAATATGAAAAAGGAAAATTAGTGTGGCTACACAATCCACAGCGGAGAAAAAATTATTTCCAAAACAACAAACATCTTGAGAAGGACCTTATACAATCATAACAAAAAAAAAAGTCCAGCGGCAGGTATATCCGCTAGAAAAAGGTAGATTTCTTGATCAGACAGATATGCATACAAGTAGAATCAATGTATCAAATTAGTTGAAATCAAAAAACCAAATAGAAACGGAATTATCCAACAAATTTCACAATAGTACATTATGATGCTAGGACGTAAAGCTAAAGATTTTGGACGGATGTGGAGTTTGCAAATCGAGGCGTTAGCCGAGATTTGCACCCACATTAAGTCCAAAATAGCTTACGTCCGTGCATCATATACTATTTTTTATTCGCCGCAAGCAAAATATTTTAAGAAAAGTTGTTTATTCTAAATTAAAATTATAAATTTTCATAAATTTTAAAATAAAAATATGTTGAACAAGTAACCTTTGACTAAATATTTATTATTTTTTCCAAATTATTGTGTAGCTATGACAACAAATGATAACAACTATTTTAATTGGATAATGAAATTTTGAATTTAAGGGTTGCTTTGATAAAAAATTTTATTTTTCATAGAATTTAAACAAATACAAATGCTTTTTACTTTTTTGGACGCAGCTATGACAACAAAATAAATAGTTGAAAAGTGATACTTTAAAGCCGCAAATCACAGTAATAAAGTAACACTTTAATATGTAGGCGAATAAAAAAGACATTTAATACATTAATTAACCGAAACTACTTTATGCAATTTCGGAACAGTTTTGTTTAATTTGGTTAAAATTAGTCATAATATATTGAATCCACCAAAGATCAAATAAACGTCCAACAAAGATCAAAAGAACTACGTGACAACTACAATTATACCATCACACATAATTTGTAATCAAACATTATTAAACAATTACTTCGGTCTGAAAGACCTAAGTATTACATTCATGAGCCAAAAGTGAAATTCTTACCCCTACTTTTTTTGGCATTTCTCGACGTACTGAGGACCTACTGATTCTAAAAAAGCAATAAAAAAAATGTATGTCAGTGTGTCGGCCGGCCGTCATTACCTACGCTGCAGGGAAAACTGCTGGAGGGATTTCAAAATTTTTTTTTTCTAAAAATAGGTATATTCAAGGGACAGGTCCGAAAGGAAGCTGTGTTCGATAACTGTACCGGAAGTGTGTCAAAAAATCATTATGTGTGTCAAAAATAACAAATTTTCATATTTTTGGCTTGAAAAACGTTCATTTTAAGTGATTACGAGTAGGAACATTAAATTTGGAGAAATCTTGATGGTAGGGATTGGTATGTGAGATCAAAAACTAGATTATTGCATTACAAGTTTGTCAAAAAAAAGATTTTTATTTAATTTTTTACCCAATTTTTTGGAAAAAAATAAAATTAATTATATGTTTGAAATGAAATTTTATTATTATTATTGAGAATTATGGCATTATAAGTTTGTCAAAAAAATAATGTCAAGTGTGTCAAAAAATGATTTCGTTTATTTTTTTAGCCAATTTTTTGGAAAAAAATGTAGCTGTTTTTATGACGTATATGTAATTGAAAATGAAATTGGACATGGAAATTTTTGAATTTGTTTTAGTTTTTAAAATATTTTTGGAATTTTGAAAAAAGTTTGAATCTTTGATTTTGTAATAATTTTTGCAATATTTTTAGAATTTTGAAAAAAGTTTTAATTTTTGATATTTTAATAATTTTTGGAATATTTTTAGAATTTTGAAAAATTTTAAATCTTTGATTTTATTATAATTTTTGGAATTTTGAAAAAAATTTCAATTTTTGATTTTGTAATAATTTTTGCAATATTTTTAGAATTTTGGAAAAATTTTGAATTTTTAAGAATTTTTGGAATATTATTGGAATTTAGAAAAAGTTTAAATATTTGATTTTATTCTAATTTTGGAATATTTTTGGAATTTTGAAAAAAGTTTGATTTTATTTAATTTTTACAATATTTTTGGAATTTTGAAAGAAATATGAATTTATGATTATGTAATATTTTCTCGAAACGCTAAATGGAGAGGTTTTTGAGCAGTTTGCTGAGTGTATCATCTTTTCACTAAATTATGTTAATATATGATCTGTTATAATTTTCGGGCAACGTATTGATGTTTTGTGTTAGTTTTGTAATAAATTTCTAAACAGAGATAAAAACATACTTGGACTTCAACAAAGAGTTATGTGTGATATACATCGCTGCCAAAAACTAAAAACCATGTCCTCATAAAAGTTTTTTGCCGAAAACTATATCAAAATCCTTTACCCAGACCGAAGTCTTGATTTCTCAGAGCTGTGAGATTTCAGCCCCTCCATATTTTTAAAATGAAATGTAAAGTCTCTCTTTTTTTGCAATAATAGTACCGCAAAAAACTAATGAAAATCACAAAAACAAAATGTAAAAGAGATCACGCTTTATTTCCAAAGGAAAAAGATCTTTTCCCGTCTCGAGCTTTGTTCGAAATATTGTAATAGCATATTACATATATAGAATTGTAAATAGCATTTTACATGCGAGTGAAAATTTTGCGCACGAGACGCGTAGCGTCGAGTGCAGTATCTTCACGAGCATGGAAAATGCCTTTTCTACTCCTATCACAGTAAATTATAAATTACATCACACTACCCATGAAACGTAAATGATTATTTCAAATAGCGTGCGGTAAGTAAAAAACAGCGTGCGGTAATGGATTTTCATATATATATATATATATATTATATATATATATATATATATATATATATATATATATATATATATATATATATATATATATATATATATTATATATATATATATATATATATATATATATATATATATATATATATATATATATATATATATATATATATATATATATATATATATATATATATATATATATATATATATATATATATATATATATATATATATATATATATCAGTGGCGGATTATCATACAAGTTTTAAGGCAACCGCACCAGGGCCCCGCGATTTAGGGGCCCCAAGCATAAGCAAAAAAGAAACTAAAACTAGACAAGTTTGAAATATATTTATTTTCAGGCATTTAACGTACATTTTTTCTGTACTTTAGTGTTACAAACTGGTCTATAATTTCATCGAATTTAATTTCGTCCAAAATTTCATTGTCAATAGAAAGAATGGATAAATCGTTCAAACGATCATTACTCATAGTATTACGCAAATAACTTTTGATTAACTTCAGTTTTGAAAATGATCGTTCGCCTATAACATTATCGACAAACATGCATAAAAACATTCGTAATAAAATATCGATATTCGGAAAAGTGGTAAGATTATTATTGAACATTGTTTTGTACATCGATTCATAATTTAAATTATCAAATGTGAAATAATTTTTGGCAAATTGACATTCGTCAATCAATTGATTTGCATTGAGATCTTTTGGGTATTTTGCGGTTATTGTTCTGCAAGAATTAGCAATCTCTTCATTACTCATTAAATTTAGATGTATCAAAAACGAGTACTATCTAGACCTTCATAATCTTTAGCACGCTCTCTCAGACTGAAAAGAAAAGCCTTTATAATTGGCTTGAACAACGATTTTTCAAGGTGGTCTTTTTGTTCCTCTGGACAAAGTATTTGTGACGTTGAGCAAGTTTGAATATCATTTGCGGTTTGAATATTAGATGAAACAGAATTTAAGAGCTGACAGGCATTATCAAAAATTTTGTTGTAATCTTTATTTTCCAAATCTGCAACTATTAAATCAAACAGTTTTTTGTCACAGAGACAGTTAAATTAGATTTTTGTAATGCTCGATTCACAAAATTAAACTTGGTTAGTACACTTTTCCAGAGGACAAGCATCAAAATATTTATGAATTGACATAGTTTTTTTATCAAACCTGTTACCACCGCTTTGTTATCATCACTGAAGCTTTCCTCATGTAGGAAAGATTTTAAAACATGCAACACTTTTAAATAACAAGAATGTAAAACGTGAACTGATTCGTATCTAGCTGAACATCTCGTTCCAGTTGCTCTCTTTAACATGTATTCGCTATTTTCGGTTAATTGTTTTTGTAAACGATTCCATCGAAAAGGGGAATATACGAAGAATCCATAAAGTTTTTCAACCATATCAAAAAACTTAGTTGCAGCAGTATTGCCAGAAACACTATATTTACCGACTACATTTAATGAATGAGCAGAGCAAGGGACAAAAATTGCTGTTTCATTTGTTTGACGAATCAATCTTTGTAGGGCACCATAAATACCTGTCATATTGTAAGCGTTGTCATATGACTGGCCTCTACAATTATCAATGTTTATTTCGTTTTCAATGTGGAATTTCATAATGATGTCAAAAAGATAATTCGATGTATGACCTTCGATTTCAATAAATGAAATAAATCGTTCACAAATGGTATGGTACTTTTAACATATCGAATACAAAAAGACATCTGGTCTGTATGGCTCACATCCTGAGTAGAATCGACGCTAAACGAATAATATCGAGACTCTATAATTTCCGAAACAATGTGGTTTTTAACATGTTTTGCCATGATAGAGATGAATTCTTCACAAATTGTGCTTGAAAGATACGATGCTTTTCCTAAAAATATTCCGAACACTAAAAAAAAATCATTTGTCAATGTTACATGAAAAGAGTGTACCTTTTCCTTTGTTGCCAAAACGAGAAATATGTTCTTGTAAAAAGGGATCAAATTTAGCCAATGATTCAAGAGATCCAAGAAAGTTTCCATTGTGTTTTGATCCTAAAACTTCATCGTGACCACAAAAAGCAAGTCCTCGTGATGCAATTTTAGTTGTATTATTAAAAGATTTCTCGAAAGTAAGTTCATTTTTGATACGCATTTTATGTGTAAAATTATTGGTCATGTGATACTTAGACTCTTCATGCTTCGAAATGTGATGAATTATTCCAATTATTGAATCTTTTTAATGAAAATGCTTGCGATTTTCCATTCAAATCACCAAATAAACGGCATACAAAACAAAAAACTGCTTCGGCTGCCGGTGAATAGATTAGCCAATCTCGTTTAATTTTTGTTGCATTTGTGAGTTTTCTATAAAAATGAAACTCAGTGAATTTTTGACCATATTTTCCAGCATTTTTCATTGCATCTATGTTTTGACACGCAAAAGCACCTAAGAAACTAACTGTATAATAGTACTTTATTGTTGAGATGTTTAATGAACTAGTTTATTTTCGATCAAAACTTTACAATGCGAGCGAGCAATGAGCATTGCAAATTTGTGAGAAAATAAAATTCATTAAACACGAAAGCAATACGAGGTTTTACTCTTCCGACAGAGAAGCATCTTTTAATTTAAAAATAAAATTCATTGATAAAATAAATAAAACAAGTAAAGAGGACATCTTTATAGTAAATGAGGATGGAGGACCTTCTTGCTCCAAAGGAGGACAATCCTACCGAAAAGAGGACACAAAATAGTCTATGGGCTGATCACTATACAAAACTAATCGATCAAATTAAGCATGAAGTGAAACTCGACCATAACATTGAGTTAATTGAGAATACAACAGGTGAAAAACTTGTACTTGTTGACAGCCTATGTTATGAAACATATACAGCTAAAAAAAATCATGTAAAACCCCGCCTTTATTGAAATGCAACTAATCGTCCAAATTTCAAAGGAATCGATCCAGTACTTAAGGAGATTACTATAGGGCATGTAAAAACCCGGGTAATTTTAAAAAGCGGGTTTCGGTTTTTAATAAAAATAAAAAACCGGGTAACCGGGTTTTAACCGTTTTTTGTTATTTAAAAAGCTATCTTTAGTAAAATTTTAAATATATTATAACAAAAGTTGAAAACAACATTTTAAGATGCATTATACGGTATGTAAACCAAAAATAGAAATGAAACTTAACTTATTATTTATTTTTTTTTAATAAAATAATATTTATGAAAAAAAAATGCGTCCAATAGGTCAAATTTCACAGATGAACGTAATCTAGTACAGAAATAACCTGCGATCAAAAAGGCTCTCTCACTGTGTGTTGAAGTGGATTGAATTGATGCCAGAGCATTGAATAAGCAGTTATTGACTTTTATCGATTTTTCCTTAGTTTCAACAAAACATTTTCATTTCTTTTTGGAAGGACTACTAAAAATTGCTATGGTTTACCCATTCGTTAGAACCATGCAATACAGCAGAAATTTATATATATATATATATATATATATATATATATATATATATATATATATATATATATATATATATATATATATATATATATATATATATATATATATATATATATATATATATATATATATATATATATATACATATATATATATATATATATATATGTATATATATATATATATATATATATATATATATATATATATATATATATATATATATATATATATATATATTACCGCACGCTTTTAAAAAAAAAATTTTTATTTAAAGAAAAATTTGATTTTTAAAAATTAAGTATTTCAATTCATTTTGACACAGAATAATGCAAAGTCTACAACAATTTGTAAACTATTTGCATTTAATTTATAATTAGTAGTTCATTTTTTCATGTAATTATATGCGTTTGGTCAATAAAACAAAGTCGTAGTCGACGCTACGCGTCCCGTGCGCAAAAATTTCCCTCGCATGTAAAATGCTATTTACAACTCTAGATATGTAATATACTATTACAACTCGAGATTTGTTATATACTTTTTCTACGACTTTGTTTTAATGCCCAAACTCATATAATTACTTGAAAAAATGAACTACCAATTATAAATTAAATGCATATAGTTTACAAATTGTGGTAGGCTTTGCATTATTCTGTGTCAAAATGAATTGAAACACTTAATTTTTAAAAATCAAATTTTTCTTTAAATAAAAATTTTTTTATTCGCCTATATATTAAAGTGTTACTTTATTACTGTGATTTGCGGCTTTAAAGTATCACTTTTCAACTATTTATTTTGTTGTCATAGCTACGTCCAAAAAAGTAAAAAGCATTTGTATTTGTTTAAATTCTATGAAAAATAAAATTTTTTATCAAAGCAGCCCTTAAATTCAAAATTTCATTATCCAATTAAAATAGTTGTTATCATTTGTTGTCATAGCTACACAATAATTTGGAAAAAATAATAAATATTTAGTCAAAGGTTGCATGTTCCACATATTTTTATTTTAAAATTTATGAAAATTTATAATTTTAATTTAGAATAAACAAATTTTCTTAAAATATTTTGCTTGCGGCGAATAAAAAATAGTATATGATGCACGGACGTAAGCTATTTTGGACTTAATGTGAGTGCAAATCTCGGCTGGCGCCTCGATTTGCAAACTCCACATTCGTCCAAAATCTTTAGCTTTACGTCCTAGCATCATAATGTACTATTCTTTTTATTAAAAGCGTGCGGTAATATATATATGAAAATCCATTACCGCACGCTTTCTTTTACTTACCGCACGCTATTTGTAATAATCAATTTACATGTCATGGATACTGTGATGTAATTTATAATTTACTGTGATAGGAGTAGAAAAAGTAATATAATAAAAAGTTATTTTTATATTTGAATATAATAAAGGAAAAATAAAATTAAAACTGATTAATAAAATATCAATGTTTTTTTAAGTAAACAACCGCAACAGTTCAGTTTGTGCTTTTCCAATTGGAAACTATCATGTTTTCAATTAAATATCAAAAGGAATGATAAATTTTGGTGATTCAAGTTAGTTTTGGTCAGCTTAAACAAAAATGAGTGGAATTTAATGTGAATACTATGAAAATATTAAAACTAATATCGTGGTTCATGATTAGTGATTTTCTTCATAAATAAACTAGATAGTGAAAACGTTAACTTCGCAAGTATTATTTGCTGAATACTGTTATAATTAGAGTCGAACAAGTTACGGAACAAAATAAAAGTTTATGAGATCTTTGGAACGATAACAACTGGAATAAAAAAATTTTGAAATCCCTTTTGAAATCCACCCCCCTCCCCCCCCCCCTTGGATAGAACCGTTTTATATCGTTTCCTATGCAGTTTTTGAATGAGAATTAATGGGTTGGGATCGTTTTTTCCCATAGAAACGGATGCGGACTTTTACGTTTTGCCTTTTGTGGCGGATGCAATTTCTATCGTTTTTGGCTGTTTTTTATCGTTATTTTCTGATAGACATGAAAATCTAGTAAAAAAATAGAACCGTTCTCTATCGTTTCCTATGTGGTTTTTGAATGATGTATCGTTTTTTTCCGATAGAATTTTTGTATCGCTTTAATGGTTTCCTATCGTTTTTTGGTAGATTATCCTATCGTTCTGAATCGTTTTCAATGGGATATTTCACATTATTTTATTTTCTGTTAATTCCTATCCGTTTTAATCGTTTCTTATCGTCAAAGCCGAATTTTAGTGCAATATCCTATCGTTTTGAATCTTTTTCAATGGGTTATTTCAGATTATTTTTTTTGTCTGTTAATTCCTATCCATTTTAATCGTTTGTTATCGTAAAAGCCGAATTTGATGCATTATCCTATCGTTTTGAATCGTTTTCTATAGGAATTTCACATTATTACTTCGGTGTGAAAGACCTAAGTATTGCATTCATGAGCCAAAAGTGAAATCTTACCCCCACTCTTTTTGGCATTTCTCGACGTTTTAGGACCTACTGATTCTAAAAAAGCAAAAGTCACTCCGTCATTACCTACGAAATCTAGAAAACCGCTGGAGGGATTTCAAAAATTTTTTTCTAAAAATAGGTATACTCAAGGGGCAGGTCCGAAAGGACGATCTGTTCGATAACTGTACCGGAATTGTGTCGAAAAAATCATTATGTGTGTCAAAAATAGCAAATTTTCATATTTTTGGCTTAAAAATCGTTCATTTTAAGTGATTACGAGTAGCAACATTGAATTTGGAGACATGTTGATGGTAGGGATTGGTATGTGAGATCAAAAACTAGATTATTGCATTATAATTTTGTCAAAAAAATGTTGTCAAGTGTGTCAAAAGAAAGATTTTTATTATTCTTTTTCCCAATTTTTGGAAAAAAATAAAATTAATTATGTATTTATATGACATGAAATTTTATTATTATTATAGAGAATTATTGCATTATAAGTTTGTCAAATAAATAATGTCAAGTGTGCCAAAAAATGATTTCATTTATTTCTTTAGCCAATTTTATGGAGAAAAAAAATTTTGCGGTTCTTATGACGTAAATGTAATTGAACAGAAATTGGACATAGACATTTTTTGAATTTGTTATAGTTTTTTAAATATTTTTGGGATTTTGAAAAAAGTTTGTATTTTTGGTTTTGTAATAATTTTTGCAATATTTTTAGAATTTTGGAAAAAGTTTTAATTTTTGTTTTTGTTATAATATTTGCAATATTTTTAGAATTTTGAAAAAAGTTTCAATTTTTGATTTTGTAAGAATTTTTAGAATATTTTTAGAATTTTGAAAAAATTAAAATTTTTGATTTTATTGTAATTTTTGGAATTTTGAAAAAAGTTTCAATTTTTGCATATTTTTTGCAATATTTTTAGAATTTTGGAAAAAGTTTTAATTTTTGATTTTGTTATAATTTTGGCAATATTTTTAGAATTTTGAAAAAAAAAACAGAATTTATATGTATTATTAGAATTTTGAAAAAAGATTCAATTTATGATTTTGTAAGAATTTTTAAATAAAAAGTTTGAATATATGAATTTTTAAGAACTTTTGGAATATTATTAGAATTTAGAAAACGTTTAATATTTAATTTTATTCTAATTTTTGAAATTTTACGTAAATGTAATTGAACATGGAAATTTTTGAATTTGTTATAATTTTTGAAATATTTTAGAATTTTGAAAAAAGTTTGTATTTTTGATTTTGTAATTATTTTTGCAAAATTTATAGAATTTCGGAAAAAGTTTTAATATTTTATTTTGTTATGTTTTGCAATATTTTTAGAATTTTGGAAAAAATAAGAATTTTTGAATTTTTTATATATGTATATATATTTAGAATTTTGAAAAAAGTTTCAATTTTTGATTTTGTAAGAATTTTTGGAATATTTTTAGAATTTTAGTATAATTTTTGGAATTTTGAAAAAAGTTTCAATTTTTGACATTGTTATAATTTTTGCAATATTTTTAGAATTTTGGAAAAAGTTTGAATTTTTGATTTTATTTAATTTTTACAATATTTTTGGAATTTTGAAAGAAATATGAATTTGTGATTTTGTAATGTTTTCTCGAAACGCTAAATATACATCGCTAACCAAAAAACTAAAAACAATGTCCTCATAAAAGTTTTTTGCCGAAAACTATATCAATAACCCAGACCGAAGTCTTGATATCTCAGAGCTTGAGATTTCAACCCCTCCATATTTTTAATTTAAAATCATCTTTGTGTTGTATTTTTTTGTTCTCATTTAATCTTTTTTCAAATACATAGTTTACTTAGTGAAAAAAAAATAAAAATACAAACAAAAAGGCATATGATAATTTTCGTTTGGTATTAAATCTTGAGATTTGTCTGTAATAGGTGCATTATATTGCTTATAAAATGGAACCTTTTGAGTTAGAAAGCTGGAATTTTGTGAGGCTATAGTTTAAAAATTTTCTTAAAAGCTAAGATGAATTTAAATAACATAAACTCAAACATGATGAAATCATTGCCTTTTGCGTTTGTTTTCATTTCAACAGACCTGGGGCCTCAACCTTTAGACCTGAACTATTTTTTTTTTAAATTTTGGAAAGATTTATATTGTAACTTTGTGTAAAAAAGTTTTCAAGTATGAGCTTGGCCATTTTCAGCTAGATCAAGGACAAAAAAGATTGGCAAATTTTTAAAACAGCTGATTTTGCAGGAACTTGGAACGTCAAAGTTGTCATTTGGATAAAAATGATAGAAATATGTTCAAATATTCAATATTTTTAAATTTTATTAAAATATTATGATTCAAACGGAAGTTTTAGCGCCCTAGATTATATATATATATATATATATATATATAATATATATATATATATATATATATATATATATATATATATATATATATATATATATATATATATATATATATATACATATATATATACATTTTTTTTTCATTTTGATTTTCCGTCTCCGCTTATCATATATAGTCGTTTGGCACCAAAATTTTTCCGAAATTCCGAGATGAAGCACATACCAATAGGTAGATTTTAAATGAAATCTATCTAAAACGATGCTGTTTACCGGATAATGAAAGGTCAACGAGCAAAACCAAAGTTGAAACCAAAAGTCGTGCATCTGGAAAGATTAACACTCCACAAAAGATAAGATTTAAATTCTGTTAATGTCGAACATAAATAAATGGGAGAGAATGTGCAGATTATATAGTTCGACATCCAAAAGAACATACTTCAAGAAAAATACTCTTTAGGGAAAATAGTTCCCCTCTAAAAGAATATAAACAAAACCGGAATGAAAATACCTAGATCAACAAAAGAAAATAAAACGTAACCAAAGTAAAAACGTAAGCAAAGTAAAAGTGTTATATTGATAAAGGAAGGAAAAAAAGGTTTGTGTTCTAGAATTTTGAAGAGATATCGAGGTTATTTCATGTAGAACATATCGGAGGTTGTGTTAGAGAATAAGTTCAGTATAAAATTGTCAGTCGAGAGTGTAGTTTTAAAAATATAAAAGTGATAAAAGTGATTTAAAAATTAACAGTGTTACAAGTTAGTGGGTAGCAAAAATCCGAAATTCTACGTCCACGCCGTGCTACCTGGGTAACGCTAACAGAATTAGGTTGGTGTAGTTGAGAGGGGCAGAGTAAATACTGCTTATACTCAATGATTCTGCACCATGGCGAGTCATTGGCGCCATAAAACCAATGCAACTCAAGCGTCTGTTCTCCATGTTAGGGGCGGCTTGGAGTGGGCGTCTGTCTTGGATCAAGCGGCTCGCTATATAAATGTGTAGAAAGCGTCTGTTCTCCATGTTAGGGGCGGCTTTCAGCGGGCGTCTGTCTTGGATCAAGCGGCTCGCTATATAAACGTGTAAAAAGGTTGTTTCTGATGACCTTAAGATGCAGAACGAACCCATTCACGAAAATTTGGGTTGGGCGAAGGGCTAACAGCCCATTTCCGTAAAAAAATTACTGTCATGAATTCTGTACACAGGCCTCGGAATATCTCGGATTCATTATTGGAACGACCTCGGAAACTGTACCCGGACTACGATTTAAAAATGGGAACCTGGAACGTGCTAAGCCTCAGAAGACCAGGAGATCTCCTAAAACTCACTCAACAAGTCGAGAGCTACACACTGGATATAGTGGCATTACAAGAACTAAGATGGCCAGGCAGTGGAATCCATGAAACAGCGAAAGGATACACTCTGTATTATTGCGGTCATCAAAACGGAGGAGAATTTGGAGTTGGCTTTCTTATACACCGTCGCGTGAATCAGCATGTTATCGACTTCTGCCCAATTAATATGCGGTTATGCACACTGAGAATCCGCACGCAAAAATTCAATGTAACGATCGTCAATGTTCATGCACCTACTGAAGATAAAGCAGATGATATTAAAGACCTGTTCTTCCTAGAACTCGAGGAAGTCATCAATAACATCCCGCGGCACGATATAAAAATCGTGGTAGGTGACTTTAATGCTCAAATCGGTAGGATTGCAGAACTTAAAACACATATCGGCCCTAACAGCTTGCATCATACCAGCAACAATAATGGTTTTCGCGCAGCCGAGCTGGCTATGATGTATGATCTATTAATTTCCAGCACTTTCTTCCCTCACAAGAGAATTCACAAGGCAACGTGGAAATCAAATGACGGAAGAACGGAAAATCAAATCGATCACGTCATGATCTCTAAGAGACACTCTACAAGTATAAGTGACGTTCGATCATACAGAGGTGCTGATATGGATACCGATCATATGCTTGTCATCTTTAAGTACAAGTGCAAGTTGTCATCTACATTTAACAGACTGCCATTAAAAAACTGAAAAATGGCAAATCACCAGGTTTCGATGGAATTCCCGCAGAACTTTTGAAAAATGGAGGAGCAGCTCTGGTCTCACGGATATACGATCTGATTCTTGCAATCTGGGACCAAGAAGAACTACCTGCTGAATGGAAAACAGCTCTCATTGTTCCGCTACATAAGAAAGGTGACCGTCTAAAGTGTGAAAATTATCATGGCATCGCACTGTTGAACACTGCATATAAAATACTAGCTAATATTGTACTTGCTCGACTCATCCCGTTCGCCGAATCTATCATCGGTGACTATCAGTGTGGTTTTCGTCCCAACCTCGCAACCACAGATCAATGTTTTACATTAAGGATGATTCATTCTGGAAAAATGTTGGGAGTACAACATCAGCATTCACCAGCTCTACGTTGATTTCAGGCAAGCGTCATCCGCGACAACCTCTGGTCCGCACTCATATGCCTTGGTATCCCAGAGAAACTTGTTTCTCTGTGCAAACTCACAACATCGGGATCAAATTGTAGAATAGTAATCGAAGGGTCTGTTTCTGATCCTTTCGATATAACATCAGGTGTTCGACAAGGTGATGCACTCGCGCCCATACTATTTAATTTGGCGCTGGAGTACGCGATAAGAAAAAGCCGAATTGAGACACAAAACTGCATATATAACAAATCTAGTCAAGTTCTTGGCTATGCAGATGATATTGTGCTTCTCGGACGTAGAACAAGCGATATCAAGGATAGTCTCTCTCAGCTTGAAAGAAATGCTAAACGACTTGGATTATGCATTAACACCGGCAAGACTAAACTTTTAACAACATCCAGGAATATACCTCCCGGCAATCTGAATACTGGCGACTATGAAGTGGAACGTGTAGAAAACTTCAAATACCTCGGGTCTGTAATAACATCGTCAAATGACATGCAGGCAGATATTAAAGCCCGTGTCTCAGCCGCATACAGAGTTTTCTACGCATACTCAAAACTTTTGCGATCCAAACATCTTTCGCAGTCGTGCAAACTCACACTTTACAAAGCATTAATCCGACCTGTGCTCACATTTGGAAGTGAAAGCTGGACACTGACTTCCTCCGATTGTAGAATTCTATCAACATTCGAGAGGAAAGTCATACGAACAATTTATGGTCCATGTAAAGTTGCTGAAAATCAGTATAGAATCCGAATGAATCATGAAATCAGACAGCTTCTTGGAGGCTGCGATGTAATCGGATTCATTAAATCCAACCGGATTAGATGGTTTGGTCATGTAGAAAGGGCTCCATTGGAAAGAATGATAAAAAAAGCGTCCCAACAACAACCAGCTGGTGTTCGTCGAAGAGGAAGACCTAGACAACGCTGGCGTGATGACATCATCCAAGACCTTCGTGATATAGGATGTCGAAACTGGGGTCAACTTGTCATGGAACGAGATGATTGGAAGCTGGTGGCACAGACGGCAAAGTCCCTTCATGGGATGTAAACGCCAGAGAGAGAGAGAGAGTGTTACAAGTTGAATAAGATAATTGTGAGAAATTATTTATAAGTGTAATAGAATTATAAGTGAGGAATTATTGTGAATTCAACAAAAATTAAGGGAAATTGAAGAAGAACTATTTTATAAGAAATGAAATCTTGAACGAATAAAAATTACAACGATTTGAAAATCCATTGTGTTTTTCCTGATTTAGTGATTTAACCAAATATTAGTAACCAAATATTTTTCACTCGGCTAAGAAACTTTACAATATTTTTGATTTTGTTATGTTTTTTGGAATATTTTTAGAATTTTGAATAAGTTTAAATTTTTGATTTTATTATAGTTTTGAAATATTTTAGTAATTTTGTACTTTTGAGTTTGTTACAATTTTTTTTTGGAAAAAAATAATTTTTGAAATATTTTTGGAGTTTTAAAAAAATTTCAATTTTTTTATTTTGTTATAATTTTCGGAGTATTTTTAAAAATTTTTAAAAGTTTAAATTTTTGGTTTTATTATAATTTTTGAAATATTTTAGGAATATATATATAATATCAATTTCGGAGTGACGTGAGTAATTCATTATATGTATATATTCATTATTCATTATTCATCTTTATTCATTATATGTATAGAAAATTTCACATATATATAAATATTTTTAATTTTTTTAATAATTTAAAATTGTAGCACCAATTACTTTTACTCACCTAATTAATAATAAAACAGTGGCAGAAAAATATTAATTTAAACAATCCTTTTATTATTAACTTTTT
Source organism: Diogma glabrata (assembly GCA_963693315.1). NCBI lineage: Eukaryota > Metazoa > Arthropoda > Insecta > Diptera > Cylindrotomidae > Diogma > Diogma glabrata. The sequence goes on along the minus strand of OY856187.1, from coordinate 29,507,938 downwards.
TTTTATTATCTTTTATCACCTAAAGTAATTGGTGCTACAATTTTAAATTATTAAAAAAATTAAAAATATTTATGTATATTTGAAATTTTCTATACGAGCAATTTTACGAAGATTCAACAACGTTTTGAGTTGACCCCTTTTAATTTTGATTATTTTTTGTTTATAGATAGTCTTTGATAAATAAAAAATACAAGTTCTCTTAGAATTTTTTTTTTCGACCAGGGTTCTTCACAGGGTGCCCCTCAATTTTTTGTTATTTTGTGATGTGACTGCATTTTGACGAGCGATTGTAGAAAAACTACTGAATCGATTTTCATAAATGATATGTCGTTGAATAGGTATTAGAACAAAGTTTTTAAAAATGTACACTGTTAATTTTTTGAAATAATTTTTAACGGTGTAACATAAGAAAAAAACGGTGTAATTGAAAAAAAGATGGCGTAGCCTCTTTTTTTTTTTTTTTTTAAACTAAATTGAAGCTTATTTTATATCTAACCACTTGTGAAAGTTGAGAACACGCGTTATTTTTTGTTTTAAAGATAAAATTCGTTGTGCATATGACTGTCGGGAATCAGTTTTTTTTGTTCTGAAGGAAAATTATAAAAATGGCGTTATAAACTAAGAGATATTTTTTTTATGTTAAATATCAAATATTTTATTATTAGATGAACTTTTTAAAATATTATAAAAATTATATATGTAGTACAATAAATAAAATAAATACAATTGTTAAAAATGATTTACTTATTTTACAAACAGAAGTTTCTTTTGAATAGGAAAGCACTTCTGCAATTATTTTCTTTGTATTAGATGGCATAGAAAATGAAATGTTTATTTATCACTTTTAGTAATCACTTGTCACTCTTATAAAAAATAATTTGACAGTCTTGACTGCAAACAAAAAAGCCGTATAAACAACTAAATCTATTTAGGAACTTTTGACTGGAGAAGTATTATGTTCGTATTATGTTATTATGGAATCATAAAGTAAAAGATTGTTTTTCAACATTAAATTACAAATATTTTATTATTGAATAAACTTTTTAAAATATCATACAAATTATATATGTGAAAATAAATATAGTTATTAAAAATTATTTACTTATTTTACATTCAAAAGTTTCTTTTGAGTTGGAAAACATTTTTGCATTTATTGTCTTAGTATCTACTGGTACAAAAGAATGAAATTTTTGAGTTCCACTTATAGTAATCGCATTTTTATATCGATTTTGTAATTTTTCTTTTGTTAATTGATATTCATTTTTATCGGCGTATCCAAAGTTCATGGTAGATTCCCATTTTAAAGCCCATTCGAAAAAGTTTTTTGGTGTATCAATAATATTATCTTCGCTCGCCATACTATAACGGTGTGCAGCACGCTTCAGTGTACCACCAATTCCATCACAAGGTTCCTTTCCATGGCTGGTAGCATGAAAATGCCATTCAGCGTCAACCTTAAATTAACTAATTAACTTATGCCACCATAAAGAAGACTTTAAGGTTGACGCTGAATGGAATTTTCATGCTACCAGCCATGGAAAGGGACCTTGTGATGGAATTGGTGGTACACTGAAGCGTGCTGCACACCGTTATAGTATGGCGAGCGAAGATAATATTATTGATACACCAAAAAACTTTTTCGAATGGGCTTTAAAATGGGAATCTACCATGAACTTTGGATACGCCGATAAAAATGAATATCAATTAACAAAAGAAAAATTACAAAATCGATATAAAAATGCGATTACTATAAGTGGAACTCAAAAATTTCATTCTTTTGTACCAGTAGATACTAAGACAATAAATGCAAAAATGTTTTCCAACTCAAAAGAAACTTTTGAATGTAAAATAAGTAAATAATTTTTAATAACTATATTTATTTTCACATATATAATTTGTATGATATTTTAAAAAGTTTATTCAATAATAAAATATTTGTAATTTAATGTTGAAAAACAATCTTTTACTTTATGATTCCATAATAACATAATACGAACATAATACTTCTCCAGTCAAAAGTTCCTAAATAGATTTAGTTGTTTATACGGCTTTTTTGTTTGCAGTCAAGACTGTCAAATTATTTTTTATAAGAGTGACAAGTGATTACTAAAAGTGATAAATAAACATTTCATTTTTTATGCCATCTAATACAAAGAAAATAATTGCAGAAGTGCTTTCCTATTCAAAAGAAACTTCTGTTTGTAAAATAAGTAAATCATTTTTAACAATTGTATTTATTTTATTTATTGTACTACATATATAATTTTTATAATATTTTAAAAAGTTCATCTAATAATAAAATATTTGATATTTAACATAAAAAAAATATCTCTTAGTTTATAACGCCATTTTTATAATTTTCCTTCAGAACAAAAAAAACTGATTCCCGACAGTCATATGCACAACGAATTTTATCTTTAAAACAAAAAATAACGCGTGTCCTCAACTTTCACAAGTGGTTAGATATAAAATAAGCTTCAATTTAGTTTAAAAAAAAAAAAAAAAGAGGCTATGCCATCTTTTTTTCAATTACACCGTTTTTTTCTTATGTTACACCGTTAAAAATTATTTCAAAAAATTAACAGTGTACATTTTTAAAAACTTTGTTCTAATACCTATTCAACGACATATCATTTATGAAAATCGATTCAGTAGTTTTTCTACAATCGCTCGTCAAAATGCAGTCACATCACAAAATAACAAAAAATTGAGGGGCACCCTGTGAAGACCCCTGGTCGAAAAAAAAAATTCTAAGAGAACTTGTATTTTTTATTTATCAAAGACTATCTATAAACAAAAAATAACCAAAATTAAAAGGGGTCAAGTCAAAATTTCCCAAAAATTTGCTGAACTTGCGTGAAATTGCTCATACATATATTTTAGGAATAGCTTTAGGAATATTTTAGGATATTGAATATATATTTTAGGAATTATGAAAAAAGTTTGTATTTTAGATTTTGTTATAATTTTTGCAATATTTTAAGAATTTTGGAAAAAGTTTCAATATTTGTTTTTTTTTTCTAATTTTTGCAATATTTTTGACAGTTAAGACTTTTATTTAATGTGAAATATTATATATACAAAATGAAAATTCTATAAAAGAAATGCAAGCTAATTTATTAGTTAGTATTTTATATTGCAGACCCTAGTTTGTAGATTAAGAACATGTTATTTGAACAGAATTTCATTAACGTTATAATCTGTTAGTCCTGAGCTTTCGTGATGGTTCCGCACTTCTCTCGATTCAGTCGATCGTATAAATATCGCATTCTACATTTGCATTCGAATATAAATAAGTAAATAAATATTATTTTGTACTTTTACTTTTACTAGAAACTTTTGTTTTAATACCTAGTTAGTTGAAGTTGTTTCTAATTTTAATCTCTAATCCGAGTGACAAAGTAAGTATTTCAAACATGTAGAACACCTAATTATTTGGAAATGTTTTGTTTTACACTCGTTTCTACTTGACACAGGATATCACTTCTTTTTGTACTGAACATATAGTTTTGACTATTAAACTTTAAACTGCACCTTTTTCACGAACTAAAATTTACATTTTTGATGTTTTTGGTTACTGATATCACGAGTTTTTGTAGTAAATAATAAATTTTATGAGCTTGGATTATAATGAAATAAATAATAAAAGTATACCAACTTTAACGATTGATCGAATTATTTCCAATTTTTCTGCGCTCATAAAAACAACACACCCAATAATCCACAAGATATATAATTTGGGCCAAAGATTAATCTACCGTCTTCCCCCGAAAACAACGCCTAGGCGTTGTGTTCGAGGGTGAGCAATTTTTCGATTATCTTTAAAAGTGATATAATTATTCGAATAGAACGCTGTTTCAAATAGAACGCTATCTCGAATAGAACGCCACTTTTCGAAGTAAGCAATTTTTTAAAAAATTTAAATTTAATTAAAACTTTTGTTGTAAATAAAACATAAGTTAGTAGTTCAGGTAATATGTATATGCTTATATGATTTTGTATGTGTTGTACATTACCATTTTATTCTGTATCCAATTTTAAACCGAAAAATTTATTCAATTTTAATAAAGAGTTTGTGCCGGTGTTATTAGCCACTTTCCAATCGATTGAATTGCTGAAGTAATTGATTGTAGCCAATTGGTCTAATATTCAGTAAATCATTAAAAGTAGAGCCAAAACAACAGCAAAAGCAATTTTTTTGACATTAAAAAATACATAACCAAAATCGAAAATGCAGACACAATCAAATATGTACAGATTTAATTTTTTATTATTTTTAACGTTTGACCACAAACCGCAAATAACAAAATATGCATATGTGTTGAACTGATGAACCTATTTTCCCTTCACTTTATTCAATTCTGTAGTAGCTTAATTTACGGTGATTGTGAACTGAATATTACCATTGAAACATGCAAATTCCGGAATACAATTCAGTTTAAGTGAATGATTCAGCAATTCACTCGATTGTAAGGCGGCTAACGTATAAGCATTCTTTTACAAATCGAACAGATTTGGACAAAATTTGACCGACACATTTTTGAGTTGGCTGAAATTTTTTTTATGGGTTTTAATCGACTTTTTTTTGGTTTTTGGAAAATAGAGCGGTTCTAAATTTTAAGAATTTCGTGATCTTTGACTTGAAGACTTATTTTCAAAAATTTATAGCTTCGGTTCCATTAAAGATAGAAACTTCTAGATTGTTTTATTTTAAAGTTAAAAAATGCTATTTAAAAAAAATAAAGTCATATAAAATTATTAACAAATTACTATTTTTATTAACAAATAATATGTTAAAATCGATTTTTAGTCAGTGTCCAACAAAAATAAAGAGTTTAGTGTAACCATCGTATTCAAGGCTCAATCTTCTATAGAAAGCTTATTTTTTATTAATAGAGAAAAGATTTTTACTGTTAGAAATAAATTGAGCGAAATTAATGAGCGCGGGACGAAAAAAAATTTTATAAATTAGAAAAATCAATTTATTTCTAACAGTGAAACTCATTTCTCTATTAAATAAATATACGTTTTAATAGAACTTTTTTTCGATATATAGAAAAATTCCAGCCAAATCGAAAATGTGTCGGTCAGAAAGGTGTCCAGTTTGTAAAAGAATGACCCATAAACATTAATCGATCATTATACAATTGTGGTCCACTTCCACAATAGTAATGTTGACATCTAGTTTGCAAAAAGCTACAATCTCTATACCACCTGATGTCGAATTTTGTGCAGTATAGCCTTGTCGTTCTGGTCGCTAAGATCATTTAGATTGGGTTCAATTTCTAGGATGATATCGCTTATAATACTTCTTAGCCACGTACCGAACGGTTCGAAACTGATTTTAAAGTTTTTGAAATTAGCAAAAAGAGATTTCGAGTTTTTCTCTGCCAAAAAAAAAAGCTTTCATGTACAAATCAAAATACGTATGATATTATTTATCATACATGTAGTGAATGTCTTAAAAAAATTAGTTTGTATTCATAATTTAATACATAACGCCTAGGCGTTATATTTGAATAAAACACAGGGTAGGCGTTCTATTTGTTTACAACGCCTAGGCGTTTTTTTCGGGGGAAGACGGTAGTTGTGTGGTTGGGTGAACCTCGCATATTGGCACCAAATATTTTGAGGAGTATACTAGGATTGCTTAAGCATATGATGTAAAACCAAAATATAAGTCTCGTCATGTTTGCTATTTGGTCCAGAATCTACAATAATTTGTTTATCGCCTTCAGATGAACTTTCGATATTAAACATGGCTTAGAACTATAAAAAAAATGTAAGTAACAGATTTAGTTCAAGTATTATTGCTTTAATATTAATTTCAATTTTCTTTAATATTGAGATTAATTTCAATGTGATTTTTCAGTATACAAATACTGAATTTATATTGTCTCACTTTTGTTTTATTTAACTAGAAACTAATTTTAATAAAACTATTTTTGAATTAAAAATAATTTTCAGAGTATGTAATTTCATCTTTCAAAATAAGATTCAACAAACGTTTAACCACTTGTTACCGTGAAAATTTTTGTTTATTTGTATCTGCAAATTGACTAAAACTATGCAATTTGCTGTCCTACTTGAAAAAATTTTGACAGCTATAAAAGTTGATCATTAGAAAAAGTATTTGCATACCCGGGAACATTATTAGGGACAAAAGCATTAAATAGCACACGCGGTGTTGTTGAAGGAACTTCTAGTGATCGGCACTTTACGGTGCAGTTTTTAATTTCATTTAAGTTAGATCGATAAATACATATGTTTAAGAAAAAAGCTATATTATAATGTTTTTATGACAACTTCCTTTCTAATGTTTCTTAGTCAAGACCAGAATCATCATAGTAAAATTTCATTAAATGATATTTTTGAAGAATATAAAACGAACACACCAACCATAATTTCTATAATTTGAAATTTCTAGAAAAAGTGATTGCAAACTCTGAATTATTGTTTGGGACAAAGGCTATAAATAATACACTCCAATATTTTGTTGTAGGTTCTACCTGTTGGCATATTATAGTATAGATTTTTAAACGAATTTAATTTAAATTGAATCACGAAAATTTTTGGAAATATTCAGTCATTCGCAGTAAAACAAATTATTATAATGTTTTTATGACAACCTACACACCTAAACCTTAACACATTTCTTTTAAAAAATAATTGTCTTGTTAAAACCTTTTACGCAGAATCAGAGTAAAATTTTAGAAAAAAATATTGCAATCCAGGAAAAAAAATTATTTGGAACAAATTAAATAGATAATATACCCCGCTCTTATTTAAAACACATATTTCACGCTACAAATGTCCATACGCATTAAAAGATTTCACCCTACAAATGTGCATACGCATTAAAAGAACAAATTATAATATGTAATGTTTTTATGTCACACTACAAACCAAATACATTCCCTTTTAAAATTGGTCTTAACTCTTAGCTAATTTGTTTGAGCTTTTTTATGCAACATCAGAGTAAAATTAAATGATAATGATCGAAACCTTTTTTTGAGGTTATGTCTACTAGGCTCAGCGTAGATAAGCAAAAGTGGTAATCGCTATTTTTTTTCACGAACAGCGATCTACCGCATCGTTTTGATTCTAAAGCTAGTTTATTTTGATCTAGAAAAGATTAAATTATAATGTTTTTATTTTTAAAAAAAGTGTCTTAGCTATGTACTTTTTAAACTCACAATAGATGGCGTCAAAAAAGAAAATTACTTATTGGAAATCGCTTTGATCTTAATAATAAATATTCTTATGAAATTTCATTTTTCAATAATCGTTTTTGAAATTTTATATGTTTTAATTAATTTAGTATACGGTTTATTGTGCAAAATCTATTTCAAATTAAAATTTAAAGGTGAGTTTATGTTGCAAAACTCGTCATAAGTTCATGTATGTTAAACAACATTAGATCAAATCATTTTTTGAGGTTATGTCTACTAGGTTCAGCGTAAATAAAGCAAAAGTGGTAATCGCTATGTTTTTTTCACGAGCAGCGATCTACCGCATCGCTTTGATTTTTTATTTTGTTATAATTATTTGAAATCAATGCAATCAGGCCCCTTTTTTAAAAAAAAATCTAATTAATTATTTGTATAACATGGAATGTAATTGAACATGAAATTGGTGGATAATTGTTTGTTTTTGAAAAGTTGAAATTGCTGAACGCTAAATGGTGAGGTTTTTGAGTAGTTTGCTGAGTGTATCAACTTTTCAATAAATTATGTTAATTTATGATCTGTTCTTATTTTTCGGCAACGTATTTATATTTCGAGTTAATTGTGTAATAAATGCCTACACAGAGATGTTTAATATAAACTAAAACAATGTCATTGGAAAAGCCTTCTGCTGAAAACTATATAAAAATCCTGAACATGTGCACAGACCGAAGTCTTGATATCTCAAAGCCTTAAAATTTCAGCCCCTTCATATTTTTTTATATTTGATTTTCTTATAAAACTGTTTTATTGTTCGAAACTAGATCGACCAGGCTTGAAGTTTTTGGGTTCAGTCCTTATTACTAGACTTTTTTAATGAAATTATTCTAGCTCCTGACGATAATTTTTTCATCTATGAAAGGTAGACCGAGTTATAATAAAATTTAATGATTATGGATAATATATGTAATAACAAATGTAATATAAGTCACAATATATGTAATTTATTGCGGATTTTCATAGAGCAATTGAACTCAAATAAGTAACGAAGTAATTGGACGTTTTTGAATTCAAAGGTATGATTAGAAGTTTCTCAGATAAAAACTTCTTTTCTCATTTTGCATGTTTCGGATGGATTCGAACTTTCCTCTTGAGATGCCATGTTCGAATCCATTGGCACGCTATCAATTACGCCACTGAGGCGATGATATTTCGAAGCTGAAACTTCATCGTCACTTATTTATTTACTTAAGTTGAATTTTCCCACTATCATTAGACTCCATATTTTGTTTTTAGATTATATGGGAATTTTTTCATTATATTTCTAGACTTGACTTTGTTTGAATTCATGGAATGGGGAATATTTCTATTCTATTTAACATCCCAAATCACGATTGTATAGTCATTATTGATTGTTTCCAATCAATGACTGACACTTAGATAATTATAATCAATGCATAATATGACAACATTATGGGAATTTAAATTTATTGGGTGGTTTTTAAATGTACAATATTCTTTCAAGTAATTTTAATTATGTTACACCTCAAATAATTCAATTGGAAAACAAAACCATGCGACTTAATAAGATCAAAGAACTTCTTCACTATTATCTATCTAAAAAATATCTTAATATTATTTTTCGGCTCGAATATCTGTTTTGTAGATGATAATGTCAGTATATTGTTTGCTTGTGTTCTTTAATAGCTAGTCATTCTTGCTATTATAATGCGTTCATCACTAGCTTGTATTTCTGGCTATTAATTTTATCACTTCAGTTAGCACCACTTGTTTCAAATTTAAGAAGTAATTAACTTCTTTTTATTCATATGATGATATAATATATAATGTTGATAAAGCAACAATAGCTAGACTCGTGTACGAATTTTAAATAGTAATCTTCAAAAAATGGTAGTACAACTTCTTAAAATATATTAATGACGATGTAACAGTAATTCTTCATAGTTCAAAGTTCTTATAATTTCATATTTAATATTTATTAATATCATTTAATATTTAAAATAGATAAATTGATAAATTTGAATGATATTTGGATTTATCACACAACTAACAAATGAAAATTGTAAATTTTAAAACTTAACAAACTATTAAAGAAAACTTGTTTCTGTTGTATGAGAAAAAAAAAATTTTTGATTATTTAAATTTTGAAAAGAAAACTAGATACAAAGTATTTTAATAAAAACTAGATAGAAAAACTGTACTAAAAATTTTATTAATCTATTGCTAAAAGTTTGAAACGAATTTAAAGAAGATTTTCAAATAAAGCAATCGATTAAATAAAAAGTCACTACAGCTTAATCGAAACTTGTTGAACTGATATACACTATCTTAATCAAAAAGAGTTAATATTTGTTATTAAAGATTTTTCATATAAATAAATTGTGTATAAAAACTTAATAGAAATTCTATGGCTTAATATTTATTTTAATGATGTATCCAAAACTATTGTCAAAAGTAAAGCAATATTAAATTGATCATCATCCTTTCATGCTGCTAACACCTCCTTAAATATTACACTGACAATCGTTACCCTTTTCTTTGTAAACCAAAATAAAGATCTTTTAGCTCAAGTTGTATTTGGTTACCCATCAAACAAAACAAACCTTTCATCACCATAAAACTAGAAAATTTTTGTTTTATAGCAAACCCCAAAAATATAAATAAAATATCCCTTTTATGATAATTTATTATTACCACTTAAGAGGCAATTTATTAAATTATTTCACAAAACAAAAAAAAAACGACAAAATTTATGATGATTGTTTTGCTGGAAGGCTTTGTTTAAAAAAAAAAAATAATGGTGATGACGACGACAATTTATTTACACAAAACACAAAAATTATTTTTTTCAAATATAAAAATATAAAACAAAAACACGAAATTGTGAAAATTTATTGAAATTTTATGAAAGAAAATGATAATTTTGAATTTTATTTTGTTTTTTTTCTTTTTTTTGAAAATTTACTCAATTTAATTTTCATAATGGCAACGAAAGATAGTTAATTTAATTTTAATAGCAGAATTTTTATACAATTTTTTTCTTTGGACTATTTATCATATTTATTGAGATCTTTTGTTTTTAGGAAGTAGTTTAGTTTAATTTCGGTAGATTATGGAAATAATGGGTTGTTATATTTTTTTTTGTACGTTTATATTTTTTAGTGAAATGTAAAATGAAAAGATTAAATTTTTTAATTGGTTTTGTAATTATGTGAATTAAGAAACGTTTTTTTTATTACTCATGATTCCTGGTTTGTAATCATTATTTTTGTGAGATGAGTTGATGTAGGAGAAAGAATAAATATTAAACTTATATCTGCATTAAATTGATTTGAAAATATTGTGATGTACAAGTTTCTCATTTCATTTAAAATGTGTTTCCTTTCAACTTGGTCTATTGTAATTTTTGTTTAAAATCTCACACAAAAATTACCTAACAACAACAAAACTTTAGTTCAAACAAAATATGCTTTACAAGTTCAAAAACATTCTGAAAGGTTTTTTTTCGAAATAAATTTCATTCGTTTTGGAAATAAAACGAAAAACTAAGATAACGGAATATGTTGTCTTGAAGTACAAAAAGGAGCTATTCCATTTTCTTATTATTTGTATTTTTTCTTTAATAGAAATACTGCAGTGAAAATATCATTATTATTATTATTCTCATTCTTATTATTATCATTGTTATGATACAATATGACAACCATATAACGGAAATGGAATAAGAAAATTGTATATTCTAAGTACATCGTGTACTCCTATTTTTTTATGTCTAGGAAATCTAAGGATATTCATTTTTTTCACTACATTGCAGACAAGCTTTTATTAAGTTTTTTTGTTAAATATTTTAGAATTTTTTTCAACAAACGGAATTGAACCAATAGGACAATAAATTTAAATATGTATATATTATTAGTAAGATATTTGATTACTTAGTGTTATTTGTTATGCTATTTGCTAACATTTTCTATAGATGCAGTTTGTAAAGGTAAACTATTTATGAATATGGAGTTGAATATTTACTTCAACGATGTTTTCTGTTGAACTGATAATGTCAGCATCAATTTTAACAAAAATGAAGGTTTTGATATAATATTTATATTGCACATTTTGTAGATTTTGTTTATTTATTTTTAACTAAACCATAATTTACTGAAACTTTGATCACCTCTATTACCTTCAAGTGAACTACAAATACGACCAGATGTTGGTACGATGCTGTTTCCCAAGCGTTTCAATGCATGAAATCAATGAATGGAGTCTGTATGCTCCCAACAAACTTTAAAACCAAAGTGTGAAAAGTCGGCATTTGTATGGTAGACCCCCGCCACTCTGATCAATGTGTCCCACAAGAAGATAATTATCTTTTCACACTAATTGAAACCTTTTCCATAAGTTTCATCATAATCACTGCATTATTGTAGGCTGTAGTGTGCATAAAGACAATGAAAAAACTTCAAAAAAGTACAAAAAAAAATTTTTTACTGGAAGTGCAAAACCGGAAGTTGCTATGCAGAACTGTTGTAAACCATACTAAATGCTGATGTACCAAGTTTCATTCAATTCGATTATCAGGTACAGATGTTATTGAGCTTTCGAAAAAACAGGTGCTCCGGAGACCCCACACCACTTTGGTCACTATCGCTCAAAAACGAATCAGTTCTTTGTCATAAATATTTGCATCTTTTTCCAAAGTATCATCAAAATTCATTCACGAACGAATGTTTTATGCTCCCAACAAACAAAAAAAACATTGGGTAAAAATCACCCCATTGTGTAAAACCTGTATGGTGGAACCCCCAATCCTTTATCCAATGTACTCCAAAAGCTGATAAATTCTTTCTCACGATATTTGAAAGCTTTTACCAACGTTTCATGAAAATCGATCGGTAATTGTAGGCTACAGTAGGGATAAACACTTGCAAAAAAAAACCTTTTAACCGGAAGTGACAAACCGAAAGTTGGTATGCAGAAATATTGGAAACTGTACTAAAACCTTGTATACTAAGTTTCAATAAGATTATAATCCGGGATTAGAAGTTATTCAAGATTTAAACTTAGAGGTGTTCGGGAGACCCCCCGCCATATTGTCCAAATTTAAAATGAATCCAGATCTTCCATTTTCAAGTGAACCAGTATCATTTGCAAAATTTTCATCAAGATCCTATGCAGAAATGTCACCCACACACCCACACACCCACCCACGCACATATAGACGTACACCAAAATTTTTATTGGCTATTTAGATATAGGATGGTCCAAAACAAAAGAAAAAACAAAATTTGGGGTATGTAAGATTTTTTTTTTCACGATAGATTGCATTACTTCACACAATTTAAAATTGTGGTGAAGTAAAAAGAAAAGAAATAAATTTAGTTGAAATACCAAATTATTTATGTTAGTATTATTAATAGTTTGAGTTGTGTTTGTGATTAAAACGCTATAGGAAATAAAAAGTATATTGAATTATTAGTAAAACGTTTTGGTCTTTTTTGTAAATAAATTTTTCGTTAAATAATTAAACTTTAGTTCAATTTATCGATTATAAATTTGGTGATTGTGAATCGCACTACGTGTTGGTGTGAGACTAATTTGTAAATACATATTTATTTATTACTTTTAATTTTTCTCTTATTTCAATAATATAAATTCATGTAATAGGCCAATAGAATTACGGATTGAGCGTGTTGTTGTCGGTAACAGGTCATAAATTTTTTTAATGTCTGGAGTAGGGTACTCACATAATGGACATGCCGAGTCTACTCGCCCGGCACCTGGGGACTGGAGTTATGCAACAAAGTGTGCTGGAAATTTCATTTTGCTTCCTTGTAAATGGTGTACTTTAGGATGCTGGTGCCATGGAACTTTTTTGTTCCTTAGATGTTTTTCTGTAACTTAAAACAAGAAAAAAAACAAAAGTAATTTGTTTTGTTGCAAATTATTGTGAAAAAATGTCTAAAAATCGATATTTAATTTAGTTATTTGCAAATAATTGTTTATAACATAATTGACCAATTTATCTTGTAGCAGAAACCTCAACGAAAAAAGTAAGCTTCAAAACGTTTCATTCGGCCTGATAGTTTTCGCACAATTCCATTTTGCACTTAATGCCCCTAAAAAAGTTGTTAATTTTGGGCAGGCCGCAAGGTCTGAGTTTTCATCCGATCGCAATCTGCTTGACGGAAATCGAAAGGGTGTAGTGTCAGATTTAAATAGCATTTGTGTTGCCTATACCCATATTCCATATTAACAACAATTACAGTGGTTCAAAAAAACCGCGAAAATTCCTTAGTTGCAAAATTAAATTTCTCAACGAATTTTCAACTTAACGAGATGCGTTTTTAAAGTTTGCAAAGTGCTTAGAAAACCTCAAATTTTAGAAAATAGACCTCTCTAACATGATTTGGGACATGATTACACATAAGTAGTTCATTACTTTTTCATTAAATTTATTTGTCATTACAATAATACTCAATTATACATCGCACAGTGGGATTTGTTCATACAATGTTTGGCAAAAAATATAAGGAGTGCTCGTAGAATGTTGAAATTTTTCTCTGAGCCTTTGGTTAGCTCAATTAAGAAAAATATAAAGTTTCATCAAAATTGGCCACGCCTACTACCCCACCGCCCATAGAACCCAAAATTTATTTTTGGCCCAAAGTTTTTGAAATTTGGCACAGAGACTTTTATTACCTCAATTAAGAATAAAATAAAGTTTCATCGAAATTGGTCACGCCCACTACCCACCGCCCATAGAACCCAAAATTTCATGATTTTATGATTTTATAAATTTTATGATTTCATAAAAGATTATTAATTATTTAAACTTTTTTTTTTTAATTGATAGTATGGAGTCTTACCTTTCATTTTATTATAGCGGGAGCACCTAGCACGACCGAGCAATCTTTTTTTTCTTCCAAGGAAGTTTGCAATCACGGTATATTATAGAACCAATTTTATTCTATCATGTCTTTTAAACCATATGAGCGATCTTTATAATTTTTTTTAAATACGCAGAAAAGGCTATATTTGAAAATAATCACGATTTAAATTAGAGCAATAAAGTTATCTTACGTACAAACACTATAGAAGTGCGTAAACAGTTTTCAATATTTTGGACCAAAATTTACATGTGACTTTACTTCATTATTTCAAAGACAAATAAACGTTTTTTTGGGATACAATTTATGGATTCTTCATACTGAATCAATTATGTGTCGAACAAATTACTTATTGCACAAAAAAATCCCACTGTGCATCGTGTTGCTACGTACCTTTTACGTATACTATACAGTACGTTTTATTTTTTCATAGAGTATGTTACGAGCAGGAGTCAGAGTAAGCAATCGCGTGTTGGGTAGGCACAGACCCAGCATCTTGTGAGCACAAAAGTATCAATTTGGAGGGAAATTCTCGGTGCCTGTCGATATATGGCATACAAAACCAATGTCACAATCGTTGTTTCCAAAACAAACTGGGCCATAACTCGGTCCAAATCATGTTAGAGAGGTTTCTTTTTAAATCTTCGGTTTTCTAAGGAATCTGCAAATTTTAAAACCGCATCTCGTTAAGTGGAAAATTCGTTGAGAAATTTAATTTTGCAACTAAGGAATTTTCGCGGGTTTTTCAAACCCCTGTAATTGCTGTTAATGTTGAATATTGGTATAGGCAACACAAATGCTATTTAAATCTGACACTACACCCTTTCAATTCTCGCCAAACAGATTGCGATCGGATGAAAACTCAGACCTTGCGGCCTGCCCAAAGTTGACAACTTTTTTAGGGGCATTAAGTGCAAACTGGAATTGTGCAAAAACTATCAGGCCGAATGAAACCTTCTGAAGCTTACTTTTTTCGTTAAGGTTTCAGCAACAAGATAAAGGGGTCAATTATGTTATAAACAATTATTTGCAAATAACTAAATTAAATTGAAAAATATCGATTTTTAGACATTTCTTCGCAAAAATTTGCAACAAAACAAATTATTTTTGTTTTTTTTCTTGTTTTAAGTTACAGAAAAACATTTAAGGAACAAAAAAGTTCCATGGCACCAGCATCCTAAAGTACACCATTTACGAGTTATATCGCTTACAAGGAAGCAAAATGAAATTTCCAGCACACTTTGTTGCATAACTCCAGTCCCCAGGTGCCGGGCGAGTGGACTCGGCATGTCCATTATGTAAGTACCCTACTCCAGACATTAAAAAAATTTCTGACCTGTTACCGACAACAACACGTAAGCCATATCTTTTTCCGTTATTCTATTGGCCTATAAGTGTGAGAAGATATAATATCAAATTTAAATGCAAAGCATTTTCGGCTTAGTTAATCTGTGTTTTGAATATTAAATGCCAAAAACACACAAAAAATAGAACATCAGTTTATGCTATTGTGTTTTGCATTGTGAATAAGATGACATAACGTGAAAATTAATCTAATTGCAGTTCTTTTTGCTGTAAAAAGTGCCGATTTGTTTTTGTAAGGATTTTAATTCTAAGGTAGTGTGATTAGCGTTGAAAAGGAGATTATTTATCTGACCAATTAATTATCAACAATCGTCATATATTTTACCAATATTTTATCAACGGTCGGCTAGTCGTGTTTGGATGCAACAATTATCTTGATCAATTATTTACATATCTATGATTATCAACAACAGCAATTTTTTTGATCAATTATGTACATATCTATTATTGTCAACAACAATATTTTTCTGATCAATTATATACATCACTATTACTGCCAACAACTTTTTGCCAACAAGTTTTTTTGATCAAATAACACTGTGCGACAAACGGTAGGGGTCAGTGATCCGCTGGGGTTCTGACTACCGGGAAAAGTTATATCGGTAAAAAAAAGTTATACATGTCCCGGCGTTTCGCTGGGTCAGGTCTAGGAATCGAGATATATCGATTTGAAGTTAGCATGTATCATATAGGGGAAATAGTCACGTTTTGGGGACATAACTCGAGAACGACTAGTCCGATTTTACTGAAACAAATTTAGAAAAATTAAAAATTACAATTTCTTTCTACTACTATACTATTACTTTACACAATCAACAGTTTCGCAGTTATAAATAAATTTATGAAGAAAAAAAATAATTTTTTGCCTAAAAAATAAAAAAATTGTA
The DNA here is from genome assembly GCA_963693315.1 of Diogma glabrata. Lineage (NCBI taxonomy): Eukaryota > Metazoa > Arthropoda > Insecta > Diptera > Cylindrotomidae > Diogma > Diogma glabrata. Next base: position 29,491,615 of record OY856187.1, on the reverse strand, counting down.
TATTAAAAAATCATGAAAAATTCAAAACAGGAAAAAGTGTCAAGTCTTATTACTTTGACGTAAAGTCACATATTCTGTGCACAAAACGAGATATGGATCATGAAAATCGATGAACGCATTTCGCTTTTATTCACAATTAAGTAAAGGTATCTCATTTTGACAAGAATATTGATTTTTCATTGAAATTGTTTTATTATTTTATTTCATTATTTTTAGTACAATTTTATTTAATATTTTTATTATATTTTATTATATTATTATTATAATTTATTATTATTATTATTATTATTATTATTATTATTATTATTATTATTATTATTATTGTTTATTATTATTATTATTATTGTTTATTATTATTATTATTTATTATTATTATTATTTATTATTATTATTTATTATTATTTATTACTATTATTATTTATTATTATTATTATTATTATTTATATTATTATTATCATATTATTATTATCATTCATTATTTGTTATTATTATTTATTATTTGTTATTATTTTTATTGTTTATTTATTATTTATTATTTATTATTTATTTATTATTTTTTTATTATTTATACGTTATTTATTTATTATTTTTTTATTATTTATACGTTATTTATTTATTATTTATTTTATTTATATATTAAATTTTTTTACATTATTTTTTTATATTTTTATTATATTTTTATTTTATTATTTTTGTTATTTTTTTATTTTACTTATTTATTTTTATTTCATTTATTTATTTATTTTATTTTTTTTTGTATTTTTTATTTATTTAATTTTAATTTTTTTATTTTTTCGTTACTTTTTCAGTATAGTATATCAGTATCTTAAAGGAATTGTGATTCTTAATTTCTAAATTTGTTTCAGCAAAATCGGACTAGTCGTTCTCGAGTTATGTCAAAAAAAGAACCACAAACGTGACAATTTCTCCTATATGACGCTTACTAACTTCAAATCGATATATCTCGATTCCTAGACGTGACCCAGCGAAACGCCGGGACACGTATAACTTTTTTTTTACCGATATAACTTTTCCCGGTAGTCAGAACCCCAGCGGATTTTGGCTGTCGCACAGTGTAATTATTGTCAACAACAACATTTTTGACGGTCTTTGCTTCTTCGATGCTAGGGTCGTCAGAGTCTCGTTGATTCATATTATTTCTTGGTCTGGCTATATATTCCGATTACGTGCATATCAGTTAATTTGTGCTAGAAAAATGCACATTCTCTTTCGGACTCACGTGACTTAAGCTATCAGAACGCAAAATCTCTAGGCGCGCAGTCCATCGCTTTCTTTCTATTGTTATCCTTAACAATGGGTTCAGTCTCCATTACAATGTACAACAATGATTTTTATTTGTTAGCAGCAAACGGTCGACATATTTGACGAAGGAGGTCGTAAACACTATCGTCGTAAGTTCTCCAAGCACATCAATATTAAACTATATGCACTTTTTTAAATTAAATCCAAATTAAACCTGAACATAATATTTTCAAATTCTTTTACATTTTGTCAAAGAAAACAAGTACAGTTTTTTATTCAAAGAATTTCCTTGTTTTGTGCGGATTTTCCCGGTGAAGTACAAAGTAGTTCCATACATACAAATCAACCTCTACGGTATTATAACCCTACAAGACTTTGTAATAGGAGATCTGGTAGACCATGAAGGTCCACCAGTTGGTTGTTGCACGCGATCACCCTGCCACTAGCTCGCTGGAGCAAAGGTTCTTCTAACCGACCTCAGTTACAAGAAATTTAGAATAACAACAAAATCAATGCGTGCCTTAAAACACCACCCAGTTACGGTAGAAGGTTGTCCTGCCATGCCACAACCCTCGCTACATTATACTTATTTAATATGCCATTATACTTTAATAGTCTTATCACACCAAACCGAATCGCTTCACTAAAAAATTAACTATTAAAGGAGTTTACCTTGTTAAGTTTTTCTGACACCGAGTTGCTGGTGTTGACTGTTGTTCCTGTCTTCTCAGAGTCCCTTTTAATGCCATTATAGTTATAGACCTTGTCGCTTATTCTTTTTCACTGTGGCTACAAATTTAGCTGATATCCTTTTCATTGTAGTAATTGGAATGACAAAGAATAAAAAGGTGGGCGATGACAGCTTCAAATCAATGTTCAATTTTCAATCACATTCGATATTAATTTTCAGTTTTATTTATTTTTTTTTTAATATAAACTGTTAGCTCGGATATCCCAGGTAACAATTTAACCTAGGTAATCATTGAGTAAAGCTTTAAAAGAGGAATTTAAAATGGAAGGGGAAATTTAAAATTCTTGAACTATGCATGAGAAAAGTTTTATACAAGCTCTTCTCAAGGAGAAAAGGCGTATGAAAAAATATTCTTTATTCAAGAAGACATATATAATGCTTTATACATGTTTTATATAAGTGTTTGAATAAAGTTGTACAAAAGTTGTTATTCAAGGCTTATTCAAATACTGTCAAAATTACTTGAATAAAGTGCTTGAGTAAATCTTTACTCAAGAGAATTACTCAGTGCCTATTCAAGAAGCGATGCCACTGAAAAAAAAATTGGTGATTCTTTCCTTTAGTTATTTTGGCTAATTGGCGCATTAAACTCCTTTTTTTTGTATATTGCTGCTATTGAGTTTATCGGAAATTACAATATATTTTACACATTTCGCATCTTTACAAACGCCTGTAGCGGGGATCGAACTCATAACCTTTGATTCTCCAGGACCGTACGCTATCCACTTCTCTATTTAGCAGCTGTCATAATAAAAATTGAAACTTAATCACTATTGTTTAACAAATTATTTGTACAAATTTCAAGCTTCGGACCACTACCACGACTATGAATTAATTTTTATTCAAACATTTGATTAGGAATGCATATAAAAGTGTACTAATGGTTTCCTAAAATAAGAATATATGGGTTTTTGTTAAATATAATATTGGTTATGATTGAGGACAATCTCGAAATGAAAATAATTTTGCGTATTCATATACGATATCTACGCATGTGTTTCCATTCAACTGTACGATTAAAAATGATTAAAGAATAAAAATAAAATAAAAAAAGGAAAAGGAAAATAAAATCCATAAATAAAAACGTGCCTGGCAGGAATCGAACACAGGCCCGATAACGACTTCCTCATCGTTTACCCTTACGCACTCGTTCATTAAATCAATTTCCACGACAGGAATAAAACGTTATTCAATACAGAATAAAAGTATTACTCAAGCCTCGTAAGGGGTATAGTATGCTGTGGTTGGCATTACGATCAGTTGCACAATTTGGCTGGTTAATAAATAAATGTTAAATGATAATATTAAATAAACGTTCTACGTTATATTTTCCATAAGTCAGTTGCAATCTATTGCAATCTGTGGCAAGTTTTGTTATAATTTTTTTCCCAAGCGAATTGCGCACAATATGGCGATTACACACATTTAATACAAAAACGAATTGTATGACAAATTATCATCAGTTTATTTATTTGTTGACCAACTCAAATCATTATATAAACCATCATCAAAAATGGTAAATCTCAATCAATATATAAACCATCATCAGAAACGTTTGATTAAATTGTTGCGGAATAATGGCAATTGCAAATTTCCATTGACGAAAATATCTCTACTATTTTGAAATAATCTTTTGTATTAATCAATAATAGTTTGTTCAAGTTCTTGAAGGTTTGTTAACTTTTTAAACGCATCGATAAGTGATTTAATAAAAAAACACACAATCGCGAATCAAACAACGAACTGTCAAAAATATTGACAGATCGATTTGTTGTAAATCTTTTAATATTCATTGAAAACAGCCGTATATAAGAAATATTACTTGAGTAACAGTTTTGTTGAATACTACTAAAATTATTATACATAAATAAAGTCGTATACAAGGAACTATCCTTGGGTAAGAATCTTCTTGGATTCTTCCTAAAAGTTGTACCTTTATTAAAGGTTTATATAAGGGATAGAATTCTTGAGTAAAAACATCTTGAATACTACCTTAAAAGTTATATGTGAATAAAACCTTATAAAAGGTAATTATACTTGAGTAACATTTGCTTGAATATGCCCTAAATATTTATTATTGAATTAAGCTTTACTTAAGGAATTATTTAAGAAACTTAGTGAATCTAGTCTTTTACAAGCTTTTTTTAGGTAAAACTTGAATAATATGGTCTTACACAATGCTTTCTCAAGTTAAGTTGGAATAATTTAAAAAATTTAGGCGAAATTGTTACCTGGGATGAGCTTTACTTTAACTTGTACATATAGTGATTTACGCCTTATCTTAAGTATATAAATTTCGTTATCCTCTTTAATATAAAGTTTCATTCAATAAAAAATTTTTTATATAATTTTCACAATAATTTTAAAATATAATTTTCAATTTGACAAAAAAAAATTTCTTTCATGAATTGTCACTATTTAATTTAAAATCAAAGTTGTTTTTCTGTTCTAAAATAACAATTTCATTTAACTCCGCACAACAACACTCAATTACTGGACCAAAAAGAAATTATCTAAATTTTATTTTTTTAAAACAAGAAAGCCACATAAACCAACAATCGCTGTCCAACTCCGAAAATTCTCAAACCACCTATAAACTGGTCAACTCAATTACCTGCTTAATAAAAAAAACAATAAAAAAAATTTTCATTGCACGAGCCAAAATGCAAATGCCTCGGTCACGATACATATCGCTCCAATACCTGACAGACGCACAATATCTTCAATTCAGATTTTTTCTCTAGATTTAAAATATTGCCCAGACTTCTCTAAGGTAGATTTGAAACGGGCGGAAAAGGGAATTAAAGACAAAAAAGAAAGCTGTTTTTGCTACGCTAATTGGGTTCCCGACTAGAATTATGTAAGTGCTCAGATCTGGACCGGATACGGCTTTTCCTACTACTAAAAGGGACCGTATCAGGCACACGGAACAGGTCCTGATCAGTAATGTAACGCCTCAAACTATCCAAACTGGATCAGGCAGCCTTACTAGAAACGGACCTGGACCGGATCATTTAAAATAGGGAATTTTCTTTAACATACATTAGAAAAATTAGAAAATTTATTACTACATACATTCGAAAAAAATATTTATAAAAATATTCTAACTTCATAATTACCGATGTGTATTCATAACGCAGAGAAGCGATAACTAAAGCATATGTGAAATTTAGCAAACTATGTATATCTAAAATGGATAATACTCTAGTGAATTTTAACCAAATGAAATTTATTAGAATGACATAGGGCTCAGATCCGGGCAAATAGGGCATACCTTAATTGGAAAATCAGATATGATTCTGATCCGATTCGACCCTGGTCTGGTATTTACTACTACCTAGGGATTAGATAGATTTTCGAGATCCGGGCCGGATCAGGACAAATACGGCACGCCTTAGTAGTGATATCCAGTGTGATTTCTGATAAGGGCCGGATGCAAATGCCCTATTAGGATTTACCTTATTATAACCTGATCCGGCCCGGATCATAATAGGGCATACCTGAACAAATTGCTAGTCGGGTTGCTTGACTTAACTTGCATGCCTTTTGGAATGAAAAATGCGAAATTTTCAAAGTTAAATGAACATACAAAGCTCAAGGTTCATGGCTTAAATTTATTTTTCTTATAATAGATGTAGAGCTGTGAGTAGCCAGTGGAACTGCAGAGTAGCACAAATATCAATATCAATTGGCGTACACATCAATGTCTCAAAACAATTTTTCAAAGGTGTATTTTTTTTAAAGGTGCATTGCATTATTTCAAAATTGAGTTAAAATCATTTTTAACTTTTTGTCCAGTGCATAAATCATAATGTGTGTAACGTTTGCTTATGAAATCGCATTAAGTAGTTTGAGATAATTTTTAAGAGCTTTTAAATCAATTAAAAGTAAATATTTCTCCAAGTAAATATTATAACATAATTTAGTAAGCTCGTTAGTCGTTACCCATCACATACATACTAATCAAAAATTCATCAGCAATTACAACCTTTTAATGGAACATCAACAAAACTTATCTTTTATCTTAAACAATTTTGCTCTATCGTTTATCACGATAAACATGATTTCCTTTCATGTATTGAATCAAAGTGAAAATTAATCAATCGATGAGATTCAATGCAAATTTTTTTTCTACTATTTTTGTATGTATATATTTTATACAAAGTAAAAATTAGTAATTCACAAAAGCACTCATAAACACTTTATAAATTGACACAATTTCATATTTTAATGATTTTCATCATTTGTCGACATCATTGTAACGAAAGCCCGGGTAACAACATAAAATTTTTACAACATCATCAACTTAATTTTATTTTTATTGATTGATGGAACATTTTATATAAAATTATTTTATGTTGTAACAAGGGTTATTGGTGGTTTATTGAAATGAATAAATTAGTACGGTGTAACTTATATGTAAAGCATTTTCAGAGGAAATAGAATATTGTCGTTTCTATAACTTCAATAACTTTTTCATCCTAAACATAGCACATTCATAGTTAAATTATTTGATCCTATTTATGTTGTACATATATGTTTTTAATTATATATTTTTATAAAATAGGCGAATATTTTATGATTATATGCAGGACATAAAAAGGTTATGAGTCCAACAGAAACTTTTTTAGTTGCAGAAACAAACTAAAATGGCGTTGCTTATTGCTAATATTCCAGCTAGTCAAGTGGAATATTTTCAACCATGTGACTGTTATGTTGCCGCAGGAACACCGTTGCACGTTGAATGAAGTTCTTAATTTATTACATCAATATTCTCGTCATTCCATATACTTAACAGAATTTAACATGCATCGACAAAATAAAATTCCCAGTAGTATTATTATTTGTTAAGCAGCTGCACAAGGCCAGCCTAAGCGATATTGTCGATATTTTAAATATTATAAATACGGGAATTCATCTCGAAGATGGCCTCTCTTATTTTTGTTTTTTGTTTAGTTGTCATCAACATTGGGTCGTAAAGATCAACATAAATTGTTGTAATTGTTTTTTTTTTAAGTTCACGTTTTTCATCAGGGTAAGTAGATAAATATAATAGTAAATATTATTAGAACAATTTGCTTAGTTTAATTTTGGAATGCTAGTCAAATTTCATAGTTCAATTTTAGTGCAGTTTATTTAGTGTGAGTAATGAAAATTTTCATTAAGTTATTATTCGCGCACATCAAGAAAAGGAATGTCTTGTTTTGTTTGTTTTCATCTTGGTTTGTTTCATAAACTATATGTGTTATTATGGTTTTCCATATTATTCACTGTTTGTGTGCTTTTGTCACTTTTGAATTAAAATGCAATATTTAAAAATATACTTTTTACTGTTTATTTTTAATTTTATTTTATTAATAATAATATAAACTTCCTTATAGTAACAATTTGATTTTATTTTTTTATTTATTTATACAGAATATCGATTTCGGCTTACGTCATCCTCAGTTCTTAAATTATTATTACAATTTTTGATTAAACTAAAACTTATATACTATTTCAACTGCTGTTTTTTATTATTATGTCATATATTTTGTTAGTTTTAGTGTTGATTTTATCATTTAAAATGTTGTTATTGTTTTTATGTTTATATATTTCTATTTCTTCCAATCTATCTAGATGTTGTCCTTTTCTTTTTTTATGTAATATGGTTAAATTTGTGTTGATATTGGTGTATTTGTGTTTTTGTATTTTCAAATGTTGGGCATATCTGGATTTTGGATCGCTTCTGTTAATTTCATTGGTGTGCTCGAAAAATCGTTTTTTGAAGGACCTCGCCATCTGGCCTATATAAAATTTACTGCAGTCGTCCCAGGTAAGCTTATAAACACCTGTGTCTAAGCTTTGGGTTTTTTTAGTTTTTTGGTAGTTTTCTATTTTATTTTTGTTTTTGTAAGCCGAAATATATCCATATTTTTTAAAGTTTTTTGCATTATTTTGAATGTTGTTTTATTGTATGTTACGCCTACGTATTTTTTACCTGCTAAGTTTTCATCATTCTTCAACGTTGTTAGGGTTCGCAAATTTTTCTTGTTTTATATTTTGTATTTAATGTGTCAATCATTTCATTTTTATATCCGTTTTTTCTGGCTATGTATTTTATGTTGTTTAGCTCGTCTTGATAGTTTTCAGCATTCATTGGTATTAATAAAATAAAATTAAAAATAAACAGTAAAAAGTATATTTTTAAATATTGCATTTGTTTCATAAAATGTAAGTAGAAGGAAAAATTTTCATTTAGTGTAAAATTTAATGATAGCTTGGTTCTTAAAACATGCAATTATAATTAGAACAAATTCATAAAATAATGTTTATCAATTGTGACTATAAAATACTGTGATGTAAGTAGAAAAATGTCTTGAATGCAAGAGTAAAAGTAGTAATGTACTTAGTAAAATTTTTTATTTAGAATAAAATGCTAGTATAATTAATTAAAAAAATAGTAATTTTTTTATATTAGTTCAATTTTTTTATCGGTGTAATTAGCAAAATTTTTACTTGTTTGGGTCGTTGAAACCCCAATAGAAATTTTTTTTGTTTGACCTTCAATTAAATGCGCGCGATTCTGCACGTTGATTTATATTATTTCTTTCCTCTTGTCATAAAAATTTATTCTGCATTCATGTATCGTCAAGTTTTATTCAAACCAAAATACATTTATAAATCCTTTGATTATAACTGGATGTGGCGTATTGTTAGGCTTTCTTGTTTTATTACGGGGATAACCTATGTCATGTTGCACTGACCAAAACGCGGATCATAGGTCCTCGCAATTTTTTTTTTTTTAAAGATACAAATTATTGGATAATAGCACCATCCATCTTGCATATGGGATATTTATTAACTGGATATTGCATCACTTCGGCTGAAACTGGTGTTATAAAATGGACGATGCCACACTGTGTTTTGGTATTAAGTCGGATCGGATTATCCTTGGATATTGCTGATGGAAGTTTGCCAGATAAGTAATTATCATCATCAGATATTCCCAATTTATTGGTGAATCATGCATTTGAAAAACATACTGGGAATCTACCAGCTGGATTACAACGAGGTGACATATGGTGGGTTTTTTTCTCATTAAATTTTTCTATTTACTAAAATATGCAATAACCATACAAAATGCAATAAAATTGAGGATGTTAGCTAAGATATATATTGCACAGCCGCTGTTGATGCGCGTATAACGTTTTATGGATTAAGATTAGTGTAATGTTGTGTGCGATAGTTTTAATTTATTATATTGAACTAAAGAACAAGAAAAAGGAAAATGTTTTGGTTTTTTTTTGATTTGAAAAAATTATCTTAATTTTATTTTAAATATTTTATTTTACTTGTTATATCTTAATTGTCCTTGTCTGGGTCGTTTCTAGACCAATCTATTAATATAATTTTTATAAAAGTTTTATCTATCGGTGTCGTATAAGATCGACTAGTTCAATCTTTTTTAAGGTGTAGCAATGTGTTTTGTTTTTACTTATGTGTAAACCGATGAAAACGGGAATGAAGATTGGTCTGTTTGTGAAAATATTAAATTAAGTATTTTCGAAAACGCTAGTCAACATATAAATTATATTGATCCCATTAATATTAATACCAATCATTGGGTTGCACAATCTGTTTGTGGAATAAATAATTAATTATTTATATTGTATTAGATTTTAATTTAAATTGTTGATTAATCGTCATTGCAGCCATTTTGGGACTTAAGTATTTTTCTTAGCTATATGGGCATGGATGTAGGTAGGGGCGTATGAGTGCATGTGTGTGGGTGTGTGTATATGTGTGGGTGTGTGTGAGTGAGTGGATGAAGTGTGGGAGCTTGTGTGTGAGTGTGTTAGAATTATGGGAGTGGACGTGATGATCGCGGTTCTTTTCGTATACGGGGGTCGCCAGAGTCTACTTGTTTTCACTTGCCTTTTTTCGTTTAATCCGTTTTCATGAGATACGCGTACAATACCGTTATTTGAACTGGAGCAGCAGGTAATGTCTACTCGTCCCCACAGACTGAAGCTAACTTGGGGCTAAATAAATCTCATCTAAGTGCGTGGCTTGCTATGCCGCTTCGTTGATCCTATAACGAAGCAGCGTTCCATTACATGACGCCCTATCTTCTTTGATAATAAAAGCACCCATATAAAGTTTTATTATTAGAGGCTTATTATTTTCTGATCAACCAATAGCGCGGGAATTACAAATGTAAATATTCAATTTTAATTCCCGCGCTATTGGTTGATCAGAAAATAATAAGCAAGTAGCTGGAGTGGAGCTGATCCTCGGTGTAGTTGATGATGAAAAATATCACTGTAGTGCAGAGATCCAAGTTACAATGATCAATTCTTCTCTTTAAATTCCTGTTGTCTGTTCGTGCCTTCCTTGTATTAGATGACTCGTGTGTTGAATACGTATCGCAATACCACGTTATATTTAGATGTTCATTATCCATATAAAAAAATGTTTACTTAATTACGCACAATGATGGAATTCTTTGTTTGCATGTGACTTTCACTGTACAGAGTTATTACAATTTAGTTTTAGTTATTGTAGATAACTATTTCTTAGTTATAGAACAAAAACATTTAGCGATCTTTTGTTATGTCAGATATACTACCATTAGCGAATATTTATATAAACATTACAGTTTATAAAATTTATTACAGTGCTTAACATTACTTAACAATTTTCAAATAATAGTGTATAATTAAACGTGAGTACAAAATAGAGTATATATATATATATATATATATATATATATATATATATATATATATATATATATATATATATATATATATATATATATTACTTTTTACTTTTTAATATCCGTGGAAAATTAAATTCTACAAAGGAGTGACAATAATAATAATAAAAAATTTAGGATAGCGATTAAATTGACATTATTTTCTATCAGGCAACACTTCTATTCCTTTCAACAAATTGCTATTTTATTTGTATGTGGCTGATTCACAATTACGTTAAGTTTAAAAATGTTTATATGCGCAATGCGGTGCGTAGAGAAATTTCGTTTGTTATAATTATTTTTGTTGTTTTTATCGCCACAAATACTTCATAACTAAGACTGAAAGTGCTTCCGTTGACTGAATTCAGTTCATCTTCCCGCACCGCTAACATATCACCTTGACTTGTGATATTTTACTGCTATTGTCAGTGGTATGTTATATCTTTCGTTAGCTCATATACCAATACCAGGGACTGCAGTACGCAGTGTTGTTACAACCGTACACAAAAAATTTACAAATTAACAAAAACAGATCATTTTACTTTAGTATATACGCTTTCTTGCTGATTTTGCAACTTTTTAAGGAAATATGTGAATTTGTTTGGTTTTAAATTGTATGCCAAGTGCAAATAACAATTTGTTTTATTTCTTTCACTATAAATATTTCAAAATTATTCAATTACTTTCATATACTGCTATCTACTTTCACATTTTTTTCCGAGATAATAAAAGTAACGATATAGTGATACACTAGTTTGACACAACATTTTAATAAAACATAAAAACAAGACACTATGATTTATACATATAACATCCCTGACTTATATTCCAATTTCAATTTTATAAAACGCCTTTTTGTTTTGTTGTATTTTCTTAGTTTTTGTTGAAATATTTCAATTATTCTTGTCTATTCAATTTCGATGTCATATCATACTTTCGGTTTTAACCCTTAGCTAGTTGAAGTCAAATTTTCATTATTTCAATTTTACACTTATATTCCGTTTGCCTTTCTTTCTATGTCCTTTGTTTATTATTGGTTTGATTGATTTTGAAACTTTTTATTGACATAAAATTGATATTGACAAATTATTGAGATATATGTAGGAGTTTGAATAGTATAAAATAGGATATTTTTTTAAAATTAAAGGAGGAATACTGAAAAAGTCATGTCACGTTCTGAGCGACAATAATTCTAATTCTGCAAAGAGCCATTTGATGTGTGAAATATCATCTCAAAATCGTTAAACCTTAATAGTATTACCAAAGCACACAGGCAAAAATCCAGGTGCTATAAAGCCTGCATGATCGTCAGAAGTTAAGGGAAAGAATTTTTGTTACTGAATCATCAAGCAAACAAAACGCTAGTGGATGTCACTAGTAACTGATGGAACTAAAAGTAAATTTTTTTGTTAGCTTATTATAGAAAATATGTTAAAAACGCCTCTTAAGCATCGTAATATTTCTCTAAACGGAACTTCAAAAATTTTCTGAGGAAGCTCGTCCATGCTAACAGAAATCTTAAGAATTTTTATTTGCAGTAAAAGAATATAACCTTAAAGCAGGATATTAAAATAAAAACTTGTCTCTTTGAGCTTTGAAAAAATAAACCAAGAATTGTATTCATCTACCAGGAACTGTGGGTTAAATGGTCAGATACCTCTAACCTTATAATACTAGCTGCAATAATAAAAAATCAATTCCCTTAAACCAAATAACTCCTTTAATTTTTCAAATATAAAATCAAATGAAAATTTTTTAAGATTTCTAATCTTTAAAAACAAAAAAATCAATTATTTTCTCTAATGACTTTTAAACATTGTCCATGTCAACAAGTATCTTAGTTTCCAATTAGTTCTTAATTAATTAGTTTCAAATTTCTACTCTAAGTGAAATGAAATAGATGAAAACTTAGACTGGAAATAAAAATATTAATTCTCAAATTGGAATAGAAAAACTTGTTCGTTGTTTTTCGTTCTTGTTTTTTATTTCGATGTATATGTAGATAGATAATATTTCCACTTGTTACATTATTTTTCCTTAATTTAGTTTTTCCTATTATTGTTTTTGTTGGTCTTATTTCTTTTTATATCATTATTGTATTAGAAAATTACGTTTACGTAAGAAAAGAATATCACAATTGAATCAGGTGAGATACAAAATTGTTATATATAAAAAAATGATATATTAATTTAATATGATGTACAGAGAGATATAAAAACGATACAGATGTCAACAAATATTATCCTAATTTTTTTTCTACTCGTTTGCTTATTGTTGTTCTCGTATTATTTAAGATAAGAAAAGAAAAAAATAAATTTCATGTCATGCGTCAGCAAAATTGATATTCCAAACAAAAAAGTAAGAAAAATTAAATTGAAAAAATAATATGTTGATATGAGAAAATCTATTTAAATTTTCATAAAAGTAAAAAAAAAATAAATTAAAATTCTTATGAAAATATTAAGAAAATTTTCGTTTTCTTCTTAAAAACAACGTTTATGTTTTGGTTCGTTTTTATTTTGTATTCAGCAATTTAATAAATGATATATTATTAAAATATTTCAATATATTTACTTTTCGTTATGAACTGAAAAGATATAAATTTTGGTTTATGTATTTTATTTAAATTTTAAAGATAAAATTTGATAAATAAAATTGATAGGTTTTTTTTGTGTAAATTTGATAAGAAGTTAGATTCTGTTTCAAACGTTTCGCTTGTTTAGTACGCGTTTTTGTAGATTCATTAGATTCTATAAGAACGATTGAACCATAAAAGAAGGGGGATGTTGCTTATGACTACTCTTCTTTTACAGCAGCAATATTTTATTAATAACAAAAATTTTGGCATACTGTGGAGTTCCCTTGGTTAACCTGTTCTGGTATGGCCTAAAATCGCGATTTGTGCTTACACGCGTATCTTGAAAATGCCACCATTTCTGAACGGCTGAACCGATTTTGACGGCAGTAGGCGCGTTTGAAAGAAGAAATATGCTTTTAGGAAAAATTTTTGTCTTATTATGTTTTCATAGAACATCTATGAGAAAATTGGAAAATAGTCAGAAAAATTGTCATTTAACATGGCTTGAACTAAAATTTTGCCCATCAAAAAAAAAAAAAAACTTTCATATATTAGCTTTTTAGTTTCCAAGTATAAAAATGTCCAAGTATTTCTCGTTCTTAAGTAATGATTTTTTAAAATTTTGTCCTACAAAAATAGGGTTCTTTATTTGAAGCTTTAATCCAAATTTCACGCTCATAAACCTTAATACAGTGATCCCTCCGACTGCGCGGTAGTTCCGTTCCAGAAAAACAGCGCGCAATACAAAGCCGCCCAATGTGAACCCTATTTTGTATGAAAATGGGGGGTTCGGTTCCAAATTTTGAAAAAAATTCAAAAAAAATAATTTAAAGTTATAATTAAACAAAAATGAATACATATAGCCTGAAAAACATGTATTACTTCGACAAGTCTTAAAAAGAAAACACTTCATAAGTTAACAGATAAATTAACATAAATAACATTTCAAAAAACAACTCAAATTTAAAAAAATAATATCAATAATATGAATTTGTTTAGAATATTCTTACTGGCTTGAAATTGAATTTGATCTATATTGAATGTTCCAGCCACACAGGTAAAAATAAACTGAATTTCTAATGCAAATTGCTACATATATGGGTCATTATTTTACAAACCGAACACATTTTTGATTTGGCTGAAATTTTTTTAGGGCTTTTATAGGAAAATTCCCAAATTCCCATTTCCCAAGAAAAAAAGATATACGTGCTCGAGAATTTTTTTTTTCGAAAATAAAGCGGTTCTAAATTTCGAGGATTTCGTCATTTTTTGCTGGAAGACTTATTTGCAAAGATTCATAACTTCGGTTCTGGTAATGATAGAAATTTTTTTCTGTTTTATTTTAAAGCTATAAGGTGAACTTTAAAAAAAATTGTTATCTACAAAAATTATTAACAAATTCCTATGTGTAAACAGTTTAGCAATAAGTCAGACACTTTCTCTCTGACACCTGCAATTTTGCTCTCTCGTGTACGAGTAGCATTAGAAATAAATTAATTTATCGAGCGCGGAAAGACAAAAAATTCCATAATTTTTGTTGTCCCGCGCTGGATAAATTAATTTATTTCTAACAGTAAAACTATTTTCTCCATTGAACGTAGAATACGATGGTTATATCAAATACTCTTTATTTTTGTAGGGCAATCACTAAAAATCGATTTTAACATTTTATTTGTTTATAACAATCGGAATTCGCTAATAATTTTTATTGAATATATTTTTTTATTAAAATTCAATCTCTTAACTTTAAAATAAAATAAAACAAAAGCATTAATCAATCATTAATAGAACCGAAGTTATGAATTTTTGAAAATAAACCGTCAAGCCAAAAATCACGAAATTCTCGAAATTTAGATCGCCTCCATTTTCCAAAAAAAAATCCTCGAACACGTATATTTTTTTCAATATCATACCCGTAAAAAATTTTTTAAGCCAAATCACAAATGCGTGATTTTGTTCAAATCTGTTCGATTTTTACAAAAATGATCCATAAGGCAAATGTAATTTTTTTTTCATTTTGATTGTACGAAATTCATCTACATATTCTAAAAAAAATTTTTAAACGTCGCGCAGTGTGAAATTTTAATCGCGCAGTGCGAAAATTAGTATTGAAAACTCATCTCGCGCAGTGGGAATCGCGCAGTTAAAACCCGCGCAGTTGGAGGGATTACTGTAAACTAAAAGTCAAAGACACTTAATTTAAACACTAGAATACTTATTTGCTTAATATTTGTTTTTTTAATTATTTTTTTATTTTAAATTAGAATTTTAACACAACACCAAAATATTATATAATATATTAATGTTAAATGGATTGGAACAGATGGACGACATTTTTATAAATAATTGTTCCTTATTTTCCCTTCACTTTTTTACGTTTAAATTTCATTATGTCAAAACTAGAACTTGAATTTAACTATTGACTGTACAACGGCTAATAGTTATCCCCAGATCCTTGTTACTTTTACTTTCCCCATCTTCTTCCAATCTATATGACATGGTATCATAGGATATTCAAAGAGTCTGAATAATGAATATTTCATGTTTAGTGTGTTAACTAATGTCTAATTAATTATGCAATAAAAGAAAATTATTATTTTTTGTTTGTATAACGAAATTGAAAAAAAAATCGTTGAAATATGATTTATAGATCACTATTTTGTAATGGCGGTTCATCTAGATCTAAGCATCTTGGCTATCCTGCTAGACCTAAGGATCACTACAGATATGATTTCCTGTTTCAAATATTTGGTGGATTACGATGGTAGGCTGACGAAGAGTAAAAACACATTTTCGATATTTAAAAAAAAAACAAAGAATAAAATAAAAAATATTGCAAGTTTTCTTTCGTATGACATTTTTCAGTTTACACAACCTGAAAACACAAAGTAATAAATGTTGGAGAGGTCACTTTAGTTGTTACTATGCATAGAAATATCAACGTATTCAAGACACATTGTTTAAATTGTTAAATACGAAATTTTGATTTAAGAAGCGCGAAAACTGATATTGGGTCAAACTGCCAATTTACTGTTCAAGATATTAAGATTTGTTCTAATAATTGTGAGATACAAAGACCGAAGGTAGTCTTTCCAAATACAAATAACCTAGTTTTCTTAATTGTATTATCTTATTTTCACTAATAGCAAGCACTTCTTTTTTTTCTACAAATTTCAAATACAACTTTATAACTAACCTTAATATATCCAATATTACTAAATCTTACACCTCGAAAATAGTTTATAGAATTGTCTATGCTAATCACGTTATATTAGGTAGATTTCATTTATTAGGTAAATTTCATATAAAAATCTACCTACTGCAATGGGCTTCATCTTGGAATTTCGGAAAAATTTTGGTGACAAACGACTATGCATGATAAGCGGAGACGGAAAAACAAAAACAAAAAATTATATATATATATATATATATATATATATATATATGTATATATATATATATATATATATATATATATATATATATATATATATATATACATATATATATATATATATATATATATATATATATATATATATATATATATATATATATATATATATATATATATATATATATATATATATATATATATATATATATATATATATATATATATATATATATATATATATATATATATATATATGTATATATATATATATATATATATATATATATATATATATATATATATATATATATATATTATATTATATATATATATATATATATATATATATATATATATATATATATATATATATATATATATATATATATATATATATATATATATATATATATATATATATATATATATATATATATATATATATATATATATATATATATATATATATATATATATATATATTAGGGTGGCCCTTAGATTACACTAGAATTTTTTTTTTCATTGTACAGTTTACGGCACCCTCCGATTTCGTGTGAATACTCATAAAAATATTATTTGCAAAATCTGATATCAATCGGACAATTCTAAGACGTGCCTCCGGCCACTTAAAGTTGAGAAATTTTGTTCTGGACCCTAAAAAAAAGCATTTTTATTTTTTGTGCGACACCCTCACATTTCGTGTCAATACCCATAAAAAAATTATGTGTAAAAATTGAAATCAATCGTTCAACTCTAAGGGGTGCCCCTGGCCACTTAAAGTTGAGAGGTTTGGTTGTGGCCATTACAAAGAAAAATTTAAATTTTTTGTACGACACCATCCCATTTGGTGTCAATACCAATAAAAATATTATGTGTAAAATTTGAAATCAATCGGTCAATTCTAAGGGGTGCCCCGGCCACTTAAAGTTGAGAGGTGTTGTTGTGGCCATTATAAAGAAAAATTTAAATTTTTTGTACGACAGCCTCCCATTTGGTGTCAATACCCATAAAAATATTTTTCGCAAAATTTGTAATCGATCTGTCAACTCTAAGGGGTCAACTCTAACTTAAAGTTGAAGGTTTTGTTGTGGCCAATACAAAGAAAAATTTAAATTTTTTGTGCGACATCCTCCCGTTTGGTGTCAATACCCATAAAAATATTATGTGTAAAATTTAAATCAATCGGTCAACTCTTAGTGGTGCCGGGGCCACTTAAAGTTGAGAGGTTTTGTTGTGGCCATTACAAAGAAAAATTTTAATTTTTTGTGCGACACCCTCCCATTTGGTATCAATACCTATAAAAATATTATGTGTAAAATTTGAAATCAATTGGTCAACTCTAAGGGGTGCCCCCGGCCACTTAAAGTTGAGTGGTTTTGTACTGGCCATTATATCGAAAAATTTAATTTTTTTGTACGACACCCTTCCATTTGGTGTCAATTCCCATAAAAATATTATTAGCAAAATTTGAAATCAATCGTTCAACTCTTTTTAAGGTCCATAACAAAATTTCTCAATTTTAAGTGGCCGGAGGCACGTCTTAGAATTGACCGATTGATTTCAAATTTTGCAAATAATATTTTTACGGGTATTCACACGAAATGGGATGGTGTCGTACAAAAAATTTAAATTCTTCTTTGTAATGGCCAGAACAAAACCTTTTAAGTTTAAGTGGGCGGGGGCACGCCTTAGAGTTGAACGATTGATTTCAAATTTTACACATAATTTTTTTATGGGTATTGACACCAAATGGGATGGTGTCACTCAAAAATTAAAAAATATTTTTTTAAGGTTCAAACAAAATTTTTAAGTGGCTAGAGCCAAAAAAGTAGAATAATCTAAGCCGTTATAACTTCCGTTTAAATCATAATATTTTAATAAAATTTATCAATATTGAATATTTGAACAGATTTCTATCATTATTTTCCAAATGAAAACCTTGGTGGTTCAGGTTCCTGAAAAATCGGATGTTTTAAAAATTTAATAAGCTTTGTTGTCCTTGATTTTGCTGAAAATGGCCAATCTCACTTTTGAAAATTTATGCACACGTTTACTAGAATATAAATCTTTCCAAAATTAAAAAAAAAATAGTTCAAGTCTAGAGGTTGAAACACCAGGGCTGTTAGAACGAAAACAAACGCAAACGGCCATGCCTTCCTCATTTTTGAGTTTATGTTGTTTAAACTTGTACTCTCTTTTAGATAAACTTTTCAACTATAACCTCAGAGATTTTCAGCTTTCTAGCCCAAAAGGTCTCAATGTAATTAGCTTTAAACCTAATGCATGCCCATTCAATTACAACAACAACTTCCTTAAAAATATAAAAATATACCATACAAATATTAGAAAAAATTTCTTTTGCTTTTTTTGGGGTTTTTATTTTTTTTCGTAAAAATTTAAAAAAAAAATAAAACAAAGCTGAGTCATTATTGTTTTAAATTAAGGAATATTTTCTTATATGCGTATTGATTACACATTTACAAAAGTCTTCCTAAATTGTAGATATTGGAATTATTTGAGGTGTAAAAGTTGTTTGACAATTTTAGATTATAAATTATGTGTGGTGCTGTTGTAGGTGTGACGTTGTGAGAAAGTTTATTTGCTCTTTGGTGGATTTAATATGTTATTAAAAGTAGTTTTAACCAAATTAAATAAAACTGTTCCGAAATCGCATTGATAAAGTAGTTTCCGTTAATATATTTAGTTTGGTTTGATAAATTTTTTGGATTATTCTGGACTTGGACTATTCTACTTAAATTTTTTATTTAAAATAATCTGACACATCCAATTCTATTTGTACACAAAGCTGTCTGGTCCCGAAATCTACCTATTTCTAGCGGATATACGTGCCGCTTGGACTTTTTTTCGTTAGTCTCAATTTTACCAATGGATATGATGTTCAACTTTTTACCCTTTATATCATGCTGTAAGAATAAGAATTTACAATAGAGAGCGAACGAGTGTTCTCTCTGAGAGAAAAAAATTCAAATTATAATATTTATTTTGCGAGTTTCTATATTTTATAACGACAAAAGTCTTGACAACACTCAATACTACACAACACAGTGATACATTGATGATATATTGATTAAAAAGATTGAATATTGAAAGAAAAGATTTTGTTATTTTAATGAATGTAATCAATTTCAGGAACAAATAAAACTATTTTTACTTCACCACTATTTTAAATTGTGTGAAGTAATGCAATCTATCGTGAATAAAAAAATCCTACATACCCCAAATTTTGTTTTCTCTTTTGTTTTGGACAATCCTCTATCTAAATAGCCAATAAAAATTTTGGTGTACGTCTGTATGTGCGTGGGTGGGTGGGTGTGTGGTTGTGTGGGTGACCTTTCTGCATAGGATCTTGATGAAAATTTGGCAAATGATACAGGTTCACATGAAAATGGAAGATCTGGATTCATTTCAAATTTGGACAAAATGGCGAGGGTCTCTCGAACACCTCTAAGATTAAATCTTAAATAACTTCTAATCCCGGCTTATGATCTTATTAAAACTTAGTATATAAGGTTTTAGTACAGTTTCCAATATTTCTGCATACCAACTTCCGGTTTGTCCCTTCCGGTTAAAAAGTTTTTTTTTTCAAGGGTTTATCCCTACTGTAGCCGCCTACAATTATCGATCGATTTTCATGAAACGTTGGTAAAAGCTTTCAAGTATCATGAGAAAGATTTTATCAGCTTTTGGAATACATTGAATAAAGGGTTGGTCCACCATACAACAAGTGGTTTTTACCCTTTGTTTTTCATGATTGTTGGGAGCATAAAACATTCGTTCGTGAATGAATTTCGATGACACTTTGGAAAAAAATGCAAATATGTGTGACAAGGAACTGATTAGTTTTTGAGCGATAGTGACCAAAGTAGTGTGGGGTCCCCGGGGCACCTGTTTTTTTCGAAAGCTCAACAACATCTGTACCTGATAATCGAATTGAATGAAACTTGGTACATCAGCATTTAGTATAGTTCACAACCAGTGGCGGATTATGCCTTTAAGGGGCCCGAGGCGGAACAAAATTTTGGGGCCCAATATTTTACCAAAAATTTTGCAAATGAGTTTGATTAATACCGCATTCACAGCGACATAGCAAATTAGTAGATAGTATATTTTAATTTGCATCTTGGCATATTTAATATGAGTTTAAAACGTAGATTGTAATTTGAATCGTAAGTATTTGAATCGTTTGTAATGGTAGTAAGCCTAGATATCAAATTAGTTGCAAGATTTTAAAATAAAATGTGTTTACAGCACAGATTTAAATTACATATCTACTAATTTGCTATGTCGCTGTGAATGCGGTATAAGACTATTTCTTGAATAATTTTTTATCCGCTTCAGAACGGAGAAAGATCGTTCTCCACTTGCGTTGTATATCGGCAAAGTAAGAAATATTTTTAAAATAGTTTCTACATTGGGAAATGAAGATTGCAGGCCATCAATGATTACCTTGTACATCTTCAATGGACAAGTGATGTTCTCTTCTTTTATATATTTTAAAATATATGTACTTCTATATACCTCGCATATGTATTTGACAATTCTAAAATACACTTGTCAACTTCATCACTGGATATATTTTGATCAAAAAATAATTTAAAATTATTTAAAACAGTTTCATATATTGACGTTCTGGTAGACATTTCAGTGGCAAGTCTATCACAGATCATATTGTGAGTATTTATAATAAACAATTCTCGTCCTACTAGCTGTGTATCATTTGCAGATGATTCATCATACATAATTTTGCGTTTTCTTTTTCGTCCTTCTTTGTAGCTAATATTGTCTGTTAATAAGTTTGCTTGCTTTTCTTTGCTCTCAAAATCATTCCGAACATCCCTTATAAATTGTGACAAAGAATTAAACAGTTTTACTCCTTGTAAAAAGTTCGTTTGAATATTTTGAAATGGTTTTCTATTACTATTGATTCTTTGCAATAATATATCCCATAGAACGGTTAATAAGGCAATTCATATTCATCGAAAGAGCTAGCTAATTTTTTAACCTCAACTTTAGTAATCGGTTTTTCGTCTTCATTTTCGCTAATTTGGATAAGAACGCTTTTAATATTTTTGTAATTAAACCGCAAGGCGGATACTGCATCAGCTCTTGCAGACCGTCTTGTCACTTGTGTCACTTAATTTTTTAATATGTTTGGAATTAGGATCGGAAAAATTATCAATACGCAACTTCCATCTGTGAGTAGATGAAGAAAAGAATACATATATATTTTGGATAAAGTTAAAATAATACACCGCAGTAGAATAGGCATCTGCAGCATAATTTCCAATTAAATTAAGCGTATGACTTGTACAAGGAATAAAAATGGTGGTCTCACTTAGAGTTTTAATTCTGGCTTGTAAACCATTATATTTTCTGGCCATATATGTTTGACCGCGACAATTTTTAATATCCAAAGACAAATTGTTTAAAGTTTTCAAAATAAGTTGTGCTAGATATTCTGAATTGTGATTTTCAATTTGTAAAAATCCAAAAATCGTTCTCTCGCATCGCCCACTTTATCAATGTACCTTAATATAAAACTTAGTTGGTCAATGTGGTTCACGTCTGGCGTAGAATCAACAATAATTGAATAATATAAAGAGTCCTGAATTTCTTGAATTAGGTGTTCTTTTACTTCAGTTCCCATTAAATTTATAAATTCATCGCATGTGGTATGTGATAAATAACTTACATTACCTTTTCCAGGATGGCTGTACCTCTTCAAATGATTTTTAAGAAAATCATCAAATTGGGATAGGTACTCAATGCATGTCATAAAATTTCCTTTTCTGTTCGAATCAATATCTTCTCGATGACCACGAAATGCTAAACCCAAAGTAGCTAATAGCTTTACTGTAGCTGCAACTCTTTTTGAAACTTCCCGCCAGCATTTTTGTTGTACTTCAATTTCACGAGCTATTTGAGTATCAATACGTCTAGTTACAAACAATCTTTTTTTCAAATTTTTCAAACAAATTTTTAGACAATCTTTTTTCCAATCAATGTTGATAAAACGAAATATACAACTAAAGCTAAAACACCTATACTATATCAATCATATCATATGGAAACCCTTTTCAAACGTTAATCCAAATGATGAATTTAGCATGTATTGTATAAAAAATATATGGATTTTAAGCATACAATAATAGATTTCAATTCTACACGTTAAAAAGTTTTCATTTATTTAGTTATATATGAAATTAATCTAAAATATGTACAATTATATGCTTAAAATTGAGGTTTTCAGTTTAATGCTTTCAATAAATTGTAGGTCTTAAAAGAAATCCAAAATCATTGATGAAAACATAAAACTCAAATATACTTCAAATATCCAAAAAATACTTATCTGGATTTTGTTTTTATCAATAATTTTGCGATTAATATAATAACAGCCCATTGCAAATAAAGTTTTAGTATTAATATTCATTCGTAACAGTGGAACTTTTCAAAACAAAATGTGTTTTTACTATACAAATTGGAAAACGAATTTGTACATTAAAAAATTATAAAACTATCAAATTAGAATTATTAAAATAAATACATACATGAAAAAAAGTAATACAAATTGACAACCTAACACTTTTACATGTGGGATAATATTAAAAAAATCTTTAGGTTTAAAAACTTTGGTTGAATGAACGCAGTCATCTGATATTTGAATACCTATAAAATATCAATACTATTTGTAGCGAGGGGGCCCCTGTGCATGTGGGGCCCGAGGCGGCCGCCTCTTCCGCCTCTATGGTAATCCGCCACTGTTCACAACAGTTCTGCATCCCAACTTCCGGTTTTTCACTTCCGGTAAAAAAAATTGTTTTGTAATTATTTGCAGTTTTTTCAGTGTCTTTATGCAGACTACAGCCTACAATAATGAAGTAATTATGATGAAACTCATGGAAAAGGTTTCAATTAATGTGAGAAGATAATTGTCATCTTTTGGGACACATTGATCAAAGTGGCGGGGGGTCTACCATACAAATGCTGACTTTTCACACTTTGTTTTTAAAGTTTGTTGGGAGCATACAGACTTCATTCATTAATTTATTTTAATGACAATTTGAAAAAAGATGGAAACTCAAATAACAAAAAACTGATCAGTTTTTGGACAATATTGGACTAAATGGTTATAGGCATCCCAAACACCTGTTTACTGTGTCACACTTTTTTCAATGTTTGTTGGGAGCACATAGCATTCGTCCGTGAATGAATTTTGATGAAACTTTGGAAAAGCATGCAACTATGAATGGCAAGAAACTGATTATTTATTTATTTATTTATTTATTTATCCAGTGTAGTTTCACATAAGGAATTCCTTTTTAAACCTAAGTTTATCGTGAACAGAGTTTAATATTAAAAAATTAATTATTCATTGATTAATTGATAAAAAAAAAAAAAAAAGAATTAAATAATTGTGAAAAAAAAAGAATTATTGAAAATGTTACAAAATCAATCTGGCGACATTAATGAACTGCTTTCTTTAATAAATAGCAATTTGAGTTCAAAAAGCCTAAACTTATTGATTATCACTTCTGTGCAATGACCAAACCCTTAACATGAGGAGAAATGAAGCAAGCATTTCCTCTTGAAGTCAGAAGTTGATTCAAGAATTCTAATGCCTGCTTCAAGATTATTCCACAATCTAATACTCTCAACAAAGAACGATGATCTAAATTGTGAAGAAAGGCAACTGTTTGGAAGTTTCAGTAACTTATTTCGTTGAAATCTTGGAAAAATGAGAAGTTCATAAAGATAGTCTGGACATTTATATTTTATTAAATTATGCAAAAATAGACAAGTACGATATTTAAGATAATTTTCAAGAGAACAATTTAAAATTTGAAAAGAAAAGGTAGAAATTGAACTAAATCTGTTTCGATTAAATATATATCTTGCGCAGTTATTAAATGTTACATTTAGTAAATCCCAACTTTTTCTTGAACAATTATGGAAAATATTTGAGCAATATAGTAATTTGGGTATTATTAAAGCTCTAACAAGTTTTAAACGTAAATTGACAGCGGATCGAGTCATATCATCGAAAAATCATACCGTCGAAAATCGTTACATCGAAAAAAAGCAATAAATTGAAAAATAAAAATCATACCGTCGAAAAATCACACAACCGAAAATCGTAACATCGAAAATCGTATCACCGAAAATTCATTACGTCGAAAAGTCATAGCATCGAAAAATCACATCATCGAAAATCATATCATCGAAAATTTGATTCACAAAATCGAAAAATCATACCATCGAAAATCGTAAAATCGAAAAAAAAATATTATCATCGAAATATCATTACATCGAAAATATTCGATGTAATGAATAAATCATTACATCGAAAAATCATACCATCGAAAAACAGGGTGTACTCTCCTCACAGATAAAACATTTGTAAATTAAAATGCTAAATGTCTGCAGTATATGTTAATTGGGCAATTCGTTTGAAAATGTACATTTATTTGTGGATTTTTTTTTAAATCAAAATTTTGTATGAGTGGAACGAATGAAAAAATCTAAATTCTGAATTTTTTATTTATTGCTTTGAAATGCAGTTTTGCCGGCATACATTTTTAGTAATTTCTTTTGGTTTACATAAATAATATATTATGTGCTATCATATTTTGAAGATAAAGTTTTAGGATTCCAAACATACTATGCCCTATAGTATTATATTATATTCACCCTGTATTCTTTTGAAAATGTGCATGTTTTATAGTTTTTTTTTGAAAATGCCTAAAACATTTGGTATAGTATTGACGAAATTTATATTGGTGAAAGAAAGTGTGTGTCAAGTGTTTTTTCAAAAAATAATGAAGTGTGTTAAACACGACAATGAGCATTTTTTGCTTAAAAAATCGATCATTCTAAGTGATTACGAGTAGTAACATTGAATGTGGAGAAAATTTGATGGTGGGCATTGGTATGTGGGACCAGAATCTCGATTATTGTATTATAAGTGTGTCAAAAAATACTGTCAAGTGTGTCAAAAGAATGATTTTCATTTATTTTTTAACCCAATTTTTTGGAAAAAAATAAAATTAAGTATGTAATTATTTTTATGAGTTAAAACGTATTTGAACATAAAATTGGACATGTTTCTATCCAGTTTCAACTCCTCCCAACTTATAGGAACAATTGGGAAATATCAAGTTGTTGCAGATTAAATGTCGTTTTTAAAAAGATTGATTAATTTTTGGAATATATTAAGAATTTTGAAAAAAGTTTAATTTTTTATTTTATTATATGTTTTGGAATATTTTTAGAATTTTGAAAAAGTTTTTATTTTGTTTTGACTTTTGCAATATCTTTAGAATTTTGAAAATAGTTTCAATTTTTGATTTTACAATATTCTCTTGAATATGTTTGAACTTTTGAAGAAAATTGAAATTTATGATTTTATTATAATTTTTAGAATCTTAGAAAAAGTTTGAATTTTTGATTTTTATAATTTTTGCAATATGTTTGGAATTTTGAAAAAAGTTTCAATTTTTGATTTTGTAATAATTTTTGGATTGTTTAGAATTTTGAAAAAGTTTAAATTTTTGATTTTATTAAAATTTTTGGAATATTTTTAAATTTTGAAAAAAAATTTCTATTTTTGATTTTATGATAATTTTTAAAAATTTTAGGATTTAAAAAACTTTCATTTTAAGTGATTGCGAGTAGGAATATTGCACTTGGAGAAATTTTTATGGTCGGGATTGGTATGTGAGACCAAAATCTAGATTCTTGCATTATAGGTTTGTCAAAAAAATGTTGTCAAGTGTGTCAAAAGAAATATTTTTATTTATTTTTTTGCCCAATTTTTTGGAAAAAAATAAAATTAATTACTTGTTTGAAATGAAATTTTATTATTATTATTGAGAATTATAGCATTATAAGTTTGTCAAAAAAATGTTGTCAAGTGTATCAAAAGAAAGATTTTTATTTATTTTTTTACCCAATTTTTTGGAAAAAAATAAAATTAACTATTTGTTTAACATGAAGTTTTATTATTATTATTGAGAATTATGGCATCATAAGTTTGTCAAAAAAATGTTGTCAAGTGTGTCAAAAGAAAGATTTTTATTTATATTTTTATCCAATTTTTGGTAAAAAATAAAATTAATTATTTGTTTGACATGAAATTTTATTATTATTTTTGAGCATTATGGCATTATAAGTTTATCAAAAAAATATTGTCAAGTGTGTCAAAAAAATGATTTCATGTATTTTTTTAGATAATTTTTTGGAAAAATAAATTTAGCTGTTTGTTTACGTAAATATAATTGAACTTGGAAATTTTTGAATTTGTTATAGTTTTTGAAATATTTTTGGAATTTTGAAAAAAGTTTCAATTTTTGATTTTGTTAGAATTTTTGGAATATTTTTAGAATTTTGAAAAAAGTTTCAATTTTTGCAATACTTTTAGAATTGGAAAATTGGAAAAATGTTTTGATTTTTGATTTTGTTAATAATTTTGTCCTCGTACAAAGCTTTTGGTGAAAACTATATAAACAGCCTTAACACAAAAACAATCCTTACTGT
Source organism: Diogma glabrata (assembly GCA_963693315.1). Taxonomy (NCBI): domain Eukaryota; kingdom Metazoa; phylum Arthropoda; class Insecta; order Diptera; family Cylindrotomidae; genus Diogma; species Diogma glabrata. The sequence continues at coordinate 29,464,332 of OY856187.1, read as the reverse complement.
TTTATTATTTATATTTGTAATATCATAAAAGGAAAAAAATCAAATTTGCTTAAAAAATTTTTGCAAGAAATGCAAAAAAAAAGTGGGGGTAAAAATTTCACTTTTGGCTCATGAATGTAATACTTAGGTCTTTCAGACCGAAGTAATATAAATACATAGCCGGAAAAAAGACGCCTGATTGAATTGATTTAAAAAAATTCCAAATATTATAATAAAACCAAAAATTCCAACTTTCTTCAAAATCCAAAAATATTCAAGAGAATATTACAAAATAAACGACTCAAACTTTTTTCAAAAATCCTAAATTTTTTAAAAATTATCATAAAATCAAAAATAGAAATTTTTTTTCAAAATTTAAAAATATTCCAAAAATTTTAATAAAATCAAAAATTTAAACTTTTTCGAAATTCTAAACAATCCAAACATTATTACAAAATCAAAAATTGAAACTTTTTTCAAAATTCTAAACATATTGCAAAAATTATAAAAATCAAAAATTCAAACTTTTTCTAAGATTCTAAAAATTATAGTAAAATCATAAATTTCAATTTTCTTCAAAAGTTCAAACATATTCAAGAGAATATTACAAAATCAAAAATTGAAACTATTTTTAAAATTCTAAAGATATTGCAAAAATCAAAACAAAATAAAAACTTTTTCAAAATTCTAAAAATATTCCAAAACTTATAATAAAATCAAAAATTAAACTTTTTTCAAAATTCTAAATATATTAAAAAAATTAATCAAAAATCAAAGATTGAAATTTCAAAATTCTAAAAATATTGCCAAAATTATAACATAATCAAAAATTCAAACTTATTTTCCAACTGTTCCTGTTATTCAGAAGTCGTGGAATCACACAAAACGATTACAAAAGAAATATCTTTCTCATAATTACATTTTTTTTAAAAACATTTAATCTGCAACAACTTGATATTTCCCAATTGTTCTTATAAGTTGGGAGGAGTTGTAACTGGATAGAAACATGTCCAATTTCATGTTCAAATACATTTCAAGTCATAAAAATAATTACATACTTTATTTTATTTTTTTCCAAAAAATTGGGTTAAAAAATATATGAAAATCATTCTTTTGACACACTTGACAGTATTTTTTGACACACTTATAATACAATAATCGAGATTCTGGTCCCACATACCAATGCCCACCATCAAATTTTCTCCACATTCAATGTTACTACTCGTAATCACTTAGAATGATCGATTTTTTAAGCAAAAAATGCTCATTTTCGTGTTTTAACACAGTTCATGATTTTTTGACAAACACTTGACACACACTTTCTTTCACCAATATAAATTTCGTCAATACTATACCAAATGTTTTAGGCATTTTCAAAAAAAAACTATAAAACATGCACATTTTCAAAAGAATACAGGGTGAATATAATATAATACTATAGGGCATAGTATCTATTATTCAAAAAAACGTAGAAAAATCTGTTTGGAATCCTAAAACTTTATCTTCAAAATATGATAGCACATAGTATATTATCTATGTAAACCAAAAGAAATTACTAAAAATGTATGCCGGCAAAACTGCATTTCAAAGCAATAAATAAAAAATCCAGAATTTAGATTTTTTCATTCGTTCCACTCATACAAAATTTTGATTTAAAAAAAAATCCACAAATAAATGTACATTTTCAAACGAATTGCCCAATTAACATATACTGCTGACATTTAACATTTTAATTTACAAAAGTTTTATCTGTGAGGAGAGTACACCCTGTTTTTCGATGATATGATTTTTCGATGTAATGATTTATTCATTACATCGAATATTTCGATGTAATGATATTTCGATGATATGATTTTTTTTTCGATTTTACGATTTTCGATGGTATGATTTTTCGATTTTGTGAATCAAATTTTCGATGATATGATTTTCGGTGATGTGATTTTTCGATGCTATGACTTTTCGACGCAATGAACTTTCGGTGATATGATCTTTCGATGCTATGACTTTTCGATGTTATGAACTTTCGATGATATGAAATTCGGTGGTATGAACTTTCGGTTTTGTGATTTCTGGCGATTCGACGATTTGATTTTTCGATGTTATGATGCGGACTCATTGACAGGTGTGAAACTAACTGATTGATAAAACATCCCTAAGCAACTGTTAACTTCACCACAAATTTTAATAACATGATCATCAAAAGTGAGATCATAATTAAGAATTAAACCTAATGATTTTGTTTTTTCAACATAATTAACGACATTACCATCAAATAAAATGGGAGGCGGATTATTAATTTTCTTTCTGCTAATAATCATAGCATGTGATTTTAATGGGTTAACATAAACATGATTCAAATTTGTCCAATCAGAAATAGAAGAAAGAGAAGCATTCATTTTATCAACACATAAATTAAATTGATCAAACGGAAAAGAACAATAAATCTGAGAGTCATCCGCATAAAGATGGGTATTGATGTCAACATAATCAGGAAGGTCATTAATAAAAATAGTGAATAACAAAGCAGATAAAATGCCACCTTGAGGAGTACCAGAGCTAATCTCAACTTGATGTGATAAAATATTATTAATAGAAACTTGTTGTTTGCGATTAGATAAAAACGATTTAATAAAGTTACAAGATCTGATTGAGAATTTGAATTTATTTCTTAGTTTCAACAAAAGAGACATATGATCAACAAGATCAAAAGCTTTTTTGAAGTCAAGGAAACAAATTATTGACACTTTATTCTCTTCAAAGGCAAGGCAAAGATCATGAATAACTTTAAGCATTGCTGAATTAGTACTGAGTCCATTTCTAAACCCTGATTGAAATTTATAGAGAAGAGAATTATTATCAACATAACTTTGAATTTGGTTTTTCAATACTTTTTCCAAAACTTTTGATAATGATGGTAAAATGCTAATTGGCCTGAAGTCTTCTAGATTAGTTGGATTTGATTTTTTTGGGATAGGTTTTATAATACTACATTTCCAATGCTCAGGGAAATAAGACTGTGTAATACAGTTATTGACAATATAAGTGATAAATGGGATGATGAAACAACCAAGCATTTTTATGAAAAATATTGGAATCTCATCAACACCACAAGCATTAGTTTTAATAGAACTAAGATAAAAATCGACATCGATATTGATAGTAGAGAATTCAAAACAACCAGCTTCATCACAATCATTATCAAAAGTTACCAGATGTGCAGTTTTTTTAGAAAATGAATTTGAAAAATAGTTATTGAATTCTTCAGCCGAAAAACTGGTAATAACATTATTAGAATCTTTAGTAACACCATTATTTTTCAAATTATTCCATAATGTCTTAGAAGGAAGGTCTGGATCAATTTTAGAATTAAACCATTCACGTTGAAGATATTTTCTAAGATTAGTACATTTGTTACGAAGTTTTTTAAACATTATGAGATGATTGTTTTTAAGGTGAATGTTCACTTCAGATTTAAACGATGAATAGTAAAATTTTTTACGATTAATCAAATTTATTAGTGAATCGTTCATCCAAGGGGCAGCAGTGTTTTTCTTGATTTTAATTTTCCTCAAAGGAGCAAAAATATTCATTAATTTTTTTAATTCATCGGTCAAAACTTGAACTTGGTCATCAATATTAGAAAGACAATAAATTTTATCAAAATCACATTTTGAAGCACAAAATAATAAATTATCTAAATTAATATTTTTGAAATTACGATAAAATTTAAAACTATTATTAACAAAAGAAGACATGTTGATTGAATAAGAACCAAATAATAAATCATGTGTCGCAAAGCTGCCAATAGAAAGTTGGGAAAAACTTTTAACTAAGCTACGATTTTTGACAATTGACAGGTCAATTAAACTTGGATTACATCCGTCAACAAAATTAGTTGGTTCTTCAGAACAGATATTTAAGGAAATTGATGACAAAAAATTTATAAAACTAGTTGTTTTTTTTTAATTTAGAAAGAAGATTAATATTAAAATCTCCAACAATAATTAAATGAGGATATCTAATTGATAAATCAGAGAAAACACGCTTCAAATTATCAGAAATTTTATTATTGGGAGGATTGTAAACGACTCCAAAACACAATTTCTCATTATTATTATTAATGATTTCAATGAATAAATATTCAACAATACTATTTGATCTGCTTTTGCATACAATTTTACCCTTAATACTATTAAGTAAATAAATAGCAACACCCCCACCACGTTTTCCAACACGATCATGTCTGAATAAATTAAGTCCATTAATTGCAATTAAACGATCATTAATACTCTCATTAAACCAAGATTCAGAAATAGCAAGTGCATGTAAGTTTAAATTATTGATAACAGAACGAATTTCATTTAGATTTGGTTTAAGACTTCCAGGATTAATATGAATAAAATTGAAATTATTATTGTTATTAAAAGCTGATTTTAAAATAATATTATTAATATTAAGAGTATTTGTGGAAAGTTTAAATGAAATAATCTGGGAAATTAAATTTTGATAGCCTCAATAAGAGAGGCAAACATTTAGATATCATGAAAAGTAGTGATTAGTTTTTGAGCGATAGTGAACAAAGTGGTGGGGGGTGTCCCGAGCACCGTTTTTTTTGAAAGCTCAATAACATCTGTACCTGGTAATCGAATTGGATGAAACTTGGCACATAAGCATTTAGTACGGTTCACAACAGCTCTGAATCCCAGCTTCCGGTTTTTCACTTCAGGTAAAAAATTTTTTTTTGTAATTTTTCCATTTTTTTTAGTGTCCTTATGCACACTACAGCCTACAATAATGAAGTGATTATGATGAAACTTATGAAAAAGGTTCCAATTAGTGTGAGAAGATAATTATCATCTTTTGGAACACATTGATCAAAGTGGCGGGGGGTCTACCATACAAATGCCGACTTTTCACACTTTGGTTTTAAAGTTTGTTGGGAGCATACAGACCTCATTCATTAATTTATTTGAATGACAATTAGAAAAAAGATGAAGATTTAAATGACATAGAACTGATCAGTTTTTGGACAATATTGAAGTAAGTGGTGGGGGGCCTCCCGAACACCTGTTTAATGTGTCACAATTTTTTCAATGTTTGTTGGGTAGCCCACAGCATTCGTTCGTGAATAAATTTTGATGACACTTTGGAAAAAGATGCAACTATGTATGTATGGCAAGGAACTGATTAGTTTTTGAGCGATAGTGTGTAACCACCAGGTGGTTAAACATTTTTTTCTATTCATCTTGTTGAGTCAATTAATTGATATATAAGCGGAATTGAATTAGCCAGAAATTTAGCTGTATAATCCTAAAGTTAAAAATATATCAACCTCTTCAATAGGCCCATGTTGACCTGTATTTGGTAAATTTATTTATTTTACCTTCTGAAGATTCCATTAAATACTGTATCTAAATTCAGCAAAATAAAATTTTTTTTCAAAAAAAAAGTGATGTCTTTAGCATCTCATATTTGGCAAATGGATAAACCAGTCTAAAGATCTTCACTTTGAATTCAAAACAATTATGAGTAACAGATTGGAGTAACAAATACTGCACAAAATTTAATGTATATTTTTGAGCACTAAATCCATATTCAATATACAATTATATAATCTTTTAATTGATAAAAAGTAAATCAACTATTTCGCGGCAATGGGAATTTTTCCGCAGTTAAAACCTATAATGACTGGACTAAACACGGTTGTACATGGTTTGTTTACCGGTTTGCTTGTCATTGCATTCACGTTGAACCGATTCGACCAAACGTGTCCTAAGATTGTCATACACGTTTTTTTAAAGTGACAGCAACATTTTGTTTTCATTTCCTGCTGAGCTGCTCAAAGTGTAGTATCACTTAAATCATAATTGATTAGTAAAACAGTGAAATATAGTACTCCAGGACTCGTACACACCGCCATTTTTAGGTGGACGCCCTACATGGAAATTTTTTTTCTATTTTGTGAATTGAAAGGTGTGTGGAATGTTTGTTTTGGTGTATTTCACGGAACTAATTTCAATCACATGTGTTTCTAGTTTTGAAGTCTCATCCTGTTGGCTGATTGCATTTTATATCGGCTGTTAAAAGACTGTCTAGACCACCGTTGCATACAGTCAGGAATTGGGGTTGTAGAGTTGGGTGTTTCATGTGAACAAACTTAAACGTCAATCCAAGCATGATATAGTAAACTGCTAGTTCAAAACGGATTTAAGCTATATGTGTAGCAGTCATATTTTTATTAGTGATCTATAACTCGAAAAAGAGATTATTTTATATTCTTGATCTTGCTAAGGAAAATATGCTTATCTTACATCCATCAAAACCTTCAAGTTTTCAAGTGGCTTTTATAACGCTTAGCTTTACAATAGTAATGCGTTTTTAGGAAGCTTTAGTATCACCAATTACACGATGTTATATTTTGAATAGTATCAAAGAGTCGAGTTGTTATGTATATAATGCAGATACAACTTCATTCCTGTATCTTAAACTCATAATTACACATCGGTGCTGCTGGTTATTTTAATTGTTTAACTTATATAACACAGTGCGCTGTTCGCTCATTGAAAATGCAGTTAGTTTTTATATCCATGTTTCTATTTGTATCACACATTAGTGCTTTAATATAAATTTGATTAGCTCTACTATTAGTTTATTCTAGATAGAATAGGTTATGATCATTATTGTTTGATAATGGTTATGTATAATTAAGTGTAAGGATAATTAAGTGTAAGGGTATTCTACATGACCAGACCTATTATATTTTTGGGATTCACCATAGTTTTTTTTTAGATTTCCTTTTTTTTAGTAAAAAGAAGAAAAACCTTGTGGTGAGCTCATCTCCAGATTCAACAAAGGACAAATTGGTGAGTGAATTTTTATTACACTTTAGAAAGTTTATGACAGGGTTGTGCCGTAGACAAAATAGATTACTTTACATGTATAGATTACGCATAGATTACGTGTAAATTACGTGAGATATTTTCGTGTAATCTGTAATGTAAACTATAATGTAATCTATTTAATTGATATGTGAATTCTAAAATTTTTATCAATAAATTAACTTTTTTCAAGACCGCAAGATCTTGTTTTTGACAATATTATTGATCATGTCTTTTAAGAAAACATTTTTAGTAGGGATAACACAATATTTTCACGTATTTCTTCTTAAATCAAAATTAATAGATTACGCCAAATTTACATAGATGACATAGATTACATTACATAGATTACATGTAATGTAATCTATTTTAGATTACGCGTAAAGGAACAACCCTGTTATGAGTAGTTCTGAAACTGTAGTATTTTTTGGTCATAATTTTTTTGAATGCGGATCAAACATTGCCGATCGACCTCATATCGTCGCTTTAATAATGAAACGACGTATACGCAAAAGTATAGTTTCGAGATATTTGAGTTTAAAGTTTGATGTGCGCATGCATTTGCATGGATGTTAATTTATAATTTATTAATTCTTACCCCCAGTCATAAAATAATTCGAAAATGTAAAAACGCCAATTCAAAGATACCCTTATGGGGAATGCAGCGCACCTATAATATAAAAACAACGTATAAATAGCATACGTTGTTTCATTATTAAGGCGACGATATATTTTATTGTTTTCAATTAAGATTAGATTTTTTTTAGTTCAACTAAATACCATAGTACTGAGTACTGAGTATTCTCAATTAAAATTAGAATGTTTTTGTTTAATTCAATCGAAAACCATATAGTGTTTAAGCACTGGTTTCATTTTTATAATTATAATTGTCTGATTATGATTATAGTAATTATAAGTGTAATTGTTTTTTTGTGATTTTTCTTTGTTAGTCAAGTGAAGACTTAGGTTAAAATAAGAAACACATCATCTATACTAATGTATAAATGTGTGTGTAAGTTTAAATATCATAGAATCATTAATCTTGTTAAGTCATTGTATATTGTATGTAAAGTATTGCGCTTGTATTTCTAAATATATACGGTCGGTTAAGAAAAATATAACTGACCAATTTGAATCAAATTGTTGTGGTTTTCTTTTTTATTGTTTTGCAGTCCGTCCTAAATATGAATTGCTAAGTAGTAGATAGTGGCAGTGGTAATGGGCTGACTGCGGTTCGCTCCGGGATGATCTGATTAACTTGTCATAGCACGAAGGTAGTTACCACCTACTCAACCTCCATGCAAGAGGACCCCCAACATTTCTGACTTGCGCTTCCCGCGAAAAAAAAATTAAAATTAAATCGTGCTCCAGTGGAGGATGGTCGGTTACAAGTGAACAAAGTAGTGGGGGCTGTCCCATATACCTGTTTGTTTGAAAGCTCAATAACATATGTACCTGATAATCGAATTAGATGAAACTTGATAAATATCCATTTAGTACAGTTCACAACAGTTCTGCATCCTAATTTCCTGTTTGCCACTTCCGGTTAAATTTTTTTTTTTGCATTTTCTCGTACAACAGAATTTATGTTTGTTGGGATACTACTGCTTTCTTTAATATTTTTATAATTAGAACGCCACGAAATCTATAACATTATGGTCAGCTTTTAATTAAAGTATTTGATGGATATTAGCTCATTATATATCCAGAACACTATGTTTCCAGAGCTGTGGTGAAGTAAGCCTATGTATCAGCGTCGTAATATTTTTTTAATTAAGTTTTAAATAATGATTAAAATTGAAGTCAAAATTTAGATAAATTAAATTTGAATTTGTTATTACTAATCAAAGTTGTATTTTTTTTAATAAAAGTGCTGTGAAGAAGGCATTACAATATGTGCCACAACAACAAATAAACACCTTTTAAGTCCTACGTCCTACGACAACATGAGTTCTGAGGTGTTAATGGAAGCAAAATTCATAAAATGCTCATTAATTAACTGTGTTTTAGCTATGATAAACTATAAACCAAACTTTGTAGATATTTAAGAACCTGCATTTATACAACATAAAATAAATATCACAAACGAAGGAAACACAATTTATTTTCTTATCCAATTTTCCAATCAACAATCAAATTTTCCATGTTTTCTTTTTCTAAACTCTACAAATTTCCCAAACAAAAAAAACTATACAATTTTTTTTTCTGAAATGAAAATGGTTTAAAAATTTACATTCGTTTCACATAACCACTGTTAAATGTCGATAAGAAAATCTACTTTAACTCGTTTCGTATAGAATTTTACTCTTAGTTTTTCTTTGGGGTTTTCTATTTATTTTTCACAGCCATAGAAAAACGAAATGTGTATTTTTTTCTAATCTTATTTGCCTCATATAAATGTAAAAAAAAATTAGAAATAAATATATTTATGTTATATGCGAAACAAAAAAAATTGAACAAAAATACTCATATGATTTGTTCATTCAACTGAATCATGATCACTCTATTCATCATTTTTTATATAAAGTTTTTATTTTTTTTTTGTTTGCATAATCCAAGATTTAACATGATACATTTGAGGAGTAGTAACACGTGCTGATTAAGTTGTATATCATAAAAAAAAAATCAAACATAAACCGATTTGAGGTAGAATTCGCAAATGGTGAAAAGTGCTCGGAATATTTAAATTTTCTGATACATATATATATTTTATTTTGATTTTATTCGATCAATGGAAAATTTGATTTATTTTGATGACTAAAATTTAATACTTTTGTTTCTAGAACACTTTAACATACACGATAATGTTATTGAAGCTTTTGAAAGGTTTTAGTCAAATAAAATAAGTTATTATTGCTTAACGTCTATCAAAATTGAAGGTAGGATATTAAACTGAGAAATAATCTTGAAGTTTTGGTTTGTAGTTATTAACAGTGCATCCTTAGCCACCATTCATCCGTTATAATAAGCAGCGCAATGATGGTAGATCAAACTACCTTATCCGCATTCATGGGATTTCGAGTCTTAGCTATCATGTGAAACCGCAGAGAGTGGAAAGCAGATAATCATGTAATCTATCATGTATAACCCTGAGCGATCCGTTTGCTATTAAGGCAGCTCTTTTATAACCAATAAGGGATCCTAAACAAAACACTTGTCCTCCATCCCACTCCTAATAACAATAACTTTTCTATTTATCCTTAACTCAAGCTAAGGTAAGGCACGTGCGCTAAGAACCATTAGCGTGATCAAAGAAATTGTATTAATACAGGAGAGGTAGGCAGAGAGCAAAAGAATAAAAGGTCTATCTATGAATAAAAATATTTCCGTTACAGGAATTTACTTGCACAGATTTTACAAACGTGGAGAAATTCGTCTTCCTAAGTTTTGGTTTTTTAAAATTCATTTGAAGTTCTGCATATTGGCTGAGGAATGAAGCCAAAACAACACCAGAGTGGTAGAAAAAGTCACCAAGTAGTGTAGTAATAATCAATACCACCTTATAATAGCATGTAATGTTTACGTTCAATTCAAAAGAGGCTAAGATGTACTCTGGTGGAATGGTAACTTGGAGAGAGAAAAAGGAACAAAGTTCGTAGTCTCTTACAAAGCAAAAAGAACAAATAATTGGCTGGGTAACCGAATGACTTTTCCAGATTATTATACACAACATAGACACCCAAAATGGAATTGCTGGAAAGAGCTGTACAATAGGATAGATAGCTTTACTTTTCCACACTCAAAAAAATAATAGAAACTTTTACAAAATTTTTATAAATATGCAACACACAAAATATTTTATAAAACTACAAATTCAAAAATAATTTGTAAATAAAATAAATTTGTGGTTTTTTCCAATATTTTTTTTACAATATACAATATTTTTGGTATACTTACAAAAATTTTGTAAGTTGTATATTTATAAAAAATTGTAAAATTTACTTAGTTATTTTTTTGTGTGCAGCTCGACATAAAAATGAATGACATCTGATAATCTGATCACACCCCAGCTAGCACAAATTTGTAGCAATAGAGCTAATGTTATAAATAAAAGTTGCATTGTAAAACCAATTCAAACATATGCAACTTTAGTTTGGTGTTCTAAATCGCGAAATATAGCTGCTTTAAACTTATTTATAGAAATACAAAAACCTTTGTGACTTAGATGCTTACAGTTTCTTTCAAAACCACGCCATAAAGATTCTTCTACTGCATTCTCCATTGCATCTACATTTTAAATCTGTAGCGGCGTTGAGCGCTTATAGACTGTAGCTTACATAGTGGGCTTAAGATTATCGCACACCTTGAAAACCTTGCTGAATTACAAATTGAGCTGCAAACATAGAATATTTTGGATTGTATGCCGAAAACCATAAATTTATAGACATACAGATTTTAAGATATTGCGTAGAGACCATACTGAAAGCTACATATGGGTATTAACACATAACGACCGTATCTGCTATACAGATGATTCTCGAACGGTAGTTTAAGTCTCTGGTGTTAGAATAAAACAAACGGTTGGCCTAGGCACCACAACAACAATATTTAAAGCCTAACGTTTTGCCATTAGTTGTTGCGTTCTTCTATGTGATGAAAGAAGATACCACAATCTTGAAATATATATACAATATATGTTATCTCATATAGCCAAGCAGCACTCTTGGTACTATTTGCTAGCACGTGAATGCTTCCAAAATCTACAAAAAGTTTCCTGCAATAATAGTGTCACTCTTTTGTGGGTTCCCAGTCACAAAGGAATACAATGAAATGCTATTGCCGACGCTTTGGTAAAATAAAATCCCAAGAAACATTTATTGGATCGCAAAAATGCTTAGAAATGACATAGAGTTTGCCCTAAAGCAAAATCGAAACAGGAACAAAATGTTAAATTATGGAGAAGCCGAGTGGGACTAGTGCACTCTACGAAAAGTTGAAAATTTTCTAAGAGAGCCTGCAGATTTTTTAACACAGAGTTCAGTAGACAAAAAATCTAATAAACTTAAATCTTTATAAACTTAATTCCTAATGACTCTAATTTTTAGAGTAATTAGGACCCTAGTTATATTTAAAGAGTGAAATCAATATATTTTTGTGATGTTGTAGCTACTAACCATTTTTATAATAAAATCACATTAAAAATCTTAAGCAAACACATATCAATTCAAAATAATCACAAGGATAATATAATACAAATTTATATACAAATTTGGTGATACAATTTCATTCGAATTTTCTAATATTTTCCTAATTTTAATTCAAAGAAGAAATTCTTTATAAGATTTTTCCATTTAATTATCATCATTTTTTCCAATTTTCTTAGTCGACTTTGTACAATGGTACGAAAGCTAAGGTAACAATAAAACCATTCACCTCATTTTCTTTTATCTTCTTGTTATTGCTGTTAAGATGATAATTTTCTTTTCTCATTCTGGATATTCAAATATAGCACGCACCTTAATACGAATATTGTAAGAAATGAAAAAAAATTCATTTCTAATAATAAAAGTTTTTACGAAAAAAAAAATCGAAAATTAAAATCTAAGAATGGAAATTTGTTTTTATAAAACTTCACAAAGTTTAAGTAAAAAAAGAGACAATTTGTTCATCGTTTTTTCTTGTGGCCATTTTTATGCCATGACCGTTTATTAGTTTGAATTTCGATATTGAACATTTGAAAGAAATTTTTAAATCATAAATATTATTCTTGTCCGAATATTCATTTAAAATTTTCATCATATATGTTCTATGATTTTTTAAAGTATTAATCTTAATTCTTTACTTTAAACCTTTTTCTTTTTGGAGCAACCTAAGCAAATTTCAATTCCACGAATGAATAGCTCAAGCATTAATTACTAGTCCAAATAATTGAATCAGATTCAGAAATTAGAAAATACTTTTGATTTAAAATCATAAAGTTATAATTGAAAGCAACAACACACAAAACTTTATCAGCAAATTTTCTACTTATGTATATATGTGGAAGAGAAAATGTTTTATTAATTAAAGAAAAAGAAATATTGATTTTGATTTTACAAAGATATACAAATTTGTAATTAGACTTAACTTAAAAGATTTTTATTTATTTTCTTCAACCCAGCCTAAATCATGTTTTCTTTAAATATCATCCGTATCCGTATATACAGAATGATTTATCTATAATATCGATTTTATGCCATTCAATTACAAACAAGTATCTCCTTTAAAACAACCCTCAGCCAAATCGAAATCCAATTACGACGAGATTTATTATCAATTCTAAATACCCTAACAAATAAAAAAAATCAATAGACTTGCCTAAAATATGAAGTGACAATTTACCCGCCAAAACAAAAATGAAAACTATAAATCATATAATCAACTAACACTCTGACAATCTTCTACAATAAAAAAAATAGAAATTAATTTTTCTTCTCTGCCATTTTACATTTTTATTTGCTGGGAAAATTTATTGGAAATGTCAAATAAAATTTAAAGTGAAAATAAAAATTAAATTTATGCAAAAACAAGAGAAAAAGGAAATGAGGAAAGCAAGCTACTGACTATGAGCATTGTGAAGATAAATTTCCCTTGTACAGTTTTGGTGTATTTTAAACGTATATTCAATGACCGAGATATGATAATAAATTACTATTTGAGAATGACTACGACAACCAGAAACCAGATAAAAATATGTAGAACTTATATTAAGACAATTTTATTTTGGGTTAAAAGCGTTTGTTGTGGTAGGCTGGTGTTTTATTGGTATCGGTTCCTAGGTCTAGTAAGGATACATTTTTTTGTTGCTTTATGATAATATGTTTAAAATGTTTTTTAATACAAGGGCGATTTGTTACGATAAGGTAATGAACTTGATTATTAGTTGTTTTTATGATGAATAGTGTAGAAATGTTTTATTTGATATTGAAATGAGTCTTTTCAGGTGCCTATCTGCCAGCCAGTTTTCCAAAAAACGGAACCAGTTAACCGATTTCAGACAATCTTTTTTTGGCTTAGCTCCTTCATTGGAGCCATATCGTCTTTTTATATTTTGTTTTGCAATAGTGCATAAATAATAAATTCATCAAGATAAATAGTATTTTCTTTAATAAATAATATTAAAATAAATAAAAAAAATTCAAGAGATCATTCAACATTATAAGAGATCTAAAACTTATCTATTTTAATTTTAAATCCAGAAAATGTATTTTGTTATGCTTGGCTCATTCTATGGCAGCTTGAAATTAGATTTTGGTATAGGCGCACAGTGGTACAGATCAATTTCAGTTCGGCAAAAATTAATTTTATGAGTGATTCTTATGTATTTTTTAACGCTGAATCCGAATCTGCCATCGGTTTTTTCCAGGTCAGCCATTTCCCCGAAAAACCGGAAAAACCGAATTTTCGGAGTTAAGGTGCAAAGTGTTTTTTTTATGATTCCTTTGGTTTTATATAGTCATTTTATGCAGAAAAATGAGTTTTTAAATTTACCCGGTTTTTTTTCGATCCGAATCTTCGATTTTTCGGGTTTCCATGATAGATAGGTAAAAAATAACTTCAGATTCGGATTGAGCGACCAAAAGTATGGTAGAAACGATATAAAACTTTACTAGTTTGCTAGCTTTAAATTTGACCTCACGTGACCTTTGAGAGGTCACATCTTAATTTCCGCAAAAGTCCTCACTAATTTATGAGTGTCCAATTGTAGTCTGGTACTTTCTCTACAAGCTCCAAAATGAAAAAATGAAACGAAATGAAAAAATGAGTGAGCACCTTTGGGGGCAAAAGTTAGAGCCAGTTGAATCTGGAATAAAAAACCCGGGCATTATGCGGGGATAATAATGTCAAAATCTTAAAATATATAATTAAAAGATATATTATCAAAATCAAATATTAAGCTATACTATACTAGCTATACTAGACATCAAAATCCCAATTCTTTTAATTATATATTTTAAGATTTTGACATGTTGGGAAGTGGTTTGCTGCTGAGTATCAATTACTAGTATTTTTTTTTGTTAAACAAACCTATTGACAAAATAAAGGCACTACTATTGAAAATAAGAAACTATTGACACCCATTTAAAAAAAAGGAGTGGCCTTTACCGATGCAGGATTTTGAATTGGAGATTTTCCTGAGCCAGAGGTCATGTGTGTTTTTTTTGCTTTAATTGTAATCCCGGATATAAACACGAAACCTGTTTATAACATAATCACCATCAATCATCATCATCACCATAACAACATGATCACCATCAACATGTCTACCATTTAATGGCAGCAATAGCAGTCCTTAAGTATGATATGAGTGGTGATATTAATGGAGATAAGATCAATAAAAATACTGTTATTTTAATATTTGCGCCGCTACTCTAGTAATACGGGTTAAATGGTGATTTATTTTTCGTTTCATTAATCATAATCGTGATATTTTTTGGGGTAATCACAATATTCAACGATCACACTGTTATTGGTGCAGTCAGTGAAATCAGTCTTTTAGCTGTATTATTTATTCAACTGTTCACTCAAAAAAAAAGTAAATTTTATA
The DNA here is from genome assembly GCA_963693315.1 of Diogma glabrata. Classification (NCBI taxonomy): domain Eukaryota; kingdom Metazoa; phylum Arthropoda; class Insecta; order Diptera; family Cylindrotomidae; genus Diogma; species Diogma glabrata. The sequence continues at coordinate 29,448,948 of OY856187.1, read as the reverse complement.
AATATTTTATAAATATACAACTCACAATTTTTTTGGTAAGTTTACCAAAAATATTGTAGATTACAAAAAATTATTTGAAAAAACCAAAAATTTAATTGACAATTCAACTCACTAAATAAAGTTTCGATAAGTTCCAATAAAAACGCTTCATTTACTATTTTTTAACAAATCAAAACGAATTATATCGATTATTTTTCTCTGGTGGGAAGGAACAGCGAATTATAGTGACTATTTTCGGCCTACTTAATATATATATATATTTGAAACTAAAGATATTGAGATAACTTTTTTTTGCTTAATGAGATAATTTTTTTTTATTTATAATTATGTTTAAAAGATAGTTATTAGTTTCTAAATAAAATTTTTTCTACAAATTATTCAATAATATAAAATTATATAAAAATGCAATTTGCAAATAAAAAAAATGTCCGTTTTCATTCTAAATGATTGCATGTTTATGTTTGTTTGTCAAAAATAAATTACAAATTTATAACATTTATGCGCCTACTAAGATGAAATAATATTTAATTTTGTTTGACAACAAAGGATTATGTTGTATGAAATAATATTACTATTTTTGTTCATTAAATTGTCTGCTAAATACAACTCGTCATCAAATTATTAGTCGATTATTTTTCAACATTACCACTCATGCCATTTGAGGTTAAAAATTTCAAATGACATTCGTAATAATGATTATGAAAAATAATCGACTATTATTTGACGACTCGTGATATTATATATAAATATTTTTGGTAAATGTGTTATAAAAATATTTTTTACAGCACTGCAACAATAGAAAGATGCCATAAGAATTGTTCTAGGTTTTGTTCCAAATATACTGTAGCAAAGCAAGATCGTAGACATACCACATTTCGCTATGTTGTAAAAAAATAGAATTAAGTTGTGTAGTTTACACTACATTTAATTTTTTTGTTTAACTTAAATCAACTGAAACTGATTCTCAAATAAAGTTGAAGTTAAGCTACTGAATCCCTTAAATATTTGTGTCCTCAGATGTTAAAAACTTCATATAAAAAAGTTGATTCAAACCACTAAACTTTTAATTGTTGATAGTGCTTTTGTTAAATCAAGTAGACAGTGCTTTTGATAAATCAAAATAATAATAAAAATCAACAAAATTCTTCATGTCAATATTCATTATTATTGACTTAACTTGCAATTTTTCTGTTAAAATAAATTGAAGGATATAAAACAACTAAATCACATATTTCCTTTGTCAACATTATAATCTATACCTTTGTTTACTTATATATTAATTTTCACCCTCAAACAATCACCCTCTAATATATTTATTTCTCGTAATCGAACTAGCTGAGTTGATAATCAACTATATTCGCATCATCTTCATCTAATGTTAGAATAGAACCAATTATGATAAATCAAGAAATAGGTTTCACACATAAAAACAAAATAAAATTATAGAGAAAAGTTGAATGTTATTGGTAACAAAAGAAAAGAAAATTAATTGACACATTTGATGGGAAATTGGATAAGGGGAAATTATATGTCAAAATAAAATAACAAATTTAATGTTTCAATTTAATCGAAATTCCCTAATGAATGTTCTAGTTAAGTTGAGTTTATTTTCTTATTATTTTAGAACAATAATAAATTTGATTGAAGTCAATTATAGTATCTACATGTTTTTTGGGGCTCTAATTTAATGGGTTAATTGGTATTCGTGTTGTTTAAATAACTTATAAGTAGAGTATATTGAGACACAAGCGTAGTTATTGACAGATTTGACAGCTTAACAACAATAGATTTGTATAAAATAGAATCAAATAAACGCAAAATTACGTAGAAGTATATCTTTCCCTTACTTTAAATCACACAGTAGTTTTTGATATACATGATTCTAGAAAAGAAAATCGGATAATCTTATCAAGGTTTCAAATAATGGAAGGTAATGGAAATATATAAACGCTTTCGTTTGGATTAAAGAAATACAGTGATGTTTATGATTTTAATTATCACAAAACAACCTAAAAATACTTATCGACATGTTTATCCGGAAATTAAAATATTTAACACGGGTTGCATAATTTTAGGTAAACTCAATCATTAGTGGCTATTCGGGGAAAAAGTTATAACTTTTTTCTCTGCTTAGTGTAAGTCTATTTTCAATCGAAATGCGATTATCCCAACCTCGTCGTGAGTACAGATGTAAAAGTAATATTACCCATGGTAAAATTACCGGTAAAATTACCGGTAAAATTTGTAAAGTTGGTAAAATTACAATAAAATTTGAATAATCTTTATTTAATAAAATTTAAGGTTTGTTGTGAGAATATTTCAGCTGATCGATCGATTTGCAGCTGAACACCCATATGTGTAGGTAATTTTAACGTCTCTAAGTGTTGCCGCAAAGTACTTTAGGAAAACATTTATTTTGTCTACTGGTGTCGATCGGTGGGTTGAAATGGGTAGTTTCTTCATCTGGTACCAATAACGCAGCTAAATCTATTTTTCCTAACCTGTTATTGACAGTTTGCTGATCATGTTAATCACCCTCAAAGGTCACTCGTGTAGTAATTTTGTTCACGATCCAATTTTACATTGAACTATGCAGCAGCAACAGAACCGCAACGCAACGAACTATTATCATTGCTACGTTGCTGCGAAATGCAAGTTCATAACTAGATTTTCCTTGCTTTTTTGAAGGCAAATATCTTCAGCCATTTGTGATTTATATTTTTCCCATGAATGATTTGATGTGAAGATTTTGATGTGAAGTGTTGCACGCGTAATAAATACATTTATCCCAGTGTCGGCCATGGCAAGTGTGGTATGCGAAAAGTGACATGTGTAACGCCGTTGACAATTCTCAATTGCAGAAAAAGCGTTGAACTGAGTTCATTTTGTAACCACATTCGATGAAAGGAGCTTCATTGGGATGAATTGCGTACAGTCTAAATAGAGCAAGTTTCATTGAAAATGCTTGGTTATCTGTCAATTTGCTCTTTGCATTTGTGCCATTGAAATCCATTTCTACTTCTTTCTACTCGATGTGTAATACCTAAACATTTTCAAATACGACAGCGTTTTCTAAAACGCATAATTTTAACAACAGTGAAGAAAGCAGTGTTATGAGGATGTTTTATCAGTTACATTATATAGTTCTGTAGTGCGACTGTAATTTCTACGTATTCACACAACAATATTATTTATTATTAATAAACGTAGATTACGAACTTATTGTTTTCGATGTTTGTTATCATTATAAGTACGAGAATCCAACCGAAGAAAAAGAGGAGTTGGCATTAAAATGTGAATGAGTTGTCATGAAAATTTTTTTTTGAGTTCTGTGAATATGCTCAAAGCTTATTGCTTATATTCCAAACCAGTGTTTTGAATGATTGTTTGTTTTCCTGTTCATAAAGTTCAGTATAATTAGAAATAAAATATTGCAATTTCTTTGTTGTGAAATTTTAGTTTAAAATAGGAAAATTTTGGAAATATTTATTTAGTGCTAACATTAGTTTAATTAAATTAGAAAAATTCAAAGCTTTAGTTCAGTTCAGACCGGTTTTGTTTTGTTAATTAGGAAAATTATACAGTAAATTAAATTTGTGCGTAGTAAAATAAAAGCAAAACGAAGAAAAAAAATTTGTTTGTGTTTGTCATTCGTTTGGATACTAAATATAATATAACAGCAAATAGAAAATTATTGTTTTGTTCACGTTAATGGCGTTTATGGCAACATTATAGTGGCGGTCGTAAGTCGTGATGATTATTCCGTTTCTTATAATAGCCGTATAAGTGTCTTCACTTTATTATACAAGTAATAATACAAAAAAAATGTATTAAATATCATGGTCCAACAAAGGATTGTGACGTGTTCAACAAAGTGAGGTTAAAAGAATTTTGAACGAGTACTTTTTTATGTAATAAAAAAGGTTGTTAGCATGATAATCTGTGAATCTTAATTTGTAATAGGATGAAACAAAATTTAAAATTTGAGTGATAGAACTGCAAAGAGAAAAATTCAATAACCTCTTTTAATTTTTGGAGTTTGTAAGGGGAATATAGTTAAAACGAAGATTACAAAAAGGAGGTGCAGCAGTCAATTTGTTTTACTTCTTTCTAACTGTCAATCACGATCCGCATTTGCTAAGTTGACTGTTACCATCAACCGAATAAAAAGTTTTACAACCATCATTTGAGTCAGCAATTTTTTTTCTATACGATGATGTGATGTTCAACCACCGTTCATTTGGTTACAACTGTTGAATTTGGAACAGTGTTCAGCATGCATCCACCTGTTTTTTTGGATACCGCTATTTTTGTTGTAGCTTCACCATTTTTTTTGTATAAGATTACCCCAAGGAAATTAAAATGGATGGGATGATCAACTAATTGGAAGGAATGAGGAGTGGGATCTATTACCATTATGGGGTGAGTCACCTTTATAATTTTTCTTATATTCGTTTTGTTTATATATGGTTTTGTATAAACCTACTTAATAGTATGTGTCTTAAATAAATAAAATATAATAACGGGGTGACGTGACGATCGCGGATTCTTCGTCTTTGGGGGTCGCCAGAGTCTCTTTTTCACACTTTTCTTTGTTTTTTTTGTTCCTGATCTTGATGATATACGAGCACACTGTTTATTTGTGCTGAACGGGCAGGTTCATTCCATCGTTCCCACTGCACTGACGCTAGTGCCGGGTTTTCAACCTCGCTAGGTGCGCGGTCTGCCTATTCTGACCTATTGACTTGTTCAATAGGAAAAGTAATCCATTACAGTTATAGCAGTTATCGTTGAAGCCAGTGTGTTTAGGATTTGTTGCATTTTTGCCGCTGTAAAAATACGGGCAGTCTGTTTTCTAGATGTCCTGCTAAAAAAACAACAGCTGAGCTTCGTTCATGTATATATGAGGCATAAAAGAATTTTCCAATCTTGCATATGTATTTTCCTGTCTTTAATGCTCTGCGAGTTAGTATATAATATATTTACACTCCATAATAGATTATTTCATTTGATTTGCATTTTATGTTTTTATAAACGAGAAATGATTGTGATAGTCATCAATTTTGAATTAAATGAAATTGCAACTATATTTAAATGTTTTCAAATAGTTTTATATTTTACCAATATTACCAATTTTACCAATCTTACCGGTAATTTTACGGTAACATTACCAAAAATATATTTTACCGGTAAATTTACATCTGTAGTCGTGAGAGCAAATATTTTTTATTAATAAAACGTTGTATGCTTTGTCTCAAAACATCTGCAACTTTTTTAATCACCTGACTAATATTCTCGACCATATTAGAGCAACGTTTCCTATAATTGTGAGATTATCGTTACCATTGACTTCAACGCCTTCAACATATCGTGATTAAAATTTTCTAAGACGACTGACGACGAATGGGCAAAATATATTTTACCGGTAAATTTACATCTGTAGTCGTGAGAGAAAATATTTTTTGTTAATAAAACGTTGTATGCTTTGTCTCAAAACATCTGCAACTTACTTTTTTAATCACCTGACTAATATTGTGGACCATATTAGAGCAACGTTTCCTATAATTGTGAGATTATCGTTACCATTGACTTCAACGCCTTCAACATATCGTGATTAAAATTTTCTAAGACGACTGGCGACGAATGGGCAAAATATATTTTACCGGTAAATTTACATCTGTAGTCGTGAGAGCAAATATTTTTTATTAATAAAACGTTGTATGCTTTGTCTCAAAACATCTGCAACTTCCTTTTTTAATCACCTGACTAATATTGTGGACCATATTAGAGCAACATTTCCTATAATTGTGAGATTATCGTTACCATTGACTTCAACGCCTTCAACATATCGTGATTAAAATTTTCTAAGACGACTGACGACGAATGGACAATTTTATTTACCGCATCACAGGGACTGTCTCAAATTGTAAGAAGCCCACTTTCCCTCTTCGTAATGGTGGTCATGAAATATGGCAAATTAAAACTTGGAATTTATTCAAAAGCTACGTGTAAAACGGTGAAGTTAACACAACAGCACGTCATTTTGTGAAAATTAAGTATAGTTTAGCCTCTTCCAAATACTTTTGTTTTAAAATGAAAAAATTGGCTAAACTCTATTTGTTATTGTTCCAATCGTGAAACTGATTGAATAATAAATATTAAACTGCTAACTTCGTGATGAGGTTTTAATTTTTAATTTTTTTTAGTATAATGGCTTCGTAATACTTTATATATATATATATATATATATATATATATATATATATATATATATATATATATATATATATATATATATATATATATATATATATATATAATTTTGTATACGTTTCAACACCAATAGTTTTATAATACGTGGAAAATTTCAATTTCAATCATTAAACTTAACACGTTAATCACAACATATGGGTTATATATTTTAAGTAAAACGTAATTGTAAAATCCTTCCATATCGTTTATATATGATGCGACATGTCGATTATAAACCCCTCAAAACTTGATAAAATTGAAACATTAGGACTAGGGATTGCAATCCCGTGGTATTTTATGAATCCTGGGACTATGAGATTCATAAATTTTAAATCACGGGATTTCCGGGATTTAAAATTTGTATGGAAAACCATAAATAATTAAGAAAAAACATAATTTTCAAATAAAAAACACATAATTCATTTTTTAGTGTCGAAAAGAATAAACATACATACGTTAATATTTTATTAACTACTACTACTTACTAATTCAACTTCGTAAAAAATAAAAATTGAAGAACCAAAATAAACTTTAATAATATTACATAATAATCCTTTTTAATGACTTTAAATTTTATAATACAGTTGTATACATTTAATAATTTACTGAGATCAGCTTTTAATAGTAAGCTTTACAGCAGATGAAATTAATTATTATGAGTGTTGCGAAAAATAAATGAAAAAAGAATGTTTATATATTCAAATGCAGTTCAGTCTGCTTAGTAACTAATAAAAAACTTATATTTACCTAACCTACTTAAATCTAAACTTAAAAGCTACGTTGCAAAAATTAAGCGGTAGCAGTGGCGTAGCTAGCATGGGTGGCACCCGGGGCGGATATTGTGGTGTCACCCCAAAAATAAAAACTGTCAATAATAATAAAAAGCCGATAAACGTAATTTATAATTTTTTTTAATTAATACAAATGAGCATTATTATTATAAGCCCGCAAGTAATTTTTAACTAATTTTAATTTGCTGAAACTCCTCTCACACGAAGCCACTAATACGCAAATAGTCATAAATAACTTTAGTGCGACCGTAAGATTCGGAAGAAATTCTAAAAAATCCCATTCTACGATGAATTTCAAAAAATCTAGGTACACCCAGTTAGAAACTGTAACATTGGCCGCTTTTAAATCCCTCCTCACCCTTTGTATCTCTATGAGGAGTTCTGTTGCCAATACCGCATCATAAAAACCAGTAAATTTTGATACCGATAATTTTAACTCTTCACTGTTCGCCAAAAGCTAAGTGTTTGTCTGCACAACCTCGAACAATGAAGCTAAATCTTGAACTGAGTTCGGAGTCTAGAACAGTCTAGTTCGGAGTTCAACAATGAATCGGTCAAGACATTCCAACATGTCGTTTTTAAGTTGAGCTCTCAGTGTCAGTCCAACATCAGGTGCAAACTCACCACCCGTTCGTTTTTTGCGTTTTTATGACGAATTCGGCTTTCCATTGGAATGTCATAGTCCTCCGATTTTTTCGCAGCAAGATCTATTGCCTCTTCTACAATGAGACTTCGTTATGAATTGACTCTATTTCTGTAGCTAATTGATCAATATTCAAGCCCGTGCTTTGCAATCCAATCTGAGCACAGATATTATTTTTCTTAGAATATCATTCCAAAACAAAAGAAAGCAAAGAAACGAAAAATCACATGCTGCATTGTTAAGGTTCTGTGCAGCGCCTCTAGTGTCTACATTTTCTTGTTGATCACTTTTTTTTTTTTTCTTTATTTTAAGATCAAAATTAATTACAAATTTAATAGAAAATTTTAAAATTAATTCTAATCGCAATAGCTTGCAAAGACAAGTAATGTCTGTGGGCAAGATTCGTGTATTTATTAATTTGTTTAATTAGTATTAAGAATTACATTGATTTGGTATTTATTATTTTGATATTTAACATAACATTCAATTTATATTTACAAAAATTCGTAAAAATTCATAAAGAGCTGTTTGCATTTTATCTAGTTTTTTAAGAGATATTCAGTTAAGTACTTTTTAAAAGTAGAAATTTTGTAGATTGCTTTTAAAGATTCCGGTAAATGGAACTTAACTTCTCAATTTCAGCCACAATCCCATCAAAATTTTCGGCCAATACTTTTACTACAGCATAATGAGCACTCCAATGCGCTGTTAAGAGTATTTTAACAGTTGCTTTGTTGTGTTTAGCAAGTACTTCCCAGCGGCTAGTCGAAGCAGAAAAACATGTAAAAATGGCTTCCACTGACGAGTGTTGGCCGTACAAATTAATTGAATGATCTTTGCAGCCCACAAAAATTGCTTTGTTATTTTTTGCTTTAATAATAGCTTGCACTTCTCCATGTATACTACTCATAACAGCTGCATTATCATAACCTTTGGGAGCGACAATTCATAACATCTATACCATCATTTTCAAGATTTTTACACTGAAAAAAACATGTCCTATTTCCAATCGAAATGCAGTTGTCTCAACCTCACCGTGCGGGCAGATATGGCGAATCGAAATACGAGATTGATTCAACAACCGTACAATGATAAGCCGATGCAGTTGAGACAAACAGATGAAATATTTATGTGGAAATAAAATATAGTTCAATTAATCTCAAATACTTAAATTTTAAAATGAAAAATTCATGATATAAGGCCAAAGAAATATGTTTTCATGGAAATAGTTATTAACTTTATTCAACTACTGTTATATTGGATAGCACTTTATATTTTAATTACACCTCATTCTGTTATCAGGAAAATGTTACTGAGTACTGAGTAGTTGTCCCAATCACGGTGAAATTGTTTGTAAATATCTTTTCTTTGCATGAATAATAAACTGCTATCTTCGAGATGAGGTTATCATTACTTCAATTTTTTTTCAGTGTAAGAATTTCATCGCTTAAATCAGCGGCTTTTTTCCACGTAAAGGAAAAAATCCAAGGAATACTTCCTTGATTTCCACTTTACTACCATCAATTTTCACATAACGAATCACTTCTGACATTTGATCAATATGTGAAATGTCAGGTGTGCGATCAAACATAATTCCAAAATATTTAACCGATTTAATTTCGTTGACAAGCTTAAACTTTACGTGGATCGCTAAAACATTTATGAACTCATTTTGTATATCTGGTGACAAATATGATACTTTTGGTGATTTACCATGCTCCAAATTCCAAATGTGTTCTTTTAACACTACATCATACTTTGACAATAGTTTGGTTAGTTCTAAGAAATTGCCTTTATTTGAAGAACTTTGTCCTTCATCATGTCCATGAAATGCTGGGTTTTGTTTAGATAAAAACAAAGTTATATCCAATAATCTTGATAAAAGATGTTTCCACTTCTGTTTTTTATTGTATATTAATTGCAAGGCTGCGTCTCGTATCGTTTTATGAATTTTTGATCTCATTTCTAAAGTTTTCCACTTTTCAAAATTCTCCAGATGTTCATTTGAAGTTTCATGCTCGGCCACTTTGGGATTTAGTTTCCACCGCTTTTTATATCCAGTAGTAAATGTTGATTTTGTATTATTATTATTAGTGACAGCAAATACACGACAACAGAAGCAATACAGGACGCAAGTTATTATTTACAGGAGAATAAACAATCCATGGCCGTAGAATTTTTTCACCATTATTCATCATTTTATAAAACCATTCTTTAGAAAGATGGCGAACATCACCTTTTATGTCTAACCCGTGTCTAGATACAGTAACAAACGACCCTTCTCTATTTTGAAAATGTTCACTTTCTTTTTTTATGATTTCAATGCAAACATTACCAAATACGAGTATATTCCAATGTGATACATCTCTTAAGTCCTGAAGTGATACACTCATGCAAATACTGTCTTCGATAGTAGAAGCATTAGCGGCATTATCACTGTCATTTTCATTATTCCTTTCTAATTCGTCATCATAGGTTATCATTGTTAATTCTGTATTGTTGCTGTTACTTTCCGAAGATGAGCCAATATTCTCTGAAACATTCGTTGCATCAACGTGATAATCAGTTTCTTTTGATGAACCTTGGATATCATCGGGTTTTGTAAGATTTTTATAGATTTGGTCTTTCTCTGCTGGAACCAACTTTTTCTTTAAAATTATGAACTCCTCGTGGCATATTTATTTTTTGGGATATTTGCTAAATGAAATCTAAAAAAATATTTTTAATTATAGTATAGGTATCAGCAAAGCATTAATTCTAAATATATTTGTAGGATACATAATAGGTACATAGTTCATAATAAGTACACTATGTTAACGACTAAATACACTGCCAAGAAAATTAATTTATTTAAATTTCCTTGTAACAACTTATATTAAATAATATTTGATAAAATGGAATATACAAATCATAGCCTAATATTATAAGGAACTATTTAAAAAAATATAAGTATGAAATCCTAAAAGATATTTTATATAAAGAATTGAAACCAAAATTAAATATCCAATTAGAATCATGCTCAATAATTTACAAAATTGAATGTGATTTTTGTGAAAAATTTTACATCGGGAAAACCGGAAAATGTTTTAAAGACTGATTTAAGGAATACCTTCCTAAGAAGAAAAATAAACAAAATTTTAAGTTTATTTTTGCAAACCATTTACATAGTTAATAACAATAGCTACACCACTTTTAAAAAAAAATTGAAGGCTTTACATTTATGTAGCCAAGGATCTTTAAAAGAATCACTTAATGAGTTTGAAATTTCCAAGGTATTTAAAACCCAACAAAATGTACTTTTAAATGATAAACTTTCATTTAATTCAAATATATAAATATATAAAACTGAAAACAAACAGTATGAGTATGTATCAACCTACAAAAATTTGCAAAACTGTAGTAATTGCATAACTGCCATTTTATTCCACAGTAATTATTTTTGTGTCCATTGAAAAACGATCTATTTCAATTTATTCTTTGAGTTTCAAGATAAAGGAAAAACAATTATTTTGATATCATTTACAAACACGGTAATTTGATTGTTTGTTAGTTTCCTTAGGTGTTTGCAATTAATTTGTTTGAAATGTAAAACATATATTAGGTAGTAAGGTTAAGCGGATATTTTAGAAATAATTTTGGAATAGAGACATTGTAACTCAAGGGTGCCACCCTATCGACAAAGGGTGCCACATTATCGACGTAAACCACTTTTCCTATACATTATTCAGCATATGTGTTTTCAGACCTGGTCATTAAATAATCATGCTTGCATACTAAATAATATATCGTAAAAAACGGTCAATATGGTATCTATGGGAATATTCAAAGCTATTGAGTAATTGTGGTGATGGGATTCAATGCTCAACATGTTGATTCGATTAATATTGTTAAAATTTTATTTCACGTAATACCTCAAAAATTTTAAAAAGTAGAATAGATTCTTTTTGAACCAATAACACATTTATAGGACACATTTATAAGTTATCACAATTTATAAATTAAAATTATATGGATAACCTGGTTAAAATGGTTTCTAAGTGATTTATCGTTGAAAACATGTGATGGTTTGTTTAAGTTTTTTACGTTCGGGTGTCACCCCAAAACGGTTTCGAAGCGATTTATCATTGAAAACATTGTGATGGTTTGTTTAAGTTGTTTACGTTCGGGTGTCACCCCAAAACGGTTTCGAAGTGATTTATCGTTGAAAACATGTGATGGTTTGTTTAAGTTTTTTACGTTCGGGTGTCACCCCAAAACGGTTTCGAAGTGATTTATCGTTGAAAACATTGTGATGGTTTGTTTATGTTTTTTACGTTCGGGTGTCACCCCAAAACGGTTTCGAAGTGATTTATCATTGAAAACATTGTGATGGTTTGTTTAAGTTGTTTACGTTCGGGTGTCACCCCAAAACGGTTTCGAAGTGATTTATCGTTGAAAACATTGTGATGGTTTGTTTAAGTTTTTTACGTTCGGGTGTCACCCCAAAACGGGTGACACCCGGGGCGGACCGCCCCCCCCCGCCCCCCCCTAGCTACGCCTCTGAGCGGTAGTAAAGCTAATTGCGTTTATCAACTCATTTTCAATATAATTTAATTTATTTATATATCTATCATTAGCTTCTCTAGCAACTACATTGACAAGCTTTATATTTAATTCGTTGTGCAGTCTTAAAGTGCTATAACGTCTAGGGCGTTTATGTATAGTTTTTAGAAATTTGTTTTGAATTATTTGAAATTTCTTTTTATGACACAAAGCAATGTCCCACCAAATTGGCGCACCATAAAGTATGATATTAAGAATCACACACTTGTAAATTAGTGTCTTATTATGACTATTTAGTTTACTATTTCTGTTGAGTAGAGGATATAGACTTTTGAACAGTGCATTACATTTTTGTTGTATTTGAGTGACGTGTGTCTTAAATGTTAATGATTTATCCAAATAAATTCCTAAATATTTAGTTGAAGGTTTCCATTCCAAAGAAGAATTTTGAATCAGAAAAGGTTGTTGTGGAAGTTTACGGGATGCTCTGCACCTAGTAAAATAAATAGCTTCACATTTTGATATGTTAATACTAAGTTTCCAGTTTTTAAAAAATTCGAGAATTTTATTGAGGTACAATTGAAGCTTATTGATAATAGATACCGCCAGCTCATCTGACACAAATATTGCAGTGTCATCAGCAAATAATGATAATTTACATTCACTATCTCTTGGAATATCATTGATGAATAAACAAAAAAGCAAAGGACTCAATACGGCACCTTGAGGAACCCCAGCTGGAATACTAAGTATAGAAGACATGGAATCAAAAATCTGGACAAAAAATGTTCTATCACATGGTGTCCACCAGGTATGGAATTCTGGAAAGTCATGGAAAGTCAGGGGATTTTATTTTGGTCAGGGAAAGTCATGGAAAGTCATGGAATTTTTGTTATTTTCTGGAAAAATTTTATTTTAACAAAAACTTTTTATAAAAATAAAAATTATATTGCATGCATTCTTAATATTTTACTTATGTCTCCTTTATACGTATTTAAAATATTTTTGCAAGCGACATAGTTTATAATACAATATATCTAATGTTATATTTTGAATTTTAGTTATTAATAATTTTTCGACACTCTAAAATTTTATGTAAAGGTTCAAATTAATATTTTTTTGCAACGTGACGTTTGCAGTGCGACGAAGTTTAAGAGCATCAAGATTTGCTGTTAAATTTTGATCGCGCACAATTCGTATAACATGCTTTGAACAGACTCCAAGACAGCCATAATGGAAACAGATGCAGCGCCCAAACTTGACAGCAATAACTTCATACAGAGACGCATGCAGGACTTATAAATATTAAGTCATTAATGTGTGGTGAAGTATTTTTTAACTTTTACGGAAGAGGTAGAATTTTCTACACATGCTCTTTGTTATTGTTATTAAATGATCGTTTCATAGTAAGTCATCTGCTCAGTCAGTAAGTCTCATCAATGCTGACTCCCAATAAACGAATGCTTTGGCATTAACGTATTTAATCTCCACACATATTGATTGAAATATCGTTGGGAAACTCAGTTTTCAAAATAGAAAAAATAGCTGTGTTTTTGGAATTAAACTCGATCGAATTTTGATTACCCCAATCGGAATTTTAAGCTACTAGTTTACTTTTAGTGCTACCTCTCTGCAGGGACGATATATTTTATCATATGAAGATTGGGTGACCAATGATTTGTGCAGTTTTACCAACTGCAAAACTATTTATCGGGTTACTGTGGATTTACAACAGTTCGTTTATATAAATTAAAAATAGAGTGGGGGCAAAATAAGGGCTAGCTTGCACTAGATTTAATTAATTTAGACTCAAAAGAAAAGCCATCTTAGTAAATGTTGCAAATTTTGCAATATTCTTCATATACTTTATGGGTGATCATTTTTCTAAGGAGATCAAATCACTCTTACCCAAGCTTGCTACATTATTTCGTCCCACCACAGCAAATTCCTCTGGTCAACCATTCACTGTTCACATAACCAAATGTAGGTAACTAAAGATGCCAAGCTTTTTAAGGTCAAATAAACCCCTCAAAAAAATTCTTCAAATTCTTAATCCACTAACCTTGTGTAAAGAATAAAAATCAACGTACTAACGTAGGGGAGGTACACCATCTTTTTCAAGTATGCAGTTCCAACAATGGTATACAAAGTACAGTAGTACGGCTGTTGATGCTTTGTTTCAAAAACCACATTAGCTATCAGATATCAAATGGTTGACTACCAAAAAGTTTGATATATGTGAATGAAAGGCTGTTGGTCTATCACACTAAAAAAAATTCGGATATTCTATAAATATATTTATACTCTTTTTCAGACAAAATATATTTATATAAAAAATTATATAAAAAACATACAACTCAAAAATATAAGAATATTTTATATGGGCTTCAAATAAATTTTATACAAATCCACAATATAGACACAAATTGTATACCAACGTTTGATACAAATAATAACGCACAATATAAAAAAGTTTTTCTAAACCATTCTTTATATTAAAATAATACGGATTACCATATACAAATATTGCTTTATACAAATAACTCTATAAAATTAATAGAAAAATATATATTTTATGTGGATAACGGGATCTTTCGTCCGCTTTGATGATCGTTTGATTTTTTGTCAGTCCTGTGAATATTGTTTAAGATAAAAGATCTTAAATTAAATTTAAACAAAAAAACGTGGGTAAATTGTGCTTTGTGTTAATACTAATTTTTGTGTAAAAAATTATTTGCAAATAAATGTTTCCCGGAGTATATTTTACTTGCACCTACAATAAAAAAGACGTTCGGGTTGTGAAAGTACAAAAGTTTGATTCGAGCGAGGAACAGCTTACATATTTAGATCTCATATTTTCGGGTAAGCATAAAGGTTTAGTGTTTTTTTATAGTGCAAATGTTCTCTATTATAATTATAATTGATTAGTATTATATCCAGTGTTGTGAATTTCATTCAAATGCGAAAAAAATTTGGTTTTCGACATTTATAAATTAAAATCTTTAGTTTATCGCGTTGATACGGGATGGTAGTAGAAGTATAGTGTTAAAAAGCAAGCGCCATAAAATTTATCATGTGACGTTATCGATCCCTACAGAAAGTTGTTATAAATAATATTAAAATATTATTACATTATTCATGCTATTTCTTTCATTTTATACTTTCGATTAAATGGATTATGACGTTTTCTTAAAAATTATGTAAAAAATTAGTATTATTTCTTTCGTAAAATAGACCGTGATAACTTGCTTTGTGATACCATGACCGTGATAGCATGCTTTGTTTTGTTATTTTCTTATAATATTGAAAAACTAAACTTATACTACTATACCTATTTAAATAACTTGCAAATGCATGACTATTTAGCAAGGTTATAGTCATGTTTTGTGCGCGGGCTTCCTTTCTATCAAAATATATTTATTTAATTAGTTGTCTATATATGCGTATACAAGATAATTGTAATATTAAAATTAATCGTTCATGAGGCGAAAATGAACAAAAATATTTCACAACACTAGTTTGGTCTCAAAAATCAATTATCTTATAGAATAGTTAAAATACTTCTTTAACTGATTCTTAATTCAAATAATTATAAAATACTTCTTTAACTGATTATAAACCAAATTATTAAAAATTATAAATTTTTTTAGCTATTCAAAATACATCAATCTCCTTCGACGATTTTGACTGCTTCTCAAACGCTTTAGATGCCATCTTAGAAGAAAGCTTCTTTTTAGACTATGTGCGTATTAGTGATTGCAAATTACCCGATTTCAAATTACCCGGTTACTCGATTAGTATTTTCCAAATTACCCGGATTACCCGGATAACCCGGGTAGTTTTATTAATATTAAATAATATTAAAATTAAAAGATGAAAAACAATAAAAAAACTTCACAGTAGTAAACTAAAAATTGATCATATTTTAATTGTTAAATAATATTTCAAAAATATTAAAGCATTTAAGGTTGCTGTACACATCCGATTTCGTATTTTTTTTTAAATTCCTGCAATAGAAAAAACCCGCTCCGATAAAGTGGATGTTGGCTTCACGGTCAATAACGATTGATTTAAATTTTCTATCATTTTTTTCGGTTTCCTTTATTTACATACAACATTTTCAGCTCTTTATCAACTGTAGTACCACTGTTATCTATAGTAGAACTTGTGTAGACAGCAATACATTTTTGTAGTTGTATATTTTCAATATTATAATTAGCCGCATCATTATCCGATTTGATTTTTCATTGCTGACGTATTTCCCCATTTAGTTGAAATTATTCGTGCGCATCCAACTACGTGGCACCGAGATTTATCTGATGACATTTTCTTGCAGGCGATGATTTCGTTAACATTTATTAAAAAAACAAAAAATAATTTTTTTATTATTCAGATTTTGTTTTTTCCAAATAGTTTCGAGTTCTTAATTTTCGTGTTAAATTAAAAATGTAATTCTCTATGTAAATTATATTTCATCGCCTCGCCATCAATTTGATTAATACAATAAGACAAATTTCATGTAACTTGTATAATTTATTTATAAATACAGTTAAACTCTGAAATGTTTTGTGTTTTGAGGGAATTTAATTTATATTCGTGCTACTTAATAATGGTTCAAGACCATTAGTGAATATGGAAGCTACTGTACCTGAAGAAGTTTGGAAATAAATTTAATTCATGATATGGTTGTTACAACAACATTTTTTCTGCTGCCTTTTGTGTTAACTTTACGTGGACATTATGATTGTTAAATTATTATGAAGATTCAGCTTAATCAACACATTCAAAGTAACTCATTATATTGGATACAACATCTTCAACAACATCTCGTATCATCATATTCATCTCCTGGAAAATTCAACGCCACTAGCAGCCAGCCTCTATATTAAAATCTACCTCCATTCAACACAGTAACATCCAAAGGTTTAATGTTTATGGACATATTGCAATTTGTATGGTTAGAATAGATTCATTTGTCAACAACTAGCATAAAGAATAATTCAAATTTGCAAAAAGAGAATGAACTGAATTTTATTGAGAAAAAACTGGACCTTTTGTTGTTCGGGTACTCGACCAAAATATCCGGATATTAAATACCCGAAAAATCTTCCTAAATACCCGGGTATCCGGGTACCCGGATACCAAGATTGCAAACACTAGTGCGTATTATATAACGCATCCCAATTTTATCTTGAATGTTAGCACCAAACAATACCAAGAGCTACAAATTCAGACACCAGTTGATGTGCCGCAAATAAAGTGCACCAATGTCTCACGAATACCAGCTTTAATTTATACACCTGAGGTTAGCACCTTTCCCAAATTTTTTCCTTACTAATAAACACAAATAATCATTACAGGCAGTTAAATCATACATAGTTCGTAAATCCGGTGGTTTTGAATTATTTCGGAGTTTTGAAGCAGTTAAATCACTAACCGACAATCAAAGGCGAAAACTTATTTCTTATTTAGCGCCCTTTATAGAGGAAAATTGTAGTTTTTCGCCAAGTACTGAAGAGCTTCACTTGATTGCACAAATTGCGACTGGGTTATTTTCTTGTTTGGATGCGGTAATATACTTTTTTGTTTCAGTTAAATATATTACCAGCTTATTTAATTTTTTTTAAATATTTTATTTATAATCAGGAAATATTGGTTAATAAAAAAGGAAATGGTTTTCTACAAACCAAATTAAAAAACGACCGGTCGAAGAAGAGAAAACTTCAAAAAAGTTTTGTTGATGAACTGGTGAATCCTGCTAAATCAGTTAAAGAAAATGATGAGGGCGATAATATTGAAAGTGACTTGTTTATTTTAAGTACAGCTTCACTACCAGAAGAACTTGAATTGGTGAAATGCAAATTAAAATCTACGTTAACTCATCGTAGGTTATCTACAAAAGATAATAAAGTCAGCAATTTGTTCGATGAATATCCCTTTTTCTTTGTTTATCCAGATTTGGTAATTCCATACTCGACAAAATTATTAATAGAGAATAATTAATTGTTTTTTAATTCTTACAGGTGTTATACGACTATTTTCTCTCCTATAAGGGTTCGCAAAATTTATTAGAAAAGTGGCCAAATTATCAAAGTGTTACTTTCACAGCAGTTAAAAAGGCAGGCAGACAAATTCTGTATACGGAAGTTGATCGCGACAAATGTAAAGAATTTCATTTTTCTAAAATATATTATAAACATCGTTAATTTAAATCCCACTATAATGAATCTATTTATAGTTAATTGTGTGTTGAATTAGAACTTTCTTTTTTATTTTTCAGATTATGATAGTGTTATATTATCATTTATCAATTTAATCAGATTGCTACCACCATCGGCGAATGGGCAAAAGAAGCTAACACGGTTGACCGACGAGCAGGCGGTGGAAATGCTAATTATTTTTAAAAAAGTAATTTTAGTTTATATTTCATTTACTCGAAGACTGAAAATAACTAATTAAGATTATATTTAATCATAATCAGACTTCGATTAATTACTACTAATAATTAATATTACGGCTACAATATATTATTCTAACACACATAATTATACTAAACATTTTAGGAGGGATTAACAAATCAGGAATATCTAGCAAATTCGGATAAAAAATCCCCTTATATTATAGCAGTTGGTGCTTCTAAACCCACCATCAACCAATATTTAGTGATTTTGGATGGTCACATAATTTACCTTCCAAAACAATATAATTTCCTTGCGGCTGTTGATTTAATTTTTAAACTACATTTTATATTTAACATAGAATATAATTGTAGCTTACGATTATTTTGGACTTTCATCCAAAACTATATTTTTAAAATTGACTGTGCAGCCACAACAAAAACACATGAAGTTTTTTTAAAATTAGAAAAATTGATCTACGAGGTTTCTAATTAATTTTCTGATTTTTTTATTTTTTTTATTCAATAATGAAATATTTTTACTGTTATATTTGCAATAAAAAATCTCCTACGATATCTCTTATCATTAAACATTTACAAATAGAACACTTTTTAATAAATTCAAAATTTTTGACCTTAAAGTGTTTAGTTTCCAGCACATGTGACCACACGTTTAATACATATTCAGGGCTTAAAAAACATTCCGTAACATGTACGAAAGTTGCTACCCATATTCCCATAAGATCGAAGGATAGTGTACTTCCCATTCAAGATGTTGAATCTGGCCTTTCAATTTGTGAAGGCGTTCATTCGACTTCCAAGAGGGATCACCAGTTAATAAATGACTTCGGCATTGATGATTTTATCAATGAAGTAAATGCTTTGGGCCTAACAGAAGCAAGTATCACAAAAATTATGATGAATACCAAAAAATTAATTGAAAACGTTTCAGTAGATGTTTTGAGTTTATATCAGAAATATAATGTTACACCATCCGATAATATTTTTAAAACTAGTATTGAAACTATGTTTATTACATTACAAAATAAAATTTCAAAATTCAGTTCGAAATACAGTAGAGAAAAGAAATTTGAAAAAGATAAATTTTACATACCACCTAAAAGCTTTACTATTAGCTTAAGGTGGGATCAAAAATTTTGCACATTATCTAAAAGATATAAGAAATGTTTAGTTCAAAACTCATTCCAATATGTTTCTATACCACATACTCTTACAGTTCTTTTTAAAAATAACTCCTTTTCTAAACAATACTTTGAGAAAGATCACGTTTGTTCGAATGAAGTTTTGCATAATTTTTGTTGTGGAAGTGTTTTTCGTTCAAATGATTTTTTTCAAGAAAATCCAGATGCCCTCCAAATTCAATTGTTTTACAATGACTTCGAAGTTACAAATCCTTTAGGTAGTCGCAAAAGCATTCACAAAATAGGTGCAATCTACTTTTCAATTAGAAATCTACCACCCAAATATATGTCACGGTTAGAAAACATTTATTTAGTGGCCTTATTTAATGTTAACGATTTAAAATTAGGGGGATCTTATAATAAAATATTAAAACCAATTTTTGATGACTTGAAAAAACTTGAAACAATGGGAATAAAAATTCAAGATAAAGTTTTACGTGGTACATTGGTAGCAATATCCCACGATAATTTGGGGGCGAATTCGTTGTTAGGTTTTGCTGGAAGCTTTCGGGCTTTCTACTTCTGCCGTATATGTGAAATTCATAGAGATGAAACATCAAATTCATTTTATGAAGATGAAAGTAAAATTCGTAAATTAGAGAGCATAGAAACTCTTGCACGGCTATATAATGGTGATTTACATAAATCCAGAGGTGTTAAAACAGTTTGTATATTAAACAATTTAAATAATTATGATGTTTGTCAAAACAGTACCGTTGATTCTATGCATGATATACTAGAAGGCATTGTTCCTTTTACAATCAAACATTTCTTAAATATTATAGTACAACACAAATATTTGAATTATGACCAAATAAATGAGCGGATTAAATCATTCATCTATGGCTACAAATCGCGAAAGAATATCCCGACTAGTTTAATCGCCAAAGATACATTCAACTATTCAGCATCCCAATCATGGTGTTTGATTAACCATTTCCCATTTATTTTTGGGGATATTAATTTTGAAGATATGAATCCAAACTGGAACGTGATTACTACCCTATTGAAATTTGTTACCATTATTTTTGCAAAGGTAGTCACCATTTCATCTGTAAATATTTTACGTCGACTAATAACGGAACATTTGTCTGCTGTCGTGGCTGAATTTAAACTAGATTTGCTGCCAAAACATCATTTCTTAATACACTATCCCAGTATAATATTAAAAATGGGTCCAATACCTTACTTATCCTCCATCCGGTATGAATCATTTCACCAATACTTTAAGAATATGAGTAAAAATCAAAGAAATTTTAAAAATGTATGTAAAAGTTTGGCAATTCGGCAACAACAAAAATTCTCAACAATTGTTAAAAATATAAACCTAGATAGAAAAGTTGAAACTGAAAAAAAAACTTTACTAAGTAAAGAATTTATTCAGGAAAACAATTTATCTGATAGTTCAATGAACTTATCGTGGATTAATTATAACGTACACTATAGGCCTGGCTTATTCTTAACTTCACCAGAGTCTGAGACCGAATATCACGATGACTTTTTTGAATTAAAATTCATAATATCGGATAATGAAGATATTGTATTTTTGTGCAAAAAGTATATTGTTTCTTCTTTTGACGATTTTCACAATGCGTTTGAGATTAAACCTACAATACAGGTCGCGCTTGAAAAGTTATGTTTAAATCACTATAATGTCAATAAAAATTACGATATTGTTTTATCACGCAGGACAAATAAAACTTATATTATAACAAATATTTAAAAATATTACACTAACTATTTTAAAATTTAAGTAAACAAAAAATGTATAAATGTATCAATAAACGTAATATAATATTTATAAATATTCTAGATTTTTTATTTATTTGTGGAAGAAGCATTAAATTAATTCAATATTGAGTACAAATTAAATACAAATTCAAATTTAATTTTCAATATTGAATCCCAAAAATTCTATACCAAGAGCAGCTCAATTTAATACAATAACTATATTACTATTCTCTATAATATACTGGTATAAATTTAATATTACTCCGTATAAACAAAAATTATAAATTTATTGTATAGACTGTATACATTTGTGTATAAATGTTTTTATACTATGTAGTATCCTATCTATACCAGTTATCTATAAACGTATTTATACGGTGATGTCTCAATTCTATCTAACAGTTTATAAAATTTATTTATCGACTCGATAAATATAAAGTTTACAAAAAATTTGTATGGAACTATATTTATATTATTATACTATTCATTTTATGCAAATTTTTTTTAGTGTGTATCTATGATTTGAAATATCACATCTTGTTCCTTTTTTGTGGATCGACTGATTTTGAGCTTCTTCTAGCACGAAGAAAAAAATACTATAGATTTATAAAATCTATAGAAAATTTTAGTTAAAGTGCAAGTTCTTTTGAAAATTTGTTCGGAATAATAGGTTGGATGTTGTCCAGATTTGTTGATATTTAACCCGCCTTTAAAAGTTTTTTTGACAATTTTGGGTTTGAATTTTGAAATGAAATTCTTTCATATAAACTCCTGTAGACTGAATTAGGGGTATTTATCTAGAAATTTTCAGAATAGTGGTGTTTGAAGCAAAGCTTTTCGAACCGAACAAAGGCATTCAATGATAGGAAGGTCAAAAGATTTAGTACAAGTAAAGTAGTAGCAAAAAGTAGTACAAATAGAATAAGAATTAATGGCACTGTAAACAATTTTCAAATTGATGTATTCGAAACCCAGGTTAGAATGAGGTAAGAGATCAAACTTGGGCTTAGCCCGCGCTACAGCTTTTGTGTTTCGGGCCAGGCTTAACATTTTCAAACGGCCCAAGCTTGATCCAAGTTTGGACTGATTTCCTGGGGCCAGGTCTGGCAAATTAGACTTGTACCAGCTCTACCAAACGAATTTTTTTCCCAGACCTCCGTTAAATGTGTGGAAAGAAGTTGTGGCATCCAACCTCTTTCCACACTTTTATGTTTATCTTTATTTTTATGAATGTTACTCTTTAGCAACATTCATAAAAATAAAGATAAACATAATATGACTTTCACATGTTTACAATGCAATAGACAGGTAAATAACGCGGAATCTAATAAACTGAATCTTGGTTCAGTTTATGGATTTACAACTGGACCAGACTGAAACCGAAGTTAACTAACCAAGGCTTGTAGTAGGGTTGCACCGATTAATCGGTAATCGGCCATATCGACCATTTTGCTGTTTAATCAGTATCGTTTTTTTTGTCCGATAAATCAGCCGATTATCAACATATGCGTTTTTGATTGTTTATTGCATTTTAAACACAACAAATTCTTAATTCTAACACACCATAGTCAGCCATAGTTGAAAACCTTTTTAAAAATGTATAAGATTGAGGGCTGTTTAAAAAAAATCAAATCTGTTTATGTATTTCTGCATTTTTTTGATAACTTGACAGTTCTAACTTTTAAAAAAGTTAATTTAAAATGATGCTGTTTTTAAATAAAGTACTTCAATCACTGCCATCGGCATATAGGTCTTTCTAAATTTTACCAAACTCCTTGACTAGCTGTAAATTTGTTCAAATTGTTTTATTGAGGCATATATATACATATATACATATACTTGATATGACCTATATACATATACGACCTATATACTATACATGTACATATCTATATACTATACATGATATGACCCATATACATATACATGATATGACCCTTTTTTGACATTAATTTACTAACTGTGTAGAGTAAAATTATACAACAGAAACTGCCGATGTTACTTTAATTAAAAGCTCTTTCAAATGGCCCTTCTCTAAGCTCTGTTATGAATGTTGGTTTTATCCATTCTAAAATTCTTACTTGAGACATTGTATTTTTCATATTAAACTTATTAATTTTTCTATCATTCCGAACTCCTAAGTTTTTAAGTAATAACAACGAAGTCGTTCCCAAATATATGAATCCACAAAATGTGCCACAGTCAACCTAGATATTGGGTACAAAATAAGCTGAGGATTGCAGATTGTTTTACCTACGAATGGAAAATAGTTACCAGAAAAATGCAAAAAAGCGCTTTCATCTTTTTGCCATTAAAAAACATAAAAGCGACATTTGCAAAATGTAAACTAAAGTTGCAAGGCGTCCCGATTTGGGTGGTCCCAACTTGTGAAAAGTCCCATGTTCTAATTAATAGTCTTATATTTTGCGCAGATTTGTTTAACTCTTTTCCATCAAATAATCGGCAGCCGACTCCGAACAACTGCTCTAAGTCTGGTTTACTCAGTGACTGAGTATGGCGCACCAGTCTGGTTGAATAGCACACATACTCAAAAAGTTGACTGTCAGCTGCATGCCACGATGCGTACTATAAGTGGTACTATCAGATCCACCCCTTTACCTTGACTCCCTGTGTTAAGCAATATCGCTCCACCTGCACTCATACGCTCGCATGCTCTCACGCGTGAACATAAAAAGGTAACCAACAACATCACGTTACCCTTGCACGAATATTACGGTGACCACACTCGTTGTCGATTGAAGTCAAGAAAGCCTCCACATAAAACTGCCAGCAACCTGCTGGCAACTGATTTTAATATCTTGGATGCCTGGGACACCTCCTGGCAACATTACGACACAACTGGCCTTTCTATTACTAACCCGACTTCTACCCAACCTGGTTTCGATTTGCCACGTCATACCTGGACTACATTAAACCGAATAAGAACAAACCATGGACGTTGTGCTGATTCTTTCTACAAGTGGGGCATTTCAGAGTCCCCTGAGTGTGACTGCGGCGCTCCACAACAAACTATAAAACACATTGCAACTGTGTGTCCAATTCGACGTTACAATGGAAACATCTCAGACATCCATTTGGCAACTCCCGATGTAGTAGCATGGATAGACTCGCTCGATGTAAACATCTAATGTTCAAATGTACTGCCCAATGTTCAAATATTTTGCTTTTTAATTTTACTTAAAAGACGCGCAATCAAATCGATTGTAAGTTCATTTAATGTGTATCCATGTTTTGTTTTAGGTAGATTTCATAGAAGAGTCTACCTATTTTTAAGTTTAATTTTTAATGTGTCACAAAAAAACCATACGCTAAATAAAAATCGGCAGCCGATTAATCGGTATCGGCCGATAAAGAAAGCTGATTAATCGGTAATCGGCAAGTTTGCTTATCGGTGCAACCCTAGTTCGTTGTTTAATACTGTCAGCTCCTACCCGGGAAGTTATGCTGCTTTCGCTCTATTAATTTCGGCTTATTCATACTGTTAGCTTTTAGATATAACGAGTATTTTCTTATATATTCAAAAGGAAAATAATCTACGTAGCTTCTAAAAGTCGATTTGGTCGCCTTCGAATACATTTTTAGTTGGAGCTTCTATTGAAAAGGGAACCAATTTATTAATCCCGAATTGAATGGTTTCAGTAAATTTTTGAGCAAAAACGTTTACAACGTCAGTATAAAACAATGATGATTGATTTCTATTTTTGAAAAGTGAAAGATTTATCGAACTTGGATGTTGTTGTTTTTAGTATATCGGTTTATTATTATTAATTAGTTAAACATGTTTAGCACTCAATTCATTATTTAGACTCTCGAATAGCCGAATATACCATGTCAACTATAGAAACAGATGGGGAAAATTATTCTGGAAAAAAACAAAGATTAAGCATCGAGCAAGCATTGAGTACAATTTGACCACACTATTAAAATAATCGGTCTGGAAAGCTATATGTAGTTCTACAACTAGGTCTTTTATGTAATTAAATATTTATCAGAATTTCAAATATTTTGTGTGTCTGTTGGATTTAAAACATGTCTCATGTCATGTAACATCGACTCATGTCAAAACAATTATACATTTTAGGTTTTTTGTTTACAAAATTATTAGTTTTATTTTATTTTAAAAGTCATGGAATTTTCATATTTTTGGTCTGGAAAGTCATGGAAAGTCAGGGAATTTTGTCTCGAAAAAATAGTGGACGCCATGTATCAGTTAAGAACGATTTTATGATTTTAATTAAAAATATTGGAAATCCATATATAAATAATTTATAGCAGACTGCGTCTTGCCAAACTTTATCAAAGGCTCGTTCAAGGTCTAATAATATCATTCCAGTAGATTTTAGCGAAGATCTATTAGATTTAATATGATTGACTACACGATGGATTTGATGAATTGTAGAGTGCCCACATCTAAAACCAAATTGCTCGTTTATAATTATTTGATTATCAGTTATGAAGTCTTCCATTCTTCTTTTGATAATCTGCTCAAAAAGTTTTCCCAATGTACAAAGAAGACTAATAGGTCTGTAGCTTGTAGCAAGAGTGGGGTCTTTGCCAGGCTTTAAGACAGGAGTAATTTTTGCTTTTTTCCATTGAATTGGGAAATAGCCTAGGTTCAAGCAGCACTCGAATATTATCTTAAGAAAATGGATTCCACTTTCAGGAAGATTTTTAAGTAAAATAAATGGAATATTATCTACACCTGGAGCTTTGAGCCTTGGAAGGAATTTCAAAATATCAGAAATTTCAGAAGGGCGAATTTCAGGAATTGTAGCATTGTTATCCTAATTATTGAAATTAGTGCAAAATTCATTAACTTGTTCTTCAATTACAATATTGGAGTTTGGAATTTGATGAGCGTCAAGGAAGACATCAGCCAATACTTGTGCCTTTTCTGTATTTAAGAAAATTCGATTTCCAGTGTTGGGAGTAACTAATGGTGGAATGGACTTGCGATGGTTTTTAAAATGTTTAGTTGTTTTCCAGAAGTTTTTTGAACCATTATCCAAGCATTCAAGCTTCGTTTGCCATTTTTGATTATAAAGAATATTTATATGATATTTAATAATTCTATTTAGCAAGTTTATTGAGGTTTTAATGTGAGCAAGGCGACTTCTGAGGTAAGATCTTCTAAGCGAATTTCGGTGTCTGATAAAACTTAACACTTGATCAGATAATAACAATTTATCAGTTGGAAGAACAGGCACAAGCGGTACGGATAGCTCACGAGCTGAAGAAATGGATGCTGTCAAAAAATCGACTGCAACGTTGACATCTGAAATAGTATGAATTGAACTTAAATTGAAATTTTCAATTTCAGATGAAATATGATTCTGATAAATGCTCCAATTAGCATTTTTATAGTTAAAGTATTTACGATGGCAATGAGCTACTTGATTATTAAATACTATTGAACAGAGGACTGGCAGATGATCGGAGCAGAGTGCTTGAATGGTGTTAACTTCGGATATCAACTGAGGGTTGTTTGTTAGAAATATATCAATAATACTAGGGACTCCAGCAGGACTATAGTGGGTAGGATCTTGGGGAGCGATAACAACACAATCAGAGTTAATAGAATAATCATATAAAGTTCGACCACCGCGGTTAGTTCTAGGACAAAACCAGTTAGGATGCTTACAATTTAAATCACCACCAATTAGGTAAGGAATATTACCACGACAAATTTTTATAAAATCATTTCTGAGATGCTCAGAATTCGAATATGTACAATATACAGAAAATATTTTAAGTTGATTATTATCACTACTTATTATATTAATACCCAGAGATTCTATACAATTTAATTTAAGGTCAGGAAGAAGCGAATGTTTAATGCAATCTTTTATAAGAATACCAACACCACCCCTGCGAAGATTTTCTCTTTCATTACGATAAAAGCGAAAATTAGGAATCGAAAATGAAATAGAAGGCTTTAAATGCGTTTCACTAATAAGTAATATATCAATATTAAAATTATCTAAAAACTGAATTACCTCAAATTTTTTATTTTTTATACCGTACGCGGTGTGTGGTACACAAATTTTTAAAGAATTATGGATAACAGACATATTTAATAGCAATATTAGCCATAACATCAAATTGTTCTTCTTTGGAATGGCAACCCCGAAGTCCTGAAACAAGTTCTTTGAGAATTTGTAATAACTCATGTGGTGCAAACAAATCGTTTGTGCTATCTGAATTAATATTAATTGAATTTTCATGATTGATTGCATTTGTTTGAACCACTGTACTGAGCTGCATTTTTTTGTTAACAAAATTATTATTACAATTATTAGTAAAATTTTTATTGTTGTTTTGATGAGGTATTGAAGAAATAATAGGAAAATCCTGTTGTTGAAATGAAAACGTTGGTGGATTTGAAGGTCGACTCAACTTATTTTTTAGATTCAGATGATTTTTTATTTGAATGTATTTTTCTCTTTCTGGACAAATTATAGAGTTAGATGTATGGTTTCCACTACAATTACAGCAAACATGTTTAGTAATATCGTTTTGCAAAGGACACTCCATATCATCAATATGTTCATCTCCACCACAGAAATTACATTTTGGCTTCATGTAGCATGCGTTCGCTCCATGACCATACATTTTACATTTATAACATTGAAGAGGACCTTTGCTGGTGGATCGACAAATCTCCCATCTGCACACTGTGTTATTAACAAATCTAACATTTTTTAGTTGGTTCAGAGACATTGATCCCTTTTTGAAAGCAACAAAATAAAGGGCATCTTCACTGTTTCGACGATATTTTTTAGGAATAGTTTTCCAAACATTAACTGGACTCAGGCCACTATTCTCAAGGCTTTTCTTAACTTCATTTGTATCCATATCATGGAGCCCGCATAGTACAAATTTAACAAAACGGTTTTCCTCAAGCGTATATGAGAACATACCATTGTCATGTTCTTTTAATTTAGTAAAAATTTTGTTATAGTCTGATAGGCTATATGTAAGTATTTTTATGCCAATTGACATGATTTGTATATTATATTTTGAAATATTTAGTTCCTTCATAGTTTTATGAATCTCCGTTGAGGAAGATTTTGTAATTATTGGAGGAATTTTTTCTACCTGTTTTCTAGCATTTTCACCAGACGGAGAACTAGTTTGCGGTTTTTTGGCATATTATGATAAATTAACGTTAGGTGGTAAACCTGCATACCTGTTTACTGTTGGGATATCACTCATTTTAATGCCTTGACTCATCTGCCTAATGCTGCTGAGCGAGCTCCTAGGGAGGCTACGCATCTGGCGACTTATAGTTCTTTTATTTGTGAGCATCCACACACAATAATCACAAAACAATCAATTTATATTTCAAGGTTTAACTTTAATTTGATTTGAATTTATAACTAACAACAAATCCAAACAAAAAATAAAACACAGTTAGAAATTTAATTTTAATATTGAAAAATTTGATTATAACTTGATAATTTGATGTTTACTTCGCAAACACCGAATATCGAATCCAATAATATTACATAAAGAAAAACCAGTACCATACACTTTCGAATGATTTAAGAAATAGATTTTAGAAAACATAATTCGTCAAACTGATTTATCGTCAAACCTGTTTGTTAATTTTCTTTTTTTTTTAAATAAAAAGTGTTGTGTTATAGGGTTTAGAATATGTGTCACAACAACACACAAATACCTTTTAAGAACCAGGTCCCGACCTAGGTCCCACAACAACTTGCGCTCCAAGGTATTGATGTACGTTTTTTTTAAACCTCTACGGATTAAAGCCACCTGAGACTATGGATTACGGCAAACTATTCCATTTGTATGCAGTTCGGACAAAGAAGTCTTTCTGCGATCTGCCAGTATGACAGCGTGGGATCTCGACCGTTTGATTGGTTGCGGTAGCCGATTGCCGAGTGGAACGGGGGTAAGAATAAAATTGAGGCATTATGCTGCTGATTTTATCTGAGAACTGTTGATGACGATATTTGTAAAAAACAACGAAGTCAGCAACAGTGCGACGATGTTGTAGGGAATCAAGTTTTGATGTCAAAGCTCGATCACCCACAAGTCGTATAGCCCGCTTTTAAAGAGTCCAAGAGGGCCAAGATGGAAACAGAGGCAGCACCCCAAATTTGACAACAGTACTCCATACAGGGACGAATATAGGACTTATAAACATGGAGCAATTGGTATGGAGTGAAAATTTTTTTGCATCTATTTAGGAAGCCGAATTTTTTAGAGGGAAATTTAGAAATAATATTTCCGATGGCTAAAAAAGCCCGTTCCGATGCCACACTTCTTGGTGGAATGGTCAAGAAATTATTATATATTCACTGTAAATGAGGTCCTCTATGACGGCTTTGCTTACTTATTTTCATTTCTCTACCAATTGCGGTGACCACTGCAATATTTTATGTTGTTGCATTCTGACCATAAATGTTTTTTTATAGGTATTAGGCGTGAATTAAATTGCGTTACAGTTCATCTTCGAAATTGCTTTCTCTACTAAATCCACTGAAACCGTATCCTTAGTAACATTTTCGTTGTAATCTCTGATCACCTATTTCACATCCCACGTCTGCTGCTGGTGATGTAACGTTTAATAATCTTCAATAAAAATGCTTATGTAGTTTCGACTTGGAACAGTAAATATGTTCGATGTATCATCAACAAAAGCAGAGTTTCCATTCTGCAAATACTTAAATACTCAAAATGTTTCGGTTTTCCTTGCCTTTACTCGCGAACTAATTGGTTGCTTTGTTTTTCTAGCTTAGGACAAGCTGAAGAGGTACAAGTGCACTAGCCAATATTTCATGGTGGAGTGGAACAAGATTGAAGGTGCTAACGCTGACCGAATAGAGTTTATCCGCTAGCACTCCTAAGATATAAACCTTAACAAGTATTTTATCATTGCTATTGCCAGTGGTATATGATCTTATTGCATATGACCATAAATAAAAAAAATACAAATCAACAAAACAAGATAACAGGATTCTGTGTTTTTATTAATTAATCCCGGCAAATATGACAATCCCGTAAAACCGGGATTTTCTTTCATTAATTGCGAGATCATAAAAATGGGTCGGAATTGCAATCCCTAATTAGGACATAGTTCACAAACTATGCCGAATAATATTCCACATTAACCAACTATAAATCTTCATTTGCATAAATTAGGAACAAAATATTTCTAAATAAAGTCAAACAATTTGATTATAATTTCAAAAAAGTACAACAAAGAAGTTTAATTTTGAATTTCCAATTTAATAAAATTATCACAATATGCAAATCAAGTTTTCCATAACTCGTCAAATCATAATTAAAATCAAAATGTCGCCACGAAATGTGTGTTTGTGTACATGCTTATAGATTGTGATTCTAAAATGAAAATGTTGATTTTGAAATTAATATTTTATAAAAACAAACAAAACAGAAATGAACACTTTTTACACTAAATCTGTGCTCTCTTCCTCCATATTTTCAAAACTAGAAGTTTACTATATCCGTTCGCTAGTTTTTATAAATACAGGCTGTGCTATAACATTATGAGATGAAGCAAACAAAATGTTTGATATTTTTGTATATTTTCTGAAATTCAACTCTTGACTCACTCTGTATTCCATAGACTCAAGTTCTGTTAAACGTATAGCCATATGTGGTTACGAGAAATAATTATCATCTCTAAAATCTAACAAATGAAAATCCAAATATTTTATGGATTTCAAAGTTCGTACAAAAATGAGTTTATTGTTGTTATTACAAAAATTATAATAATTGTAGTATAAGCAGTAGCATAAACTAGATGGAAAACGACCAAAACAAAATAGAGATTTGAAATCCCAAACGAAAACGTTTTTCAATATACAAAATAACACATACAATAGACAAATCTCACAATGAATAACATAAATTAACCCAAAAAATTCGTACAAATGTTTAACAATCGTATGAGTGGATTGGTTATGGTTGGATGGTTATGGTTGACTGACATTCTTGAATCGGAAAATTTAATTTTAACAATAAAAATTGCAATAGAAAAAAACGAATTTTCATGATATGAATTTTCAATTCAATTTTCTTTCGATTATTAATTTTTTTATTCGCAGTTATGCGGTTCGGTAATTTTAATGATATATAGATTACTGTGAAATGACATATAACATGACTGTTCGAATGTGTACCTAAATGTAAACGACAATTATATTTTGAGATTAAAAGCATATTTTTTAGATTGCAAAAAGTGTTAATTGAACAAAAAGATTTAAAAGATTGTTAAGATTATTAAACTACAGGAAGATTAATAGCAAATAAATTCATGATAAACATTTACGATCCTAGTCTTTCTTAGAATTAAACTTATATTTTATTTTTTAAATAAATCATACTTTCAAATTTGAAGTAAAAAATCAATTCAATTTTAAGAAAATTCAAGTTTATATTGGCTAAGAAAATGAGTGAAAAATAGAAAAATATCAATTTTCATGATTTTTCAGAAAATTATACTTTCTTGTGAACTTTTTCTAGTCTAGTTTGGTGATTTATTTTACAAAAGTTAATCAATTATTTAATTTTTTGTAGAACAAAATAAACAGTGAAATTTAATGAAATTCAGAGGAAACTAACATTTTTTTAAATTTTTAGGATTCCTGTCTGTCGCTATGTTTGTTTTTGTAATGCATTAAAAATTGTTGCTGTGAACCCTGTTAACAGATATACATTGTATTGATGCTAATATGGGTTAAGTGTTAATCATTAAATCATATTTGATCTGGAAATGAAGTTATTAGTTCCTTTGAGGCTAAAAACGTTCGCGCCGTAAATTTTTATGTGTAAAACGTTAACAGAGTCCAGACCAAAAAACAAATCGAGGCGCTAGCAGAGATTTGCACCCACATTAAGTCCAAAATAGCTTACGTCCGTGCATCATATACTATTTTTTATTCGCCACAAGTAAAATATTAAAAAAAAAATTATTTATTCTAAATCAAAATTATAAATTTGCATAAATTTTAAATAAAAATATATTGAACAAGTAACCTTTGACAAAATATTGTTGCAATTGAATTTAATTATAGATACCTACGGTATCTATTTTCCAAGGGTATTTTAAATTTTAACTGATATATGAATGTACGTATTAAAACGTGAACTCCTACATGAAAAAGATCTCTAGTACAACACTAATATAATTTAATTTAAATATTTGCACTATCAATAGTACGAAATAAAATTTTCCTAACAAAAAGTAATAATTTAATAATAATTTAGGACAAACCATGCAAGAACAGAAAAGATTGTATAAGATAAATAAATTCAAATACATTAAGCTTGCATTAATTTGTTGTTTGAATGTTGAGAGTTGACTCCATGTAAAATGTTAGTATATGTGTTATTATGGTTTTCCATATTATTCATTATTTAATAATAATATTAACTCCCTTCAATAACAATTTTGGATTTGATTTTTTATTTTATTGAATATCGATTCCGACTTACATCATCCTCAGTTCTTAAATTATTATTACAACTTTTGCTTAAACTATGGTCTTATATACTATTTCAGCTGCTATTTTTTATTATTATGTCATATATTTTGTTAGTTTTAGTGTTGACTTTATCATTTAAAATGTTGTTATTGTTTTTATGTTTATCTATTTCTATTTCTTCCAATCTATCTAGATGTTGTCCTTTTCTTTTTTTTATGTAATATGGTTAAATTTGTGTTGATATTGGTGTATTTGTGTTTTTCTATTTTTAAATGTTGGGCATATCTGGATTTTGGATCACTTTTATTAATTTCACTGGTGTGTTCAATAAATCTTTTTGTGAAGGACCGCCCCGTTTGACCTATATAAAATTTACTGCAGTCATCCCAAGGCAATTTTATAAACACCTGTGTCTAAGGTTTTGGTTTTTAGGTAATTTTCTATTTTGTTTTTGTTTTTGTAAGCTGCAATATATCCATATTTTTTTAAAGTTTTTTTTATTATTTTGAATGTTGTTTTATTATATGTTACGCCTATGTAATTTTTGCCTGAGGAATAAAGAAAACTTAGCAGGCAAAAAATACATAGGCGTAACATATAATAAAACAACATTCAAAATAATGCAAAAAACTTGTTTCCTTTATATATTTTGTTTTCTAATCATCTTTTTATTCAAAATTTTTTCCTTTTTTTCTTTTTTCTTTTTCTTAAATACAGTTATTATAATTTAGTTTTCGAAAGCATACGAAAAATCATAGTAAAATTAATATAAAAAAGGTTAAATACTTAAAAGCTTAAAACTTCGTATTTTTCGATCTCAACACTTAACAGTAACAACAGCAACATTTATTTATATTTTTTTGTTATATTTTTTAACTTTGTTTCATGCAAAAGAACTTTTTACAAAACTATATGTTATATATTGGCAACACAACACATAATTTCTTTTTTTTCTTTTATTTTCATTTTTTTTCCATTATGGTTAAGAACATTTTTAATTTCATTTCAAATTACAACTCTCCGATTTGAAGAATCTTTCTTCTTTATATATTTTTAAAAATAAAATAAACATGAGGGAGTAAGAGAGTTGATTCGCATATCTTTTCTCGTCGTGCATAGGATTGCAATCAATACATATATAATTTAGAACGAAACTATTTAATAAAAGATTGTCTCATTTTTTTCCATTTTATTCCTCTTGTTTTCCTATCGATTTATAAAACGCAAATTAAAGTAAGAACCACCCGTTTGTTTTTTTTATTAATAATACAGGCAAAAAGAACTGAAAACGTTCATGTATTGAAATATTTCATTTCTATTTATATTGTCTCGTTTCATTATAATAAAAATGAAAGAAGAGAAATTTAAACGTAGCAATACTTATGAATCATTTTTTTCTTATTGCAACGTTTAAGCAAATAGAGTGCAAGTATATATAACAATAGTAGTTTAATCAATGAGTGAATAATGAAGTAGTTTATTCTCAAGCAAAGTTTAAAATTTGAGCGAGGCACGAGCGAGAATTTTAATTTGCGAGAGAATAAAATTCATTATTCACGAATCGATTACAATACTTTATTCTCTGACAAAGATTTTATTATAAAAAAGAATTGTGTATTATAAAAAATAAAAACATTTTCTTCAATTAAAACAATAAATCTTTATTGTTTTAATTGATAAATCAAATTTCTTAATAAATAAACCCTGATGATAAAAAACGCCCTTCTCATACAATCAACCAAGTTCAACTAAACGAAATAAGAGAATTTAAATTAAAATTTGATTTTTGAACAAAACTTATCAAAGCAATTGTGATTATAATTTGAAAATAATTTTAATGAAATCAAAACAATTTGACCAATTGGAATCATACCAATTGAATAATGATAATTTTTTTACAGGATAATTTTCATTAGACAATAGGTTAAGTTCATTAGGCTATAGGTTAGAAAACAATACAATAATACATACTATTATTATCGAAAAAACATACAAATAAAGCTGATATAATTAAATGGAAGAGAATAAAAATCATTATAACCTTGATGTTACAAAAAAAAGTCCGGTGTGCCGATGATTATAGATAAAAATACTAATGCAAAATGCATATTATAGCCGAGGGTGAGAAAGGTGAGGTGAGGTTTTTTACTTTTTTGGACGTAACTATGACAACAATTATTTGAATCAACTTAAAACTTAAGCAAGAAGTGTGTGAATTATTTTAATAATTAGTTTTAAAATGTTGAGATTATTAATTTTTTAACAAAGTATCATTATAATATTAATTTTTATTAATTATTCACTTTATATTATATTATTGTTCAATAATAATCATTACCATAATGAATTGGGGAAAAAATAATGGATTATAGAAAATCAGTCAGATCAGCGATAATTAATTTATTTCAAGTATAATTTAGGTAAATTAGTTGATTAAAGTAAGCTGCTTTTGTGAAAAAACTGTGTTGTTCATCGTCTGAATCTTCGTGATAGCATGGCTTAAGTCGATAAATTGATAAATTGCAAATACTTACTCACAAAGACGTTACAGGTGCTTATGCAGCTGTCTCACATTTTTATTAAAATGCTTCCTAAAATCTTAAACGAAGTTGGCTTGGGAACAAAAGATTTTGAACAAGAATCGAAAAATTGTTTTGGGATTCTTATTTTAAAGTAAAGTTTGCAGGTCTTCTCTGAAGGAGGCTCTTAAACCAATGCAGCACTGATGATAGGTATTTAAAGTTTGAAAAATTATGACATAATCCCGGATTTAATTATGCGATGCCATTTGTCTACCATAGCATTTCATTTTGGTTTATATATGGTTGTTCTGAATCTGTGTAAACTTAATAAGTTTATATAGATAGTCAAGGAAAAAGATTTGATGTTGTGAAAATCGAAAAGAAAATTAAGTCTGGGACGCAGATTCTCAAAATCTGATGATTGTGTACAACAAATGCAAATTTTCTACATTGATGTCTGGAAATTACATAATTACAAATTAGCGATCAAATAAGTTTTCAAGTAAGCTTATTTGATCTCTAACTTATTTGATCCCTGATTTGTCATATATGCGAACTGAACAGCTAGAGTTCTGATTATTTTTCATTCATATATTTAAAAAGAAAAATTAAAAACTATATGCTAGCATTTCTCATTACCACTTTTTGAAATCATTGCTTCCACGTCAACAAAATGTCTACGCAAAAACTCTATTTATAAGCGTAGCGAAGCACGCCGGGCCCTCCTGGTTATAATAAATAAATAAATAAATAAATAAGTTTAACGTAACATTATAAGCTATTTCCACACAATTACTTCGGTCTAAAAGACCTAAGTATTACATTCATGAGACAAAAGTGAAATTCTTGCCCCCACTTTTTTGGTATATATCGACGTTTTAAGACCTACTGATTCTAAAAAAGCAAAAAATAATGTATATCTGTCTGCCCAACGATATCTAGAAAGCCGCTGGAGGGATTTCAAAAATTTGTTTTTCTAAAAATAGGTATGCTCTATGGACAGGTCCGAAAAGACGATGTGATCGATAACTGTACCGGAAGTGTGTCAAAAAATCGTAAAGTGTGTTAAAACAAGGAAATTTGCATATTTTTTACTAAAACAAACATTCATTTTAAGTTATAATGAGTAGTAATTCTTGATGGTCGGGATTGGTATATGAGACCAAAAACTAGATTATTGCATTATAGGTTTGTCAAAAAAATGTTGTCAAGTTTTTCAAAAGAATGTAGTATGAGGTTTGTCTGGTAGACCGTGAAGGTCTACCAGTTGGTCGTGCAAGTCACGTATAAGCAAAACATTGAAACAGATAACAAATATGATTCACATAAAGTTATTTTGTTTTAAGTAAATATTAAGTTTCATAAAAAGCATTAAATTTCATAAATTTGTTTATTTTAAAATCGATTGAATTGTTTTGACTTAACGTGATCAAACTTGATATTTTTGAACACTTGCAAACGATTAATAATAAGTAGTTTTTCTAAGAATGAAATATAATTAAAATAATATAAACACTTCGCATTTTGATGTAAACAAAAGAAATAGTTAAGAATGTGAAGTGTTGAGTTAAGTAAAGTAGAAATAGATTTTTAGATTTAATTCAACTATTAAATAATGAAGTTTAGAATATTTTAACTTTTGTAATCAAATATTAATATTTGACTTTTCGTAAAAAGGTTTTAATTTAAATTCTTAATAAAATTAAATTTCACTCTTTATTTTAAAATAAAGTTTATAAAAATTAAATTGTTGTTTTTTTTATTAAAAACCGCAATTTATAAACATTTTTTCCACGCTAATAACCCTGCCGCTAGCTCACTGAGCGAAGGTTCTAGACCAACCTTACTAACAGGAAATTTTAAAAATAACATAAAACAAACAAAGCGTGCCTTAAAACGTCACCCAGAAGCTCCAGAACGGGGAACTGCCATTTCACAAGCCTCTCCCAAACTAAAGTTACGTTAGCCCTTCATTAAGGGTATGTGCAAATATCACCACCAAAAATAATAATAATACAAAATAAACTTATCTTAATATGATGGTGGTGTCGTGTTGCTTCCCCAGTAAGTTAATTCGTTTTTATGTGTTCGTCCCCATAAGTTCAAAATCTTTCAGGTATGATCATTGATCACGTAAATGCGCGTATCCTCACATATTATGTGTTATCTCATAACACCTATTCTTCTTAAGCCCGGCATTCACATACAACAGAAACAGAAACAGAAATCGAATTTCATACAAATTTGACAGATAAAAATTCGGTTTCTGTAAAATATGTATGGAATTCTGTTTCTGTTGTATGTGGTTTCAAGCCTTTAACGGGTGGCAAATCAATTCTCATTATTTAATAAAATATTAATCTCTGTTTTGCTTTGTTCTTTTACATAACTAATACCTTTCACTTTCATTTAAATTATTTCATTCGTGTTGACGTTAAATAACAACAACATCAACCTGGTTACAGTTTATTATAATTTATGGTTTATCTTAAACTTTAGTTAACTTATCATATCTGGGATGACAGTAATTTTATCGATCCAAACTTAACTTGTTATTTATATTTGGAATTACCGTTATCTTATTTACAAACCAATATTTTTTAAAATTAAAATTCAACCAAAAATTAATTAATAGCACAGTGCAACATTTTTGACGTCATCGAATGTAACTCAAATTCTAACTTCCGTTTCTGGAAGTATCTACCTAAACTAGCAAAACTCTATTTGGGTTTTCATAGTTTGTCTCGATTTTCTGTTTTATGACGTCATCAATTATGTGCTCGAGCTTTGGTTTTGAACGGATATATATATCGTATTGTGAATTTCTCAATGCAATCTTCAGGCGAAATGTTCTTCATACCAAAATACACCACTTTGTGAACATGTCGAGGTCAGATTTTTACTCTTTCGGTGTGTTGTTAGTGCAGAAAGCCCTCAAAAATGTCATTGTCTCAGATTTGTGACCATAACCCACAAACCGTGTATATTTTAGCATAACTGTCTTCGACAATAATATTTTCCGCATCCATACGAGTAACTTTGCTGCACATTGCAATAACCCACAATCGATCCTTAATTTGTTCGAGCCGTTGTGAGTAATTTCGCAACCAAAGAGTACATTTTACACCAAAAGTGTAGCTTTCATAAAAAAATATGTCTTTTTGTATTAAAGTTAATTATAATAAATAAATTTAAAATTAAAAATTTAAAATTAAAATTGAAATTTAAAATTAAGAATTAAAAATTAAATTTAAAATTAAAATTAAATTTAAAATTTAATTTTTAATATTTTGGAATTTTGAAAAAAGTTTGTATTTTTGATTTTGTTATAATTTTTGCAATATTTTTAGAACTTTGAAAAAAGTTTCAACTTTTGATTTTGTTATAATTTTTTAAATTTTTTTAGAATTTTGAGAAAAAGTTTAAATTTTTGTTTTTATTATAATTTTTAGAATATTTTTTGAATTTTGAAAGATATGTGATTTTTGATTTTGAAATATTTTCTCGAAAATCTAAATGGAAAGGTTTTTGAGTAGTTTGGTGATTGTATCATCTTACCACTAAATTATATTAATTTATGATCTGTTATAATTTTCCTGCAACATATTAATATTTCGTGTTTGTTATGTAATAAATTTCTAAACAGAGATAAAAAATACTTATGCTTTAACAAAGAGTTTTATGTTTGATATACATCGCTGCCCAAAACTAAAAACCATGTCCTCATTTTATGCCGAAAACTATATCAAAATCCTTAAACAAAATCGAAGTCTTGATATCTCAGAGCTGTGAGATTTCAGCCCTTTCATATATTTTATGAATTATGTATTAAGATAATATTACATGTATAAAGATTAATCCTGGTATAACGGAAGTTGCAGTGTTTCATTTATCTACCCATCGTGCTAATGATCAACTTAATGTACTTATGAATAGACATTTGGTTAGTTTTAATCCAACTCATATCTTGGAGTTAGTTCGGATGGATCACTTACTTTTAGACAACATTGCGAAAAATTGGGTCAAAGAATCAAATCTCGTATTAATATTATTCAAAAATTATCAGGAACTCGATAGGGAGCTAATGGAAGAACGTTGAGGATATCATTAGTGTATTCTACAGCTGAATATTGCGCTCGTGTTTGGAATCACAGTGTTTATTCTCGTATTATTACTATCCAACCTAATAGTTGTGTGAGTAACTACTCCTCTTCAATGGCTTCCTATTTTATCGGATATCGCCCCACCAGCATTAAGAAGAGAAAAGTCTGTGGTTAACACTTGGATGAAATTGAATGAAAATGATAGACGGCCTCGGATTTAATGAATATAGGGAATATAGAGACTTTGGACAAACATTGCATCTATTAAAAATATTAATGAATATTCAATTAATAAACACTCTCGAATATTACACAACAATTCGGATTTTACGAATAAAGAACTCATATATGAACCATTCGTTGAAGTTTCAGGAGTGTCTGATTCTCGAAGACGTTGGATTATTATAATCCGTATTAGAGTAAATCATGGTGCTACAAATGTCGAAATTCACATGTACAATAATGAAGTCTCACCATCCTGTGATTGAGGTAATATATCTCAAAATGTAAGGCACATATACTCTGAATGTCCCATTAGGCGCTTCGATGGTGATCTAAATCAGCTTCATAATATGACCGATTTGGCAATTGATTGGTTAGATTCATTAGATGTTAATATTTAACTTGCAGATTTTTCAAAACTTTGTTAAATAAAACATACATTAATAATAATAATAATGTATAAAAATATCCCAATATTTCTGAGCTTTTCTTTCTGAGCAACTGTAAAAAGTTACCTCTCAAACATGTACAATAAAATGCAATATTGCTGTTAATTTTGTTTGAAACAATTTGTAAAAATGTGTCATAAGAATAATGTATTATTCTTTATAAAATAAAAAAAAAAATAATTGTCTTTTCCATAATTTTTTTTTGTAAAGAAATCATATCCAATCTTTTAAATAAAAGCAAAAGAATTAAACATACATATATGAAGTCATAAAGCTTCGCATAAAAATTCTACTTTTATGTGTAAACTATTTGAAAGTGACAATGAAAAGTTATATATAGGTTTTTCAAATTAAATGAAACCATTTCTAAATTGAACGAAACTTTTTACTAATTAACAGAAACTTTTTCCAATTGGATTGAAACCTTTTTCAATTGGAATGAAACCTTTTTCAATTGGAATGAAACCTTTTTCAATTAGAATGAAACTTTTTTCAATTGAAATGAAACTTTTTCCAATTGGAATGAAACTATTTACAAATAGAAGGAAACCTTTTATATAAATTTCATATCCTTTGAGTTTAATACTGAGATTTATGAAGGATAATCTATAATAACTGTTTAACCATAATTAAAAATTCATTTTTATTTTACATTCGATTATAAGGCAACGGAAATTTAAAATAATTTTTTTTTGTCCGTAACTGTAACTGCCGAAATTTGAAACCTAAACTGCTATTGTCTAGGATCTGATTGTAATATTTTATACAATAAATTTCATTTCATTGTCTGAAGTCTATAAGTGCATTGATATTAATTACGTAAAAATATTTAAACAATGATGAGTTCATCGGATTCAAATAGTTCTACAGGTAATAAACATGTATAAATATATACATATATATTTATATTATATAAATTTGACAACTTAACCGTTTCTCAATTAAGACGAAGAGGTCCAACCGATAAATCGTCGAACCGTAGTGTATCAGGGCGTTTCGCTGGATAAGAAAAAACTTCTTATTAAATTGTTTGAGGAAGGAGAGACGCTCAAAGAAGCAGCTAATGTCGCTGATATAAAATTAAACACAGCAAAAACTATAATTTGCCGCTATAACCAAAGCGACTGCAATCTAATAAAAAAAAAGAGGGGAGGAAACCGGCCGTCTAAATTGACACCAATAATTTTAAGTCAAATTGAGGAAGTGGTTGAATGTAATGCGGGGGCAACACTGTCAATGATTCAGAACAAGCTTTTAGAAAAAAAGGTTGTAATATGCAAATCAACTCTTCAGAACGGTCTTTGTAAGCTACGCATTACTTTAAAGCTTGCCAGCCAAGAGTTAGAGAATATGAATTCAGAACGGACAATTGCCATTCGGAAGGAATATGCAATTCAATTTTCAGGTAAATATGTGTTTGTTTTAAATATTGGATAGCAATATAGTAATATGTATGTATAATTTCAGCATGGGCTCATCAGAATCATGATAAATTAATTTTTATCGATGAATGCGGCTTTAACCTCCATTTACGCCGAAGACACGCTCGTTCGAAGAAAAATACACCTGCTCGAATTATCCTTCCTACAATAAGAGGTCGAAATGTTACCTTGATAGCAGGGTTAACGGATCGGGGCATTATCCATTACAAAATAATTTCTAACTCTACGTGTAATTCAAACAAATTTTGCGAATTCATTGAAGAACTCGTTGCAAAATTAGAGAGCACTGAGTATTATTTTGTAATGGATAATGCTCAAATCCACAAAACTGCGCAGGTCAAGAATATAATAGAAAATTTAGGAAATCATTTAAGGTTTCTACCACCGTACTCCCCCATGTTGAACCCAATTGAACAAGTATTTTCAAAAATAAAATCAAACGCTAGAAATTTATTGGGTTCAACGAGGGAACAGAATATGGTAGAAGTTATAAGAGACAGTGTAAATACAATAACATCTGCAGACTCTTCGAACTTCATAATGGATATGATGATGACACTCCCTGCTGCAGCGGCAGGCGAGATATTGCCGTAACCTTTTAGGGTTGACCTTCTATAATTTTGTTGAAATTTAAAGAAATTTTGTGTTGAATTTATAATCGAATGCCAAATAAAAATGAATTTGTTGAGTTTTTAATTATGGGAAACAGTTATTATAGATTATCCTTCATAAATCTCAGTATTAAACTCAAAGGATATGAAATTTATATAAAAGGTAAATAGTTTCATTCCAATTGGAAAAAGTTTCATTTCAATTGCAAAAAGTTTCATTCTAATTGAAAAAGGTTTCATTCCAATTGAAAAAGGTTTCATTCCAATTGAAAAAGGTTTCAATCCAATTGGAAAAAGTTTCTGTTAATTAGTAGAAAGTTTCGTTCAATTTGGAAATGTTTTCATTTAATTTGAAAAACCTATATCTAAGAAAATCAAAGAAAATATAATAAGAAATTTATTTTATTCCAAAGTTTACTTTATGAAGCTATCTTATGTGTTTGATATGGTTAGTCGTCATTATTCCTTTTATTTTTTTTTTTTGAATTTTTATGAGATTTTTAACATTTTGATCGAAGAAAGTTCCTTTTTTCGTGTTATGTTTACGCTTCTTCTTCGTATTTTATTCTTAGTTTAAGTCTAATTTAAGATGACATGAACAAAAAACTGTGTGTTAAAAGTTAATTTTGTTGCAAAACATTTTGTGATGATAAGGTTTATAAAGTTTACGGTTTATTGGTTTTAAATTAATGATGTGTTTGAAGCATCAACATTATTGTTGTGTAGGTCAATTAAAAAGGAAACCTCATAGTTTAGTATTAGTCAGGGTCGTCGTTACGATTTGTGTGACCTTAACCAATTCCGAAATTGCGAGCCTCTGTAATTGTAGAAAAAAATGCTGGCCTGGTATTGGTTTGGCAGTAACATTTAACTTATTTAGATTTCAGGAATTCTACTTAAAAATAGTACAATAACGAAATAAGGGCACAAATAATCCATTGTTGGATACGAATAAAGAACATCAGTCTTAATAATATCAAAGCACCTGAAACCGGCGGTATAATATCCGAATTGGTTGAATGCGATGGAAAACAATCCTCAATATTGTTTAAATTTGTTCAGACAATTTGTAAGGGGTAAGCATGCTTCACGCGGCCTAAAGGATTATATTTATGTATTCAGGATATGATTATAGTAAAAAAAACAAAAAAAGCTACTCTACAGAAGTATTCCTTCCGCTATAATTTTAAATAAATTTCAATATCCTCTTCTCTGGAAAAAGAATTCTGAAAACATTCATTTATTACTTTACTTGTAGATTCAAAACTCTTGATTTTCTTATTCATTATAATCAAAAAATTTCAGATAACCCACGCCTTACTTTAATTTTTTTAAATGTTCAAATATGATAAAAACATCTAAATTTTCTTCATTTAAATTTATTATGTCCTTCTTAGAATTTTTATCAACAACTGGAACGATAACAATAACTGAAACGCATAATTAAAAAAAAAAACAACTAGCGCATACAAATAATCCCAAAATAATGATGAATTTCCATAGAGACACATTCCATTTAGTGGATTTATATTTTTGGCAATGCGAATAAAAAAGCACACAACAGGTTTAACATTTTCTTTTTTAATTTTTGTTTTGATGTTTTTCAACATAGATTTTTTTGTTTTCATACAATATAAGAAAAATCAAGCTTTTCGTTATTTTCTTTTGTGTTGTTTTGTTTGATTATTGTTCTTTTGAGAATTTCTAGACGACGTAATAAAAACATTTTTCAAGAAATTGAATAAGATTTGAAAATTGTTTAGATTGAAAAAAGAAATTAATTTAAAATTTTATTTTTTATTCTTCGTTTACGTTATTAAATTTCAAAATGAGACAAGCTTTGATGCTCTTACTTTGAATGCTAAGTAAACTAAATGAGATGTGATAACATGATATAAACTTCATTAGAGATCAAATTTGATTAAGTCATTTTACTTTGTATTTTTAATGAATTAATTGGCAATATGTAGATGTTAATCTTAACATAGTCTTTACAAATCGTCTATATTGTTCTAATTCTATGCTTTTGAGTTCCAACAACAACTTGAATGATTTAAAAAATAACCTGCCAACAAAAAAAATTTGCTGTTATTGTACTCTATATAGACTGATTATTTATAGTGTGACATAAATACTCATCAAAATGTAG
This sequence comes from Diogma glabrata, assembly GCA_963693315.1. Lineage (NCBI taxonomy): Eukaryota > Metazoa > Arthropoda > Insecta > Diptera > Cylindrotomidae > Diogma > Diogma glabrata. The sequence continues at coordinate 29,404,394 of OY856187.1, read as the reverse complement.
TTCAGTTGAAAAACAACATCTCGCGGCAAGTCTCTTTTGAAATGTTTAAATTCAAACTCTACATCTTTATACTCAAGATATTCCATTTATGTGTTCAAAATCACAGCCTTTTGTTTGTATGACTACGTATTAGTAGTCTAACACCACACACATTACACAACAAATAACAAAACAAAACAACAGTAAGAGTACATACATAGGATAATAGTTGATGAAGAGATGAAAAATAGATCAATTTACTTCCCGATATATAAAATAAATGTATTTTCGTTGAAAAATATACATGCTTCTTTACTTGTTTACGCTAAAAACAAAAAAAAAATATTTTATAGGGTAATAAAAAAAATATTTAGAAAATCTGTGTATAAATAAATAAATAAAGTTTACCTGACCTTCCTTTATAATCCAATTAACCTCAAACTCATATCACGTATGCGAGCTCTGTTTTTCAAATTTTTCGTTGGCATATTTTGTCGTTTTCCTATTTTGTTTATTTATGAAATGATTGGATGTGAATCATAAACATCAGATCTCTCGTAATATGAAACACTCCATAGGATAGAATGAAATAATACTAGATAAAACGATACGTTATAATAGGTTCTTTTTCTATGCGAAAAGTAAACTCACTAGTGAAAAAGAATAACAAATTATAGTTGCTATGGTTTTTCATATAATTTTACAAAGTATTTTAAACAACGTAACCATGAAAAAATAGAATATGAATTTTGAATGTTTTGTTGTCGATTTCTAACTTTATAATTTATAGTAAATATCGATTATATATTACTATCATAGAAAAAATTGTATTTACAAAGCGAGATAAAAACGTTTTTCGTTCGTAAACATGTCTCACTCGACGCTAGCGCGTCTCGTGAGCAAATGTTTACTCACAAAAAAAACAATGTTTTCATCTCTTGTAGGAAAATATACTATTTTCTTTTCATTTTTACTTAAAAGGAAAATTCTTAAAACATTTATCTCAATCAATAACCAACAAACTTTAAACAATGTTTTTGTTCATATACTTCCCTTTTTTAGACATAAAATAATAATAATTTATTCTTCTTAATTTTTTTCTATTTTCACACCTAAATTCAATTTAATCATAAATTTCAAGTAAATTAATTTTATTTATTTTTCTTTTACTTAATAAATTTTCTTTCCTTCGTTTCCTATTCTTAAAAAATTTTACGAAACATTCGTCCCATTTGTAATTTCAGGTGAACTTATACAATTTAATCCTTTTTTTCCATTGAAATGAGTTTATGTCGTTTTCCTTTGTTTTTCTTTTATGTTTTTCCTTTTCATTATACATTTTCTTTTAATAATATTTATCATTGAAGAATTTTTAAGAAGAAAAAAATTTCTTTCTTGTTGTTCCTCCCATAGTTATTGTTATTATTTTTTTTTTGTTATTAAAGTCATCAGTTTCATCGTAATCATCATTGAAATTGTATATATGTATATGAGTATGTCGAAAAAAAAAAATCAAAATTACAGAGAAGAAAAGAAAATTGTTTCAAAACTTCCAAAGAAGTTTTTCTTTGGAAAAGAAAAATAAACAGAAATTGAGTTTAATTTTAGAAAATTTATTTAACGTTCACCTTTATGTTTGTATTTTGGAAAAAGGAAGAAAATATTTTGTAAGATTTTTATATAAGAATAAAGAAAGCTTTTATGATAAAAGCTGTATGCGCTTAAAAATTACTGTTAAATCGGTTGAAAATTAATCTGGTTGTACCAATGGAATAATTGTTGTATTTTAAAATACATTTATGTGTTTATTTGGGGTAGACTTCTTGGGCTATTGAAATCTAAAGTATCCAACTGACAGTAACATGCTAACAGTAAAAGCAAAAAAAAATAATCTAAAATAATCTAATTCTCGTACTCGAAGTACTCTAACTAAGCTACCAATCTTTCATTTGATATCGTATTTGACTTAGTGAAAAACGTTTTCAACAACTTCACATTATAGCCCTATCAACTTAACATTAAGTAAAAACCAGGGTTGTAACGTATAATACGGTAACGTATAAAACACGTATTATACGTACGTATAAAACGTACAGTATAAAACGCACAATTATTTACGTTTTATACCGTATAAAAGTAAAATCCTTAATAAATAAAAATACATTTATATAACATTAACGTGGCGTATTATTCATCGTACTCGTGATATTTAATATTTATAAGGCCTAGATTTCTGGACTAATAGGAACAGTTGCTTTAGAAAATATAGCGTCGTCATCATAATTTCTTACCCAACTATTCCTATTAGTTCAGAAAACTTCCACATTTAACGTAAATGCTTCTTTTTAAAATATAATTATTTGTTTTCAAAACAAATTTAGTCTGCAATAATTTGACATTTCCAACCATACCTATTATTTATTCATCAATGACCAAAATTGAACTTACTCAATAATCTTCTCACTAAACTTTTTCGTTTGACGTAAATACATATTTTAACTATTACAACTTTTGTATAAAAAGAAGATTTGATCTGCAAGAACCTGTTATTTTCAAACTGTGTCTATTAATTGGAAGTGGTGCAAACCGAATTCACACAACAAATTTTTTTAAAAACATCTCTCTAATAATCTCTAATAATTTCCCTAACTGCCATGAAAAAACGACATTTATTCTACAACAACATAATATTTTTCAGCTGTTCTTATTAGATGGGAGGAGCTGAAGTTGGATTGAACCATATTTTATATATTCAATAACATTTCATGATGCCAAATAATTAAGTTCATGAGCCAAATGTTTCTAATCCAAAATGTTTCCCATTAAGTAAATGTTAGAATCAAAATGAAAGAAAATCATATAGTATACGTGTTGAAAAATTCATAAATAATTTAATTGCTTGAGTTTAAGTGCTCAAAAAAATCTCAAAAAAATCTCTTAAATCTAGTGAATTAAAAATTATTAACCAGTTTAATGTACAGTAACATAGTCTTTCGTATAAAGTATAAAAATATACATACAAATAACATCTAGAATTTAAATAGTTTTTGTTATAAATTATAAAATATATAAATAATTTAAAACTACGTAATTATATTTTTACTAAAATATATATTGTAATAAACTTCGTCCAGAATGGGTTAATTTTATTTACTCATTCATTAATTAAAAGTTAACTCCTTTTTCAATCTTTTACTTGTATTGCAAATTGTATTGCATAAATTAATGTAAATTAAATTTGTTATACAAATGTTTACATTAATGAATTAAAAGGAGTTACCTAATACATTTTGCATAAATTAAATTTGAGTTCGCTAATACAAATGCAAGTATGAATGAAAACAGGTGTGGCCTATTTCAGATGTACGGACTACGTAGTATTGATTTCTAGTGGATTATAGAAGTTTCGATTTATTTATTTTTCGATATAAATAAGCAAACAAAAATATCAGATAGTCAGTTTTAATTTTGCAATTAAAAGTGTTTTACAAATATTCGAAAGTATAAGGAATAATCGGTGGTATTTGAGCCTGGGTACTAATAGTAAAAGAATTTGAACTTAGTGGAATAGTAAATACAGATTTTACGATTCCGAATATTATTGATTCAAATTGTGGAAAAGCAGTGAAGTTTATGGTACATAAATTGGAGACCCTGGAATTTATTGTAAGGAAAAACGGAAGCTGCTGTAATTTGTTGAATAATAAAGTTTGAGATTCTGTTAACTAAAGATCTGTCTTTTACTGTCGTGTTTGTCCAATAATCTAAAAGAACCAACGAAGAGTCGTTACAGTGGTGTCAGAAGTGGGATTATTGGAACAATGGTCAAGACAGTAAATATTAGTGATCTCAGCCAGACCCAGCTGAAGGATGAGTTGAAGAAAAGGAATGCTCCAATCCATGGAACGAAGGCAGAACTTGCATTCCGGCTGCGTAAAGTTTTAGAAGAAGCAGGCCAAAACACAGAGGTCATAGAAATAGAGCCGGACGAAGCTCCGGTTCAGAATGCCCCAGTAATTGATCCGATGATGGTGTTGATGAAAGAAATGATGGCACAGCAACAACAACAAAAAGTAGAGCAACAACAACAACTTGCCGATATGATGGCCCGACAAGAAAAACAGGCAGCAGAACAAAAAGTACAGCAACAACAACAACTTGCTGATATGATGGCCCGACAAGAAAAACTGGCAGCAGAACAAAAAGTAGATCAACAACAACAACTTGCTGATATGATCGCCAAACAAGGAAACGATCTGATGGCCCGACAAGAAAAACTGGCCGCAGAACAAAAATTAGATCAACAAAAACTACGTGAAGTAATCGAGTCACGTATATCCAGTGCGGAGGTTAAAATCAACAACATGGAAAGGGAGCTGCGGAAAGTTACCGAAGAACATGAAGAGAAATTACGCAATCTTTCAAGTGAATTCCGCCAAGAAATAGCACAAGTAAAGTCAGGTAACATGATCAATCCATCAACTACTTCAGCTCCAGCTAGAGTGAAAACACCCGCATTTGATGGATCTACATCGTACCAGATATTTAAGATGCAATTTGAGATAGCAACAACCGGGGTTGATCACCAGCAAAAAGCAAACGCGCTTATATTAGCATTGAAGGGACCTGCTGCTGAAATTTTGCAGACACTATCAGCGACTGAGCGTGAGTACAGCAAGATAATGGAGGCCTTAGAGGTAAGATATGGGGAAAGTCATATGCAAGCTCTCCATCGCATGCAGCTCAAGACACGAAAACAAGGAGTCAGCGAAACTTTGCAAGAACTAGAGGCTGACATTGTGAGATTAGTAAATCTGTCATATCCAAACTATAACGCGGAACACCGAGACGAACTGGCAGCTGATACATTTATCAATGCTCTTCGAGATGTACAAATGAGAAATCAGCTTTATCTAAGTGGAAAGAAATTACCTGCGGAAGTCTTAGCATTGGCCCTGCAAATGGAAGCCGGAAAAAGAGCGTATGGCTCAGATAGAGTACGTCAGATGGAAGTTGCTGAGGAACCACTGAAAGCAGCGCTTGATGAAGTGATCATGCGTGTCAAAAGTTTGGAAAATAAACTTGAACAAAATCAACGAAGAAGGTCTAGCAGAGTGAGATGCTGGAATTGTGGACAGCTAGGGCACATTAGACGGGAATGCAAAACACTAATAGCTGCGAAAGAAGGAGTAGTTCCAGGCCGATTGATGAAGCTTTCAAACAAGCAAGTGGATGTCAAAAAGGAAGGAGATTGCCGCGTTGAGCACCGGAAGAGAAGGATACGTTGTAACGCTGAAGATCTTTCAAGAAGACCCTGTGTTGAGGAGCACAAGTCATATAGCAGGACTGAGAGAAAGGAGGCAAATGTCAAAAAGGAAGGAGATTGCCGCGTTGAGCACCGGAAGAGAAGGATACATTGTAACGCTGAAGATCTTTCAAGAAAACTCTGTATGGAGGAGCGTAAGTCATGTAGCAGGACTGAGAGGAAGGAGGCAATGAAAGTGAATCAAATCAGGTTCCAAACTCCTGACGATTGGTGTACTGAGGCAATTAAAGGAGAGCAGCTAGAAGATCCAGCTATGGCTCCAGTATTGAAATGGAAAACCGAGGCAAGGCGACCAGAGTGGAAAGAGGTCGCACCTTTAAGTACGGAGGTGAAATGTTACTGGGCGCAATGGGACTCACTATTTATGGACAACGGGATATTAAAAAGAAAATGGGAGTCCGCTGATGGAAAGAAAGTGTTGGAGCAACTGGTGTTGCCGTCAAGTCGAGTGGAAGAGGTACTGGGAAAGCTGCATGGAAGTATTTCTGGAGGACACCTGGGAGTCAATAAAACCCTAGCCAAAGTAAGGGAGAGGTTTTATTGGGTAAGGTATCGAACAGACGTGGAGCAATGGTGTCGGCGATGCGATACTTGTGCAGCAAGCAAAGGACCAAAAACTAGAACTCGAGGAGAGATGCAACAGTACAATGTGGGTGCCCCAATGGAGAGAATTGCTATAGACATCGCGGGGCCATTTCCGGAAACGACAAAAGGTAACAAATACATCATGGTGGTCATTGATTACTTTACAAAATGGCCGGAGGCTTATGCAATACCGAACCAGGAAGCAGTTACGGTCGCGGAAACATTAGTCAATGAATGGGTTTGCAGATATGGAACACCGCTCGAGTTGCATACCGACCAGGGAAGGAATTTCGAATCTCAACTGATGGAAGAGCTGTGCAGAACACTCGGCATTAGAAAAACACGAACTACACCTATGAACCCGCAGTCAGATGGCATGGTAGAACGATTCAACCGAACCATGGAAGAACATTTGTCAAAGGTAGTAGAAGCCAACCAAAGAAATTGGGACAAGGATCTTCCGTTATTCTTGATGGCCTATCGTAGCGCAGTGCACGATACGACAAGTGAAACGCCAGCGAATATCATGTTCGGAAGAGAACTACATCTTCCTAGTGACATCGAGTTTGGCATCCCTGGAGGTCTGGTATCCACGAAAACAGATTATGTGGGACAACTAAGGGAGAAGATGAATAAAATCCATCAGCAGGTTCGAGACCACATTAAGATAGCCAGTGACAAAATGAAAACCAGGTACGACATAAATGCAAATAGTGGCGGTTTTCAAGAAGGAGAATTGGTATGGCTATACAACCCCAGAAGAACTAAGGGAAGATCACCCAAGCTGCAGCCAGATTGGGAAGGCCCATATAAAATAATCAAACGAATTAATGATGTCATCTACCGCATACAAAAGGGACCCCGTACCAAGATGAAAGTGATACATCTGCAAAGGTTGGCACCGTACCAAGGTAACAGCACCAATGCGATCTCTGATATTGTTCGGGACGAACAAAACTAAATGGAGGGCAATGTAATAAACTTCGTCCAGAATGGGTTAATTTTATTTACTCATTCATTAATTAAAAGTTAACTCCTTTTTCAATCTTTTACTTGTATTGCAAATTGTATTGCATAAATTAATGTAAATTAAATTTGTTATACAAATGTTTACATTAATGAATTAAAAGGAGTTACCTAATACATTTTGCATAAATTAAATTTGAGTTCGCTAATACAAATGCAAGTATGAATGAAAACAGGTGTGGCCTATTTCAGATGTACGGACTACGTAGTATTGATTTCTAGTGGATTATAGAAGTTTCGATTTATTTATTTTTCGATATAAATAAGCAAACAAAAATATCAGATAGTCAGTTTTAATTTTGCAATTAAAAGTGTTTTACAAATATTCGAAAGTATAAGGAATAATCGGTGGTATTTGAGCCTAATAGTAAAAGTACTAATAGTAAAAGAATTTGAACTTAGTGGAATAGTAAATACAGATTTTACGATTCCGAATATTATTGATTCAAATTGTGGAAAAGCAGTGAAGTTTATGGTACATAAATTGGAGACCCTGGAATTTATTGTAAGGAAAAACGGAAGCTGCTGTAATTTGTTGAATAATAAAGTTTGAGATTCTGTTAACTAAAGATCTGTCTTTTACTGTCGTGTTTGTCCAATAATCTAAAAGAACCAACGAAGAGTCGTTACAATATATATTTTTACTAAAATTATAATTAATATCTAAAGTAAGAAGCATTTCGTAATTTTTTATGAATGAATTTCAAAAACAAAATCATATTATACGTTTTATACGTTATATACGTTTTATACGCTTTATACGTTACGTATTATACGTGTAACGTATAAAACGTTTTATAAGTGTATATTAACAACCCTGGTAAAAACTCTTGAACATGTTCACCACACCACAGGAATACATCTTTTGGTGTTAGTCATTGGCGCTGCAATAAATATCGCAGTCTTCGTTTAAAGTCAATTCTACATACCAATTAAAATCAGATTGTATGAGAGCCGCTTGATCACAACCATAGCATTATCTAGCCAATCCGAGAGATATTCATATTTTAACATTTGAAAAATATAATATGGTATTATAAGAAATGAAAAACATGATCTACGCAGGTGAAAAAGTCGAAATTTGAGCTTGACCATTTTTGATTTTCCTGAAACTTGACATGTAAGTAGTATGGACAAAATAAAAAATACCACTTATTTTAAAATTTTTTTAAAGTGCATAGTTTGAGCACAGGGGGCACCCCAACATGCATGAAAAATGAAAATTCTGCCAATCCGATGTAACTTTGAAATTAAATTGCTCAAGAACGGCTATACCGATTTCATCAAACTTTTTTTTTTTTGATAGATGATTAGTTAGTCGTTAAAACTTCAGTGGTTAAAATTTTTTGATGATATAAATTGTTCGAAAAAATAATGAACAAATACAATTTTAGACGGACTAAAAATCTTTAAAATTAAATATCTCAAAAACACGAATTAACGCCTCTTTGTAAATTTGATATATTTTAAAGTAAGGTTAGAGCTATATTTAAAAAAAAAAGTTAAAATTTTATTGATTTTAAAATTTTTTGTTAATGGAAGTTGTTTGAAAAAATGAAGAAAAATTCGAATTTCAGTCGTACTAAAAATCTTTAAAATTAAATATCTCAAAAACAAAAATTAACGCCTCTGAGTTAATTTGATATATTTTAGAATAAGAATAGAACTATTTTCAGAAAAAAATAATTAAATTAATTTAATTCCAATTGATCTTCGACCCCAGCGCCATCTTTAAAAAAGTTTTTTTAATATTTTTATTTAAATATTAATTATAAAAACAATTAATGAATTTTTTTTCAAACGACTAACTAATCATCTATCAAACAAACAAAAGTTTGATGAAATCGGTAAAGCCGTTCTGGAGTAGTTTAATTTCAAATTTACATCGGATTTGCAGAATTTTCATTTTTCATGCAAGTTGGGATGCCCCCTGTGCTCAAACTATGCACTTTACAGAAATTTTAAAATAAGTGGTATTTTTTATTTTGTCCATACTACTTATATGCTAAGTTTCAGGAAAATCAAAAATGGTCAAGTTTTCACAACTCTGTCTAGAACACATGAAAACATCAAGATTGAGGAATCGATAATAATTCTTTTTGTTCATACAACTTTGACAGATATGTAACTAATTTAAAGTGGTTCCATAAATATTTTAATTTTTTTTTAATAATATGGTGCGTTGCATTGCCATGTTCGCATTATTATCAAATAAGACATGATACTTATTTTAAAATATTGATGGCACTGGCAGTTTAAGAAACCCAATGCAAATCCAGAATAATTATTACAGATTTAGGGATTGCAGCAATGTGTACCATCGATATGAAATCTTTTGGATTCTCAGGTTTTGAAGATGTCGCTGCAATATGATTATTATATGCAGCAGTGTGTTCAGGCAAAGGAATCCAGTGAAATAAAGAACAGGATATTGGCAGAATATGATAAATATTGATTAAATAATTTGGGACCCAAAATCAACCAAATAAGATTAATTTGTAAAAAAGATTAATGACGTGAAGTCGTTGAAAACGTTTTTACTAAGTCCAATACGGTATCACATGAAAGATTGCTATCTCAGAATTCTTTACAAAAATTTATATTTTATATACGGACAATATGTTTTTTTACAATAAAATATTTTTTACATGATATTTTTTCGGGTGTGATTTTCAGATGTGATATTTTTTCGCGTGTGATTTTTGTATGTGATAGTTTTTCGTGTGTCATTTTAGGGTGTGATATTTTCTCGCGTGTGATTTTTGGATGTGATGTTTTTTATTGGGTCATTTTAGGGTGTAACATTTTCTCGCGTGTGATTTTTGGATGTGATATTTTCGTAATGTGATATTTTAGTGATGTGATATTTTCGTTTAGTGTGATTTCACATAGTGTGATTTTTTCGCTGTGATATTTTCGACGTGATATCCTTTCGTGTGTGATTTTTTCGCGTGATATTTTATCAGGACACCATTTTCTAGCACAAAAAATAAAACGCTTAAATTTTTCACAATTTAAACAACAAAAATTAATATAATTCTAACACAAAAATAAGGCGCCTGAATTCTTACAATCTAATAAGCAATAGCAATAAGCGTTTATTATAATAGATTAAACATAGTACATTTGAATTACAAAAAGGTTTGAAAATATGGTAAGAATTAAAATATTATTGTGATTCGCCACTATGAGTGTTTTTTACACTTTATAGAAGTGTTGGTGTAACAAGTTAATTAACTTTAACAGTGAAATATACATTTATTTAGAATTAAAGAATTAAAATATTATTGTGATTCGCCACTATGAGTGTTTTTTACACTTTATAGAAGTTTTGGTGTAACAAGTTAATTAACTTTAACAGTGAAATATACATTTATTTTATTTTAATAAAAATAAAGTTAGATTCAAAAATTAATTTGCGAAATATAACAAGTGTTTCTATTTTTAAAATTTAAATTCATTAAATAAAATAATCTAAAATAATCTAATTCTCACACATGGAGGGATCAGTTTTTGTGGATTTGTAATTTTTTTTTGCTATCTTTTTACAACCTTGTGTACTCCCTAGACTCGTCGTTAAAAATTAAATTTTCCAAGACGCCCCCCAAAAAAATATTTTGTGGTCAAAAAACCCTGAGGTCATTATTTTTTTTTTAAATCCAAAGAACACGTGCCGCAAAATCATCGAAGTTTATTTTTTGAAAAATTCGTAGATATCTCATAAAATATGCGGATTTAAAAAATGTTAGTGTAGACAATTTTGTAGGAAATTTAATTTTTCACAAAAAATGCCCTTAAACGTATAGTCCTCATGATATTTTGAAAATGAACTTGTAAGTATTCCTAATTTATAAAAAACATATAAAAAAGATGAGATAAAGTGAGATAAAAAGAATGATTTGGACCTTTTTTATAGAAAATTAAATTTGCTACCATAATGTCCAAACGACTTTTTTGTATATCTGCATATTTTATGAGATATTAACTTTCATCAAAATTTTATCAAAAAATCTCCTTCGATGATTTTGCGGTACGTGTTCTTTTGATTTAAAAAAAAATAATGCCCTCATTGTTTTTTGACCACACAGAATATTTTTAGAGAGCGTCTCGGAAAATTTAATTTTAACGACCAGTCTAGTACTCCCTGTACGCCCTGCTATGGAAATATGAACTAACGTGAGAAATCGTATACCACTGACAAAATCCGTAATATATCACTAAACAAAGTTATATCATAGGATTGCTCGCTATAGGCACAAGCAGGAGGGGGTAGGAAAGGGAGAACTTAACGTCCTTTGTTTTGGTCTTCTGAGCCTAAAATTCATTTTTATATTATTGGGTCGTTTAATATTGAGAGTTATTTCTGAAATATTTATTTCGTTTGCTAACTTATTTAATTATATAGACCCTCGTAGCAGCCAAGGTCAAGAAAATATTAGTTTTAAGGCATCTTTTAAATATTTTAGTTATTTTTGCAATTAATTTTTTCATACTATAAATATTCTACTGTCAGCAAGTTCTTCTAATGAAATTGCACACGCTACTCGCAAACAGTTTCGCAAACTTAAAAAAAACCAAAAATGCACAAAACATTAATAAAACTTTGAAAGGAATTAAAGCGAACATTACTATAGTAATTTTTTGATACTGGCTCAATTTAATTTTCTACTGCCCTTCTTAAAAATCTACTTTCAATGTTAGGATAATGCTTTAAAAACTTTGTTTCATCCTTAGTGAATAAATAAATGAATAGTACATCATGAAGCAAGGACGTATGTTCGTTTTTGGACGTATGTGGGGTTTGCGAATCGAGGCGCAAGCCGCACCTGTGGTTAAGTTCAAAATGACAAACGTCCGTGCATCATATCCCAGCTAGCACAGATTTCGATTTGTAACATAAATATGTTACAATTCGGTTGCAATTCAGTTTTTTGAAACAAATTTAGTCACATATGGGTTATATTACAGTTTCGACTTAGCGATTGGCAACAAATCATTCGGCTCAGTTACAATACTGTTTTTAATGTGTTACGGAAAAATACACTTGTTGTTAAAATGTTTCATAAAAGTTGCAAAGGCAGAAGTTATGTTTAAGTTAAATTAACGTTAATAAAACGTATATTTTTGTAACGCATCTAAAAAATGTTATTTTATTGTAGTTGTCACAAATCCAGTAACGAGCTAGCAACTTTGATGTGACTACACATATTTTCCTCAAATTACTGTTACAAGGACGTTGCAGCGAGGTTTTTATTTAGTTGCAATGACAGAAAAAACAAGGATGCCACAATGAGGATGTTATACAGTTGCAATGACAGAAGAAGAAAACGAATCGAATACTATAATTTTAGATAGCCCATTAGTAACAGGGACGCTGCAATGAGGTTTTTATTTAGTTTCAAGAACTTTGGAAGCAATCTGTCTTGAACCTGCATGTTCGCCATATTTTTCGTTATTCTATGTATTTCCTACGCCATGCGGTTTTATTTGAGAAAAGTCTAATGCGATTTACTATAGTATTATTTATTTCCTCTAACAATTTACTGTGCAATATGACACTAGGAGCGTTACAAAATGTATTTAAATATATATTTGTGGATTTTATGCTTATAATAAAAATTCACAAATTTTCCAGTTTTCCAATTATTTGCCGTATTTTCAACTTTTGGGTGGCGCGTAAATTTTCCAGAGGTAAAACAACCACACTCGTTGACCAAATGGCATCCGTTATAAAATTTTGGTTTAAAAATCATGAAATTTTTCATTTTCAAAGTACTTTTTGAGTTATGTCTGACTTTTATAACTTATAAAACTTAAAAATTATTTTTATTAAAATCATGTAAAGGAATACTTATTAAAAACATTTTTAGAACATTACAATATACAACTGAAATAAACCAAAACATTCGTTGTTTCATCTTGTTGCGTGCAACTCTAGTTTGTTACAACAGCACATTTTAAACATAGCTATAACACATTTGTCGCCCAATTGCGTCCAAAGTTGTATCAAAATATACCGTAAATTCTGCTTTTTCTATCGCAATGGAGCTACAGTTGCGTTACATATCTAATCTTGTGACTCTTTTATTTGTTACATTAGCTCTATTGCTACAAATTTGTGCTGACTGGATACTGTTCTTTATTCGGCGCTAGCAAAATAGTTAAAAAGAATTGTTTATCTAAATCAAAACTAAAAAATTTATAAATTTTGAAAAAAGATATGTGTACCAAAATATATAACCTTTAACCAAAATATTTGTTTTTTTTTCAAACAAATCGCATAACTATGACAACAAAAAATAACAAATATTTTGATTGGATTATGAAATTTTGAATTGAAAGGTTGCTTTGATAAAAATATCTATTTTTTGTAGAATTTAAACAAAAGTTTTTTACTTTTTTAGACGTAAATATAACAACAAAATTCATGGTCAAAAAGTCACACTTTAGTAATAAACTAACACTACGTAGGCGAATAAAAAAGTTTTTTATAAATAAAGCTATGGACACAAGGTAAGGAAAAAGACATAAACATAAACAAAAAACATAAAGAAAGGAGACAAGTTTATCTTTTTGAATAAAATAATTGAAATATTAGAATTTCATTTATTAAATTTGTTTATTATTATCTTTATCACCAACTACATATTTGAAATAAGAAAAAATATTAAAAAATTTAATAGGAAAATAAAAACGAAAAGAAATTATAAAACATTTTTAAAAAACTAAAATAAATAATAATTTAAAAAATAATAATAACAATAAAAAATACAAACTTCTAAAAATCGCCAAATTGAAATTAAATACACAAGTATTTAAATAGAAAATATGAATAGAATTAAAAATATTAACAGAAAAATAAAAACTAAAACAATTATAAATGAAACTTTGAGAAACTAAAAAAACAAAATATAAAACTTCTAAAATCGACAAAAAAACAACTGATCCCAAAATTTTTTTCTTGAAATACACTTGCCTGTTTGTGCCGAGAACGCTTATTACTAAAAGGTGTATCAAAATATAATTCTGAAATTGCAAAACTATCGCCCTTCCCTGAAAAGAAAAATTCTGTCCACGACCATTTTTCTGGTGAGTGAACTCGGTTAATTCATATATAAACTTATTGTTTTTATAACTGTTCGTTATTTTGTATTATTAAAATATTATAGGTACATTTAATAATATTGAAATAACTTACACCAACTGGTCATCAATATTACGATTTTTTTTTTTTTTAAATAAAATGTGTTGTGTAATAGGGTTTAGAATATGTGTCACAACAACACATAAAAACCTTTTAAGACCTAGGTCTAGACCTGGATCCCACAACAACTGGCGTTCTAAGGTGTAGATTAACGCTTTTTTTAAACAGCGGCGAGTTGAAGCCACCTAAGACTAAGTGTTCCGGCAAACTATTCCATTTGTACGCAGTTCGGACAAAGAAGTCTCTCTGCGATCTGCCAGTATGACAGCGCGGGATCTTTACTGTTTCACCGGTTGCGGCAGCCGATTGCCGAGTGGAACGGGGGTAAGAATAAGTTTGAGGCATGATGCCGCTGATTTCATCTGAGCACTGCTGATGACGATATTTGTAAAAAACCACGAGGTCAGCCACAGTGCGACGATGTTGTAGGGAATCAAGTTTTGATGTCAAAGTTCGATCACCCACAATTCGTATAGCCCGCTTTTGAACAGAGTCCAAGAGGGCCAAGATGGAAACTGAGGCAGCACCCCAAACTTGACAACAGTACTCCATACAGGGACGAATAAAGGACTTATAAACACGGAGCAATTGGTATGGAGTGAAAACTTTTTTGCATCTATTTAGGAGGCCGAGTTTTTTAGACGCGCTTTTTGCCATCGCCCTTACATGATCGTTCCAGAGTAGGTCATTTGAAACTGTGACACCCAATAAACGAATGTTTTTACATTCACCTATTGGTTCATCACACATACTGAATAAAATATCTTTGGGGAACTCGGTCTTTAATCTGAAAACAATCAACAGCTGTGTTTTGGTAGGGTTGAAATTGACAAGGTTTTGATCACTCCAGTCGGCGACTTTATTCAGGTCTTTGTTCACGTTTATGGCAGCGTCTCTCCGGGCAGGATTAATTCGTTCGTGCATTTTACCTTTTCAAGGAAAGGGCTCGAACGACTTGTGCAGAGTACTATCATCTGCAAAACTATTTATTGGGTTGCTGGTGATTTTCAACAATTCGTTGATATAAATCAAAAATAGGGTTGGGGATAATACTGAGCCTTGGGGTACACCAGCGTTAATTAGCTTAGACTCAGAAGAAAATCCGTATAAGGAGACCGAAATGTATCAGTTGGATAGAAAATTTTGAATCAGCCTCACAACATTGGGATGAAAACCGTACGCAACGAGCTTGTTGATTAAGTTGGCATGCCAGACTCGATCGAATGCCTTGGAGATGTCTAAAGCGATAACGTATGTTTCACCACCTTTATCAAGTATGCTGTTCCAACAATGCGCTACATAGTTTAATAGATCGGTAGTTGATCTTTTGTTTCGAAAACCGTATTGGCTGTCGGATATTAAATGATTTTCTTCCAGAGATTTTGAAATATGTGTATTAATATAATGCTCATAGACTTTGGATAGGACCGATAGTAAAGCTATTGGCCTATAATTTGATATATCGGATTTTGGTCCTTTTTTGGGGACGGGCTGGACATTTGCCAACTTCCAGCACGAGGGAAATATACCAGATTTGTAGGATTGGTAGAATATTTTAGTTAAAGTTGGTGCAAGTTCTTTGGAAAAGGTTTTTAAAATAATGGGTGGAATATTGTCCATTCCTGATGCTTTGTTGATGTTTAACCCCTTTAAAAGTTTAGCGACTATTTTGGGTTTGAAGTGAAGTTCATTCATATTAACTCCTGAAGACTGGATTTGGGATATTTCTTTAGGCGTTTCCAAAACAGTGGAGTTCAGAGCAAAGCGTTCAGCGAACAAGTTAGCTTTTCTTGCGGGATCATTGACGATTAAATCACCATCAATAATAGGGGGAATAGAAAAATTTGTGCCAGAATTTAAAGAATTAATGGCACTGTAGAAACTCTTGTCGGAAACAGGCGTAGACGTAAGTTTTGAGGCTTTCGCTCTGTCAATTTCAGACTTTTCGTTTGAGATAATCTGGTTAGATATTTTGTTGGCCTTTAGATATTGGGATCGGTTAGTGGGAGTTTTGTTATGAATCCAAATATTAAATGATCTACGTTTGTTTCTAAGTGCCGCTTTGGCAGCCTTCGAATACAAGTATTTTTGCTTGGGTTTTACTATGGAAAAAGGGACGAATTTATTGATAGCAAATTGGATGGTTTCTGTAAAGTTTTGAGCAGAAACATTTACATTGTCAGTGTAAAAACAATGACGGTCGAAAGAGAAACCATGGAAAAAATTTTGAAGACCACTCTTATCCATTTTTGAGTAGTGAAATATTTTACGGGGTTTGGGAGCTGTAGTTTTAAGTAAATCAGTTTTGATAATTGATGAAGTTAAATAATGATCAGAATTTCCAATACTACCTTTCGCGACATCGACACTCGTAATATCTGGCATTGTGGTAAGATAGAGATCTAAAAGAAAACTATTATCACCGCCATTACGGGGAGTGAAAGTCGGGCTTTTAACAATTTGGAATAGGCCCTGAGACGCGGCAAAAATGTCTGCCAGTTTTCCACTATTGTCAACATCGTCGGTCGATTTGGAGAATTCCAACCATGATTTGTTGTGGACGTTGAAGTCACCGGTAACGATAACTTCACAATTAGGGGACTTTGCTCTAATCTCGTCCACAATTTTTGTCAGTATATTAAAAAAGTTTGGGTTACGTTTGTTGGGGGACCGGTATAAAGCTATTGTAAAAAAAGTCATTTCTGGAAGACAAATCTTTAAAACCATTGTATTGAAGCCGTCACCGTGAAGTTCAAAATTTTGAGTGTCGCGTGTACGCAACACTCTCATGAATGAATGCGCACACGCCCTGATGGAGTTTGAAAGCTGATTCGAGCCTATATTTGGAATTAAGCGATTCTATAAAGAGAAAATTTTCAGAAACTTGTGTTTCTGTAAGGAATAGAATGTTCGGTTTGTCGTGCTCATGATGATGTTGCACGTGGTCATGGTTAGCGTTCAATCCGCAGATGTTTTGAACATGTATTTTAAAATTTTTTTTTGATTCATATATGTTTTGTCCCTGCAAATTCCGTGGACGTGCCGCTTTATGGGCGGGTGGATTGCGCAAATTTGCTTTACCACTTGCAGACTTATTTTTTTTCGGTTATACTGCCATATATATATCAAAAGGTTTATTTTATTTTTTTATGTTTTATTTTAAAATGGATAACTAAGTAAAAAATCATATCATACAACAAAATATGACATATGCCAATATTTCATGATAAGATGAAGAAATAATAACAAAATAATAAGTGAAAAACAAATTGTGAGAAAATTGCAGAAAACAAAACAAAACTAAATGCCAATAATCCAGCTGATGCAGCGCACCCCAGACGCACCGCCCACCACCTCAATCGAGGCACAAAGCCCACACATAACTACGTGTTGGTCCGATACCTCGGAAGAGCAAATGAGCGGTTCTGCTACGGAACGCTGCCCAGCTAAGACTGGAAGTGCTGCCGTTGACTAATTAAAGTTCGTCCGCCAGCACCCTAAGATATCATCTTGGCTAATGACATCTCCTGCCATTGCCAGTGGTATGTGATATCTCACGCTAACTCATATGTCAATGGCAGGGACTGGAGTACGCAGGGTAGTCAGACCCGTAGGTCAACATTGATCATAGTCGATCAAAATCGATCCCTCCTGCGGTTAATTTGCTAGATTTGCTTTGTTTTTTGTTGTTGTCGGCATTGAATTTGTGGAAGAAACAATAACACAATTGTAATAGGTTTTTGAAAAGTATATACGACTAATTACTAAGTATATACGACTATATACGACAATTTTCCCTGTTTGCGGCAGGAATGTTAATTTTTCATTTAAGATTCGTTAACGGATTTTTAGAAAAACGATGATAACAGTTAAATAACTTAACAGGGTTTACTTATTTATGTATTTGTAGTTATGTAAATTATATCGTATAAAAAAGAGGATTACTTTTCTTTTAAATAAATTTTTTGCATTAAAGTGTACATATATTTTATATAGTTCATTCCAGAAGAAGATTGAATTTTTATCACAAAATCGGTAAAAACATCAGAACTACGGCTGAAGTTTTATTTTTATATTTAAGACCGATAAATCGCATGATATCAAATTATATCGTTTGTGTTAAAAAATATTAAATCAAAACGATTGTGAATTACCAGATATTGTACTACTGGTAATTGATCCTGTAAGAATATGCATATCAGGTTTGGATTTTTTAATTTGTTGAAAATTTTTAGGTATATATTAAGTTATATTCCCGATAGTCTGGTATATGTGCATTGTTTAATACTCTCACATATCGGCTTTAATTAGTCTAACAAAATTACTTACAGTGCAATTTTTATAATATGTGTCACAACAGCACATGCAAACCTAAAACAACACATATTTACATTAAACCAGGTCAATAATTTTTACAAACAATGAGAACAATCACCATTCTATTTCTCAGATTGTCAACTCGCATAAAAAAAATGATTAAAACGAGAATCTGTGTTGTGTTACCTAGTTGTTTACCTATCTGGAATTTAAGAATTCGGAGGACCCGGAGGATTCTACCTTTTATTATATAACCAAACTAAAACAACAAACGATATTTTTTTAATTAATTTTAACTCTTTTGCTGAAATTCCTTCATTAAATATTAAATTTTATTTCTACAAACCAACCATAATTTAAATTAATTATTTTCGATCCTTTTCTTATATCATCATCACAAAAATATAAACATTCTTTAAATTGTTTTATTTTTTTATAATTATTATTTAATTAAAAGCAACATACTATATTAAATTAGGTTTAGAATTTCCTTTTAAAAATTTAATTTTTTTAAAATTTTATTCATTTTATTTATTTAGTTTTCATTCGGGAATATTCCAATTTAATTGTCTTCTAATCAAAAACAACAAAAACCAAAATAGAACAATTACAAAAACAAATGGTTCTAAGAAAATAAAATAAATTCATATTTATTGTAAAAATAATAAAATATTTTATTAACAATATTTTGATAGAAAAATGAAAAATAGAAAATTGAAAATTGATGTTGGTAACAATCGAGAATTTAATTTCATTTTTAAAAAAATAAATATGTTTTGTAGATTTCTTTTTATAACAGAAAATTTCCCTCAAGAGTTTGAAATTTACAGTTTTATGTTTGAAGTTTTTCTTTTATTTTATTCTCTTGGCTTATTACTAGAAGTTGATAGAAGTTTTTATGTTAAGTGGAATTTATTGTAAAAATATTGATATTATAATAGAAAATTTATAGGTGGATGTGGAAAGATTAACTTTTAATGATTTTGTTGAATAAATATCGTCAATAGCCGCTTGATTTCCATAATTCTAAAGAGCAATAACACTAGCAAAAAATAAACTTAAGATACGATAACTATACAAGTAGACCAACAAAAAATTAAATATTAAAGAAAATTAATTTACTGTAACATTGGAGAAAATCTAAATAAATTCTTACATTTGAATTCGTTGGGTTAAGATCATATCTTGTGTTCAGTTTTGCGAAATTAATCTCGTTTTTACGGTTATTTCTTAGTTCAGCTTTTTGTACAGCGTTTATTTATTTATATTTTTTTGTTCTTTAATCATTAAATTTCAGTCAAATGAGTAATATGAGAAGAAAATAAAAAGAAAATTGTCTCAAATGAAAAAACTAAATAAAAAAATTCATCAACATGTTGCTTGGTTAAATTTTCATAAAAATAAAATAAAGAAAATTGAGATTCTAGTTCTAATGGTATGGAAAGATAGGATGAGAAAAACAAATAATATAGCAAAAGTATAAAAAAATTATAGAATATTCTGTGTGAAAGCTTTTGGTATTTGAATTAAGTTGTAAATAGTCATCATTCGTTTTTTCGTAAGCCTTGCAAAGTTGATGGTATCGTCCCTTATACCTATCATGTCTCTGTAATTAAAGTAATAGGTTAGCGAATTCAGTCAACTGGGAGCAGTTTTCTTAAATAAAATATTTAATTACATCAAGACATAAACAACTACACAAGACACAAACAACAACTTTTATGAACTAAGTCCCACAGCCACATGCATTCCAAGGTGTTTATATTTTTTTATAGAATGAATAACTGAACAATAAATCACATATAAATCACAAAACGAAATATGACATAGGCCCATATTTCATGATAGAATGGAAGAAATAAAACTAAAAGCGCAGTTTTTTTTAAACAAAACAAAATAAAAACTTAACTGGCAATAACCCAGTTAGTATCAAAATTCGCTAAGCATATTGCTTGATCATGCAACGATCTAGTTCCGTCAATGATTTAAACCCAGAACTTTATGAAGACTCGCGTTTACGAGCAAGCAGTATGCTGTTTATCAGATAAAATGTTTGGATTTCCCCTAAACATGCATTGGACAAACAGCAAGAGATTTTGATACTAGATTCAAGGAACACCATATGCTACATATTTTTCTGTTATAAATAAATCCAGTGTGGCAGAACATATGGTACAATTAGAACATAAAACAGATGAAGTAAATTTAAAAATAATAAAGCCGGTTATTCAAAAATGGAAAGTAAACGCATATGAATCACTTTATATTTCAAAATCAAAATATTTGATGAATATGTATGATGCGATTATTGCATTCACTTTTTTTAACATTTGTTCAAAATACATAGTTAATCTGGCAATGTGGCAGAACATATGGTACAATTAGAACATAAAACAGATGAAGTAAATTTAAAAATAATAAAGCCGGTTATTCAAAAATGGAAAGTAAACGCATATGAATCACTTTATATTTCAAAATCAAAATATTTGATGAATATGTATGATGCGATTATTGCATTCACTTTTTTTAACATTTGTTCAAAATACATAGTTAATCTTTTTCTTAAACGTTAACGCCCACTTACTATTTTATTTTATTTATTTTTGAATTTTTTTTCACACAATATGGAATCAGGCCTTCCACTCACATAAAAAAATGTTTAAATGATTTCAAAGGTACAGATTGCACTGCAGGAGTTTCTCAAATAAAATGTTTAGACTTCTCCGAAACATACATTGGACAAACGGCAAGAGAGTTTGATACTAGATTCAAGGAACACAAAAAAGCTACATCATTTTCTCATATAAATAAATCAAGTGTTGCAAATCAGATAAAATGTTCAAATTGCCCTAAAACATAAATTGGATACACAGCAAGAGAGTTGATACTAGATTCAAAAAACACAAAAAGCTACATCTTTTTCTCATATAAATAAATCCAGTGTGACAAAACATGTACAATTGGAACCTAAAATAGATGAAGTAAATTCAAAAATAATAAAACAAGTTATTTAAAAATGGAAACTTAACGTTTATGAATCACTTTATGTTTCAAAAACAAAAGATTTGATGAATATGGATGATGAGATAATTACATCCCCCTCTCCCCATATTTAACCATTTTTATTTATTATTTCTTTTATTAATTTTTTTTTCGCCTTTAGTCATGTCCACTAATTATTTTTGGTTCAATCGGTGATTAGATATGCTTGAAGTTAGATATGCTTGACAGCTCGTTTTTTTCTCACTCTTTCATTTGTGTTACGTCACTACATGATATTTTACAAGTAGAACAACAAACAACAAAATATAAAATTGGTTATATTTTGGCACCTATAGTGACGTCGCGCTAAGAAAAAGCAAATAAAGAAAAAAAGTTTCGAGCATATCTTAAGCTAGAAACACAACACGGGCGAAACCGTCCGACGACGACATTAGTAACATTAGAAAACATACATACATTTCAAACACAACTACAGAATACATACATTTCAAACACATCTACAGCGATAAACGAAAAAGTTTTTTTTCGTCGGAGAAAATTTAGATTCTATTTCTAATTTATCGCCGGTGGTGATTATTGCCAGATATCAATTTTATTTTTATTTGGCTGCAAGGTTAATTTTTCATGTTATTGTGACAGTGCCGCCAACTGAAAAACATGATTTTCTGATGTCAACTTAATTTACAGTTTATGTTCAAAGTTCGGTTTATATGCAATTAGATATTTTCATAATTTTTATTTTGTATTTTGTTTTTAAAATTAGTTTTTAGTAGAGAAATTATTATTATTTATTTATTAGTAAAAATTAGTTATTTTTAAAATTGAAATTTGTGAAATTCATTTTGACAAAGAACAAAATATTTTAGTTTTTAATCAAACTGGTAAATTTTATTTTTGACAGCTTTTCACGTTGACGTCTTTGTTGAACAACTAAGAAATTGTAGACGTTTTTTTAACGTCCATCGCTATCGTCGGTGTTGTGTTTCTACCTTTATTATTCGGTTTACGCATAAATAGAAGCAATATTATGAAATATTTTTGGTTTTATTTATTTATTGCTCTTTTAACAGTATAATAAGCAACTTGAAGCAAAACAAATGCTATACTGTGGCATACAAAAATTAACAAATTATTACTCCTTAATCGTTATCGCCTACGTTTACTTACATAAAAATTAAACAAACAAATATTATTGCTTTGAAACTTAATTTAAATTAAATAAAAAAGGACTATATGGAAATATGGACTAAAAATAAAATAATTAAATTAAGTTTAAAAATAGTGGAAAATAAAAATAATATAATATCGAAAATGAAAAAATGTTTGACTAAATAAAAAAAAACCAAAAAAATTAAGAATTAAAATTTGTAAATCCAAAATTAAATCAAAAATTAAAAGTTTGCGGAAAGAAGATCAATTTAAGATGTTGAACCAGTTTAAATTTAAAATGAACTACATTTTCTTCATATTTGATGTCTGGTGGGAGTTGATTGAATTTAAGGAAACCTCTGTTCAAAATTTTGTTATTTGAGACACCTGGGGCCCTATTCTCAAATATCACATCCATTTCCACTTGTGGAATATTGTCAAAATTCATAAAAACGTTCGAAATTTACAATGTATGTATTCTCAAATTTCCTACCAAGGAAAAATTTCCCTACCGAGGGAATATTTCCGAGTGGGCATAAAGTATGTGTAAAAATTCCCCATGTACATCAAATATCAAAAATTTTTAGTTGTCATTCTTGTTATATGTTTGAAAATTATATTTGGAAAGTTGTGTTTATTTTATAATTATTATTATTTTGTAAAAATTTCATATGGGGCGATATATATTCTATGAACTCTTCGGCCATAGATTTATTAATCCAAAACAATTTAATAAATTTATTTTCGGGCAGATCGAAACAATGTTGTCGTTGATGAAAGGGTAAATTCCATTGCCTCTGCCTGTTCCACTGCAGAATTAGCAAAAAGAAGACCTAATTCATCTAATTCAGCCATTTACATTGAAAATTTCATGACAATAAATAAACAAAATGTCAAAAATAAATTTACCACACAATGAAATTAGTTTCAATTTAAGGGTGGTGAATAAAAAATTACTAATGGTTCGAGAATACGTTTTTAGGTTGGATGTGGAATATGCATGTGGAAAATACAAATTCCCTTGGTAGGGAATTTTGACAGATGTCCACATGTGGAAAATGGATGTGATATTTGAGAATAGGGCCACTGTTGCGAAAAAGTTTGAAACGAAGTTAAAATGCCTTCTAGTATTGTAATTATGAATCTCGTAGGAGCGGATTAGCGCAATATTGTTTTTAATTGTTGAGTCACTAATTTATAAATCAATACAATTAGTCCTTTTTGTATAACGATTTGTAGTTGAAAAAATATCTGCAAATAGTAAACGACTTGGGTAGAACATTGGTACGTTTAAAACATACTTTATAGCTTGTTTTTGCAAAACCTCCCTCTCTTGAAAAATATAGCTAGCCGCTCCACTCCAGACAGGGACCATGTAAACGAAGCACGACTTAATGTAGGAATAATATATAAGAATTAGAGATTTTTTGACTACTTTTGAGATTTTGAAACTACCTTACGTAGTTTCTTTAATAAAAAAAATAAAAGGTATGATTTTACTTTTTATGAGATTAACATGTTGTTCCCATTTAAAGCGCTTAGCATTAGACCAAGGTAGTTAAAACATTGAACTCGTTCAATAACCGCATTGCGATAAGACAAAGGAAGAGTCGCATCTTTATCGTCAGCATCAGAAAGCTGATTTTTGCTTATGTGCTCATTTATAAGGTTGCTTAGAATGATACTTAGGTGATTTTTAAAATATGTAATAAATTTGGAAGAAATTGAGTCAGAGCTGGAAGTCGTATTGTTTTTTAGGCTACAAATAACACTTTGGACTTCAGACACATTCGTTAACTCTAATACAAAGTGAGTACAGTAGTTGACCGACCTAGAGGGTAAAAATATAGAATCAGTGAAAACTCGTTAAAATCTTCCGCTACAATTTTCCGATCGCTAATCGAGTTAGAGTTTTTTTCAAGGCAAATTCGATTGGATACAGTAGATGATTTATTAAAGATCGATAATTTCAGAAAAGCCCAGAATTTACGCGGAGACCACTTGCATTTATCAAACTCACATTCGTTATATATTCTTTTAGCTCAGTTGATTTTATTCTTGGCTATTTGGAAGCAACAAGAGAATTGAGCAAAGTTTAAAGCAAATACACGGCACTCTATAAGCACGATACAATCAGCAAACTACCCAAAACCTTTCCATTTAGCGTTTCGAATAAATATTACAAAATCACAAATTCGTATTTCTTTCAAAATTCCAAAAATATTGTAAAAATTAAATAAAATCAAAAATTCAAACTTTTTTCAAAATTCTAAAAATATTCCAAAAATTATTAAAAAATCAAAGGTTAAAACTTTTTTCAAAAATTCCAAAAATATTGCAAAAATTATAACAAAATCAAAAATTGAAACTTTTTTCAAAATTCCAAAAATATTCCAAAAGTTAGAATAAAATCAAGTATTTAATCTTTTTCTAAGCTCTAATAATATTTCAAAAATTCAAATTTTTAGAAATATTCTAAAAATATTGCAAAAATTATAACAGTATCAAAAATTGAAACTTTTTTCAAAATTTCAAAAATTATAATAAAATCAAAAATTTAAAATTTTTCAAAATTCTATAAATAATAAAAAATTTCTTACAAAATCAAAAATTGAAACTTTTTCAAAATTCTAAAAATATATATAAAATTCAAAAATTCTTACAAAATTATTACAAAATCAATAATACAAAATTCCAAAAATATTTCTAAAACTTTAACAAATTCAAAAATTTCCATGTCCAATTTCATGCTCAATTACATTTACGTCATCAAAACAACAAATTTTTTTTCCCAAAAGATTGACTAAAAAAATAAATGAAATCATTTTTAGACACACTTGACAACATTTTTTTGACAAAATTATAATGCAATAAAATTCTCAATAATAATAATAAAATTTCATGTCATACAAATAATAAATTTTTTTTCCCAAAAAATTGGGTAAAATAATAACTAAAAATCTTTCTTTTGACACACTTGACAACATTTTTGTGACAAACTTTTAATGCAATAATGGCAACATTACAATACAACTGGCCTTTCTATTACTAACCCGACTACTACCCAACCTGGTTTCGATTTGCCACGTCATACCTGGACTACATTAAACCGAATAAGAACGAATCATGGACGTTGTGCTGATTCTTTCTACAAGTGGGGCATTTCAGAGTCCCCTGAGTGTGACTGCGGCGCTCCACAACAAACTATAAAACACATTGCAACTGTGTGTCCGATTCGACGTTACAATGGCAACATCTCAGACATCCATTTGGCAACTCCCGATGTAGTAGCATGGATAGACTCGCTCGATGTAAACATCTAATGTTCAAATGTACTGCCCAATGTTCAAATATTTTACTTTTTAATTTACTTAAAAGACACGCAATCAAATCGATTGTAAGTTCATTTAATGTGTATCCATGTATTGTTTTAGGTAGATTTCATAGAAGAGTCTACCTATTTTGAAGTTTAATTTTTTAATGTGTCACAAAAAAAACCATACGCTAAATAAATAAAAATGCAATAATCTAGTTTTTGATCTTACATACCCGACCCCTTACAATCCCGACCATCAAGATTTTTCCACATTCTTTGTTCCTACTCGTAATCACTTAAAATGTACGTTTTTTAAGCAAAAAATATACCCTTGTTTTGAGACACTTGACGATTTTTTGACACACTTACGGTACAGTTTTCGAACACATCGTCCTTTCGGCTTTTACCATTGAGTATACCTATTTTTAGAGACAAAAGTTTTTAAAATCCCTTCAGCCGTTTTCTAGATTTCGGCACGGCTGGCAGACATACATTTTTTTTTGCTTTTTTAGAACCAGTAGGTCCTAAAACGTCGAGAAATGCCAAAAAGGGTGGGGGTAAGAACTTCACTTTTGGCTCATGAATGTAATACTTAGGTCTTTCAAACCGAAATTACTTTCAAACCAAAGTAATAACGTTATTCACTATAAAAAAGAAAAATATTGCTCACCGCACTAATGATATTGAAAGAATAATTTTATTTAATAACTTTTAAGTGGAAATTAATTTTTAAGTCTTTATCGCACGATTGTTTGATTAAGAATGATTTATTAAGGTTGCAATCAAAACATCCAATATTGCAAGCCCGGTCGTTTTTTTCAGAACAGAATAAATCGTGCACTTATAGCACCATTTTGAAATTAAAACTCAATATAAAAATTTCAAAAGTATTTAACGCCATCTTGAAATACAAAACTCCATATAAAAAACTTTAATAAAAAACTTTAATCAAAAACACTAATCCATTTTTTTGCTTATAACAACATTCATTGTTTTTTTAATATAGCATCAAGCAATCGGGCTATGAATATTAGGAGTTTTGTTGCAATGCATGCTTGTAGATGATGTTTTAAATTACGAAACTAGTTGTGTTAAAATCAAAATAAACAATTTGTATATATATTAAAATAACAAAAACAAAAAAAAGTGTTTTTTCGACAAACGGCTGTAAAATTGAACTTTACTGCCCCGCTAGGAAGAAGGTTAAAGTCTTACATTTTTTACGCATTTTTATTTTTTATACGGCAAAAGAAAAAGTAACTCATATTTTTATGGCGGCAGAAAAGTGTCGCCATTTTTTCCATATTATTACGACAACAGCAAACGTAACATAACATATGAGATTATGAATAATATTTGTTATTTTTTCAAACAAATTGTAGAACTATGATAATAAAAAATAAATATTTTAATTGGATTATGAAATATTGAATTATTGTTTAATTATGACAACAAAAAATAACAAATATTTTGATTGGATTATGAAATTTTGAATTAAAAGGTTGCTTTGATAAAAAATTTTATTTATACAAATTCAATTTTTTTTTCCGTTTTTGACTATGACGATATTAAATCATATTTATAAAAATTTTGATGTATTAATTTCATATTCATAAAAATGTTAAACGTTTGCCGAAAAATTGTGTATTTACTTCGGAGCTAAAGTGACTTTTTCGTGTTTCGTCTATAATTTGTCGGACTCCATGCTATAGACTTAACACAAAAAGTAGCAGTTTGGCACCTAATTAAATAATATACTATTATTAAATTTTTGTTTTTTAAATTAAATGAAAGGGTGGAAAATTTGTAATCAAATATACAACTAAAAAACAATATGATGTCATAATTAAGAAATTGAGATTACAATTTGTTGGCATTAACAGTTTACTCAAACTAACTCAAAACACGTTCGATGAAGTCCGATTGGTCTAGAGGTAGGCTGGGTTGGGTGTTAAAACAGAAATGTTTATGTAGAGTACCATTACATCAACTTATAGCTTTCTTTTGATTGAAGATGTACTGTTCTATCTAACAAAGCAAATTTCATTTACAACTAGTTCCTTTTAATTTTTATCTTTTATTATCAAAATTCTAGGAAGAGAGCGTCCTTTTAATGTCCCATTGAGCTAGCAAGAAATATGTCCTTGAAGATCCACACATAAGTTGACAAAAGCAAAACAATCTCAGCAAACAATTTTTGCTTCAGGATAATTTAGAAAACAACTTGATGCTATAAAATATCAGTATTTCATAAAAAGTCTGTCATTTTTGTTTAACTTTTGATCTTAGGACCTCAGTAAAAATGGCACTCTGAAGATTTTTTTTAAAATAACCAAAAATAAACCTACCGTTCTACAATATTATGTTGTATCTGTAAAAGTTTACTTCTAACTCAAGGATAATACTTATTAATCAAGTTTACTCAAAGTTATCAAAATATTTTCTTTCCGTTTTTTTCATGAAAAACATATTAAACCAAGAAAAAAACTCCTTCAAGCAATATATCACAATATGAATATGAAAACAAAAAACACACATACTACGAAAAACACAAAATTATTTTGTATTTTTTTGGAATTATACTATACCCAGAACAAAAAAAAATTGTTTTATTATTCGTATTCGTTTGTCCTTAAGATTTATGTTCTCGTTTGTTTTTTTCTTTAGTTTTTCCCCGAAAAGAAAAAAGGCAGCAAAAAATGAATTTGTTATTTCTATAAAAATTATATGTATTATTAATAGAATGAGACTAAAACATGGTTAAATGTGTTGTCATGTGACTCATATATATTCTAAGACACAACAAAATAAATAAGAAATGAAAAAAACAAAATGTAACACAATTATTTTTTTATTCGCCTACATATTAAAGTGGTACTTTATTACTGTGATTTGCGACTGTAAAGTGTCAATTTTTAACCATATATTTTAGTTACGTCCAAAAAACTAAAAAAACATTTGCATTTGTTTAAATTCTATAATAAATAGAAATTTTTATCAAAGCAACCATTAAATTAAAAATTTAACAATCCTATTGAAATTATTGTTATTATTTGTTGTCATAGTTATACAATAATTTGGAAAAAATAACAAGTATTTTGTCAAAGGTTACTTGTTCAACATATTTTTAAATATTTTGCTTGCGGCGAATAAAAAATAGTAGATGACGCACGGACGTAAGCTATTTTGGACTTAATGTGAGTCTAAACTCCACATACGTCCAAAATCTTTAGCTTTACGTCCTTGCATCATAATGTACTATGCTGATGGTGTATGTATGAAGAAAAGCAAAACAATTTCATTTTGTTTTTTCTTTTTATTATTTTTTCACTTTTGTTGATGGTCCAGGGAATATTTTAATAATAAAAAGAGGAAACTAAAAAAATTTTGTGTTTGGAGAAGTAGAAAAAAGCTCTACGTATGAATACAGAATTTTGTTTTGCCATGTTGGGATGTGCTAAAAAAAAAATCTGTATAATTTTCTGAAATGCTGCGAGCATATATTTAATATACATGTGTTTGGTTTTGAACTTGAGTTTTCACTCAAGAATTAGAGCTGATAGAAATTTCAAAGTTGTTTTGGTTTAAGAGTTGTGATTTGTTGTTGCTTTGTTATAAAATTCTTCTTGTTGTTATTATTACTATGCAGCCTACAAACAATATGTAATATTTTTGAGTTTTGAAGACATAATTCGTAAAAGCTTTTAAAAGTAAAAAAAAATGTGATAATCGTCTAATGTAACCCTCATACCGCTCATGTCTCTTGACGTTTTGTTAAATATTTGTGGAGTGTAACAGTAAATGATATCTCCCACTTGAGAATTGGTTATCAATTTACGGTGTAAAAGATTGAAACGCAGTATTTGGTAACAATGTCGGTTTTTTATGGTTCTGATTGTGCATGTTTCACAACATTTATATGCGATTTGTTCAAAATTCCAGTTAACGTGCAGCGTGCTAAAAGGGTGTTTCGTCAGTTTGCAACCATACTCGAGGTCCGCTTCTTTAGAGAAATTTAAAAATTTCTGAAGAATAAATGATGAAAAAATTTTATGAATGAAAGTTAATTTTTTTAGTTTACGCCGAGATCGGAATTTTTTATCGAAGTTGTTTATCTATTAGTTCATACTGTGACGATGGCAACTTTGGACACTACACTTTTGTGTCAAAAACTTTTTATCCGTTCTTCGTTGCAGTTTTCCTAATTTCAGAAATTATTATAAATTATATTAAACTTATTAACTTCGATGTGTTATCTTTTGGATTTTATGCAAAACATCATAAAATTAAATTAACGTTTTCCCATATTTAGTTTTTGTTAATTTTACAAAAGCCAATAATGTAAAATAAATTTGCATCAAATTTTGATTAATTTAATATTTTTCTCTATTTTAAGTCTGAGATTGATTTTTCTGAGAGCAGAGATTTTCTACTGGCATTGATTTTTTTCGCAACACAATACAAAACTAAATTGTATTTTACCTCAGTTCATCTTATTCATTACCTCATTAACAAAACTATACTGTTTCCAAGACAACGGGTCGATCAGAAACATTAAATAAAATATATGCAAAATAATGCCGTCAATTATTTAGAATTTCTCGATTTTCATTGTTAAGAAGTTGTGGTTTTTACCTGAAACATTTGAGAAATTAGGTAGAATTTTTTTAACAAAATGTGTATTAGAAATTACGATAAGTGTCACAACAACACATAAAAACTTTTCAAGGTCAAAATCCCACAATAACATGCGCTCCAAGGTGTTGATTGACGCAAATCATTCTTTTATTGTCTTCTATGTGTAAAAAATGGATAACTAAACATTAAATCCTATTATATAGAAAACATGCCATAAATTAAAATGCAAAAAGCTAAATTTTTGGAAAAATTTGCGGGAACAAAACAAAAATTGGGTTGCCAATAACCCATCTAATGGCATATTCCTTGATCTTGTTACATGCTGTCTGTTTTTTCGAGCAAGCAATAACGTGTTATCATTTATAAATATTCCACAACAAAGATTGAGGATACAACCGTTGGCTGATTAATTTAATTATATTTAAGGAATTCCCTTTGCAGAACGTTGTATAGTTTTAATAAGACTGCGACAGTTTGAATAGTTAAAATCAGACTGCGATAGTGCTTAAGTTAGATTAAATAAACAGCTTAAGTTTGATTAAAAAAAATTGTTATGCTATGTTATACTGCAAATTTCTACCATTAACCGTTGAACTTTTGAAGCTATTAGAAGAACAGGAAAATTGTTTGCTGTATTGTTTTCTTTTGTTGTGGAATGGTAAAGGTGTTAAGATTATACAAAACCGAATATTTTTGCTTACTTATCACTATCAGTGATGTTATCCAGACGGATATTTGGGAATAACATTTGTCGAATTGACAATTAGGCGAATTTAAAGGAAGGTATAAAAAAGTGACAATATGTTAAGACTTTCAGTTTATTATATCTCATCAAGCTTCACATCGCCATCCACATTTTCCACAATGCTCCATACCTTAGGGGATGAAACAAACTGGAACTACTTTCAAAGCATAATCTGGCAGATATGTATATTAAATATTTTTTTAGTTGAGTTCTGTCTCATACATAATAGCTATACCATATTCTGCAGCAACAAATAAAAGCTTATCGAAACACAATGTGGTTAATTTTTTTAGACAATTGTAGAAAATTGGACAATCTTTTATTTAATTACAGAAAAATTTATAAAAAAAAAATTAATTAAATATTAAATACAACAAAGACTAAATATTTTAATACAAAAAAGAACTAAAACACAAAAATTATATAAATCAATACAAAAGGCTTACATTAATTAATTGTCTTCTTCCAAACCAGTTCTGTGGAACAAATATGTTGATTGTAATCTGTCACTGCATTGTCATTGCATTTATAAAAACATTTATATAAAAATCTAAAGCGTCATCCATAGACGCTTTGTAGAATGCAATACACTATGTTGCATGACAATCATACATATAAGAATCATTGATGTCATTACAACGGTTTACTGTTGTGTTTTGTAATGCCAAAAACTCCTCAAACACTAATTTGTACATATATGTTTCGCGTGGAAATAAATCTACATATCACGTTTAAATATTGGCGATGAATTTGTATGCGCTAACTTAAGTTGAAAGCTATCTTACAAAGTAAGCTAAACATATTATTTTTATGCAACTTCTCGTTTACATTTTTTAACACAATTTCGAAAATTTAAAAAATAATAAAACTCCGTAAACAAGAATAAGGTGCTTTTTCATTCATTTTTTAAACAATTTTATCGATTTAATTTTTTTCCAGTAACTGGAATGGCAAAACCACGGCTTCGCTATCTTCGAAGCCGTTTTCCAATACAAACACGCTCATATTTAATAATACAAAAATGTGTCACTCAGAATAAATTGAAACTGTTGATATTTGTTTGCCTTTGAAAATTGTTGCTAGTTAAATTTCTAAACACACAACGATTTAATAAAAGGCAACGAAAACTTAACACTGTTAGAATAAAGAAATTTAAAAAAGTTAATTAATTCAACAAATTTAATTTGAACAATTAATAAAAAAAGAATATACATTTGTTTGTGCCATAATAACACTGTACACTTTGATTTAAATTTACATAATAATCTGCCCAAATAAAACGGTCAAGTATAAATAGTAAGATTTTTTCAGTGTTTTGTTTCTTTTTCTATTATACTTCACATTATACATAAATTAATAATTTCTCCTTCCAAATATCATCCAAACAAAAATCTATTTAAACGAGAAAATATTCCCCTCCAACCATTCTTATTATTTACAAACGAACAAAATTGTATTCTATCTACATATAACAATATGAGCTTTACATAGCAAAAATTTCTATATAGGCACAAACAAGTGTTATTAATTGGTATTGAGTGCAATCAACTAGAAAAAATGCTAAAATATTATTGATATATATATAAATGCTGTTATGTCTGTTTCATTTTAGTGGCCGGAATTGAAATAAATTGGCAAATTAGTAGCGAATTTCTTTATATATGAATATTCTTACATTTAAAGAACTATTTGAAATAGTCAGTCGTTACAGAACTAGGAGAAACGAAGATAGTGATGATAGAACTACCATCACTATCTGTTGTTTATTCTAGAAGAACGGACTATGAGAATTGCCAATATGTTAGGAAGATTTAATTCCCCAAGAATGCATTCAAAGAAGGTGGGGTTGCATTTCTTGGAGGTTTGAGTAACACAAATCATGACAGATGATCAAGGACAATCAAGTTTACTGTATTCCCGACTTTTGATCTGGGATGGTGGACACAATATCTGGTTTGTTATTTTTATAAGTGACGAGGACCCACCAAAGTCTTCTTTACCCAGCCATGCACAGCTTTAAAGTTATTATGATGTTCCTTGATCAATTCTGTAAGAAGAACGGACCTGAATTGAAAATCGCGGCTTAACACAAAAAATTGCTTTGATTATTTTTAACATTTATTTTTTGTAAGATGAATTATAAATTAAATTAAATTTGTTCAATTACAAAAAGAACTGCTTGAGATGATACAGGAAATGAAGCAAAAGAAAAAAATACAAAACTCACGCCAATAGAAACAAAAACTGAAAAACCCCACTGTACAAAAAATACACCTAAATACATAAAATACTATTATTAGTTTATTCATTTATTTAAAAAAAAATTATTTACTTGTTAATTAATTTAAAAATATTTATTTATTTAAATAATTTATTTAAAATATTTATCTACTTATCTATAAAATTATTTTTATTTATCTATATTTGTTAAATTATCAAGTTGAAATTTATTTTTTTATCTTGGAAAACAATTGCCTATTTATGTATATATTAATAATAAAAAAATTAATTAATTCTATAAATAATCTAATAATAGTAAAAAAAATTTATTTATTTGAATTATCTATTTTGTGAAATATAAGAGACTTCCCAGGTCAGAAACTACAGACAAAAACTGAATCAAAAACTAAATATTCTGCAAAAGAAAGACCAAGGAGGAAGATTGAACTCGCGATCTCTCCCCAGCAACAACATGAAGGTTCTAGAATGCATATATATGTCTAAAATTTACATTATAGTACCCTCTCGGGAGACTCAGCATCTGGTTAAGATTCAGCCTAAATATCTTTTATCAACAACCAAGATTCTGTATTTCTTCATCCCTTAAACTAAGAAAATTAATAGTAGAAAAAAAAATAAAAGAAAAATTAACGCTATAGTATCATTGCTAGACCAAAATTTCCAGCCCCCAGCCCCCAGTGTGGCAGCCGACCAATTCATCTCCCGCACAGGACCGATGAAGAAAATTTGATGGACGTTGGACCGACTACTGTTCGTTAGATAGATCAGGCTTCTTCCACACTGATGATAAATAGGATACCCTATCTCTCGCACAGAACAAGAAGGTTCAAAGAGCCGACTGGGCAATCTATAGAAAATTGATTTTATAGAAAATTTCAAGGAAAGTACCCCAGGGATTTATCAAACTTACCTAAAATCTAATTAGTTTATCATAACAATCAGACAAATTGTTTGGTGTTTGCATTTTGTAAATAAAATATGTAGTTCTGAGCAGCCAAATTCTGTAACTGTGAAGTGGTGAAGTGTTAAAAATTTCTTCATTTCAATTTTATCATTAATTTTTTATCATTTTACCATTTTTGCGATTCTATATGCGATTAGAGTGTTAAAAAATCTAATAGCAAGCCGCGCACTGTCAAACGTCAAATATACATAAAAATAAATGTTTATTTTAAGTTTCAACACAATTTGAACGTAAATTTTTACAAATTTAGATATATATAGCTATTTTAGAAATTAAATTTGTAAAATTAATCTGCATTTAATTTAGAAATGCAATTTTTAAAAATCAAATCGCATTGACGTTTTGCTGTTTTTTGACATAATGTCAATAACAACAAAATAAACGATTTCATTTCACTGTCAAACAAAACGTCAGTGTTAACTTTATTGTTTTAAAACTTCACTCACTTAGATATTTTTGCGGTGAAGCGATAAAAAACTTATCACTTCCCCACTTCACAGTTACAGAATTTGGCTGCTGGCATTATCGCGCCTATAGACTAATATACCAAAATTTTGTTTTTGTTTTTTTTTTTTGACTCAAGGACACTTAAGAAAATTGGTAAAAAATTTTACTTTTTTGTGTGAATTTAATACTACGATCTTACGGAACCAAAGTAAAAAGTAAGTTTTAAAACGAAGTAAAAATATTGAACCTGCATTACTGTGATTTGAACAAAATGCTGCATTAGTACAAAATTTAAGCTATTCTTATCTCTTAAAGAGTACGTCGCATCCAACGGTTAGTTGACACGCTTAGTCCTTTCTGAAAAAATCACACATTTTGTTCTTCTGAATGACTTCGTTGTATTGTATTTACTGATTCAATAGTTTATTATT
Source organism: Diogma glabrata (assembly GCA_963693315.1). Lineage (NCBI taxonomy): Eukaryota > Metazoa > Arthropoda > Insecta > Diptera > Cylindrotomidae > Diogma > Diogma glabrata. Next base: position 29,369,023 of record OY856187.1, on the reverse strand, counting down.
TTTTATGATAAACGAAAATCTTAAACCTTAAAAGAATAAATCTGAGCAAATCCGTTAGATATAATAGACATTACGTCGATCCGCAGTATATGTACATATAAAAAATAACTCACAAATTTGAGCAGGGTGAGTTCTTAATATAATTTTAATATACAAGTTTCTGCGCTATTCACTTATTAGTCTACCTTAGTTTAACGAAAACATAACTTTTAAGGTCGTCAAAGTCTAAATACATACAAATAAAATTCATCTTAAATATTATAGCGGTTTCCTTAGTTTATCCTCACCTTTAATCATAATTTATTTAAAGGTTTTCATACATCAAGCAATAAGAATAAAAAAGGACTTTTAGGACTTTTAAGAGCTAAACATTTGGAGTTTTTTTTTGGTTGTTGTTGTTATTGTATAAAAAGTAACGACAAGAAATGAAATGGAAAAGGAATAAAATACGGAATACGTAAATGAACAGTGAAAAAAGATTCATAAAAGAAAGAGCGAATATACTTGAGGAAAATGTAATCTATTTTCCAATAGATTAGAATCATATTATCCGGAAAATAATGATTATTGATTCCGTTTTTTTTTGTATAATGTAAGATTTTCTGTTTTTGCTTTTCTTTTGTAGCTTGTGATGTTGATGGTTTGGTTGGTTGGAGGAACCGTTCAATCGAAAGCAAAGTTTGAAAAAGGATTTCAATTATTTATCGTTTTTCTTTTCCTTCATCGTTTTCTCTTTATTTTTTGGTTTGTGTATTGAAAACTTAATTTTGATTGAAAGTAATTCACAGGAAAAGGAAAAATAAAAAAATATAAATGAAAGTTAGAATGATTTGGAAGGTTAATTATTTATGATGAATAGAAATTTTATGGACGATTTGTTCTTAAAGGGGTTCAATGAGTTTTTTTTTTCAATAATTTGTAGAGAAAAATTTTTGTTTTTTGAGATGCTAATTTTTCAAAAATGCGAATGGAAAAGATCTTCGCTCCTTGTTGCACATACGAGCATTCCTTTTAATCATGCTCCTTGTTACATAAATGGTTTTAATAATTTTTACGACCACGTTTAAGAAGTTCTGTTTAGAAAAAGAACAGTATGAATTCAACTTCATAGATCGAGTGCAACTAACATGTCGGTTGTGTCGGTAGAAAAACGAAAGTTAAAAATCTATCAAGAACACATTAACAAAATCATAGATTCAAAGGAGAAGATGAGATAACAGATCCATTAAAAATCATTAAAAATCAAAGTTCTCAATGAGGTTTGCATTTTCCACAAAGGTATGGAAACGAAAATTTAGCTCAAAATAAATTTCAAACGACACAACTGTAGAACGTTTCTAATTATACTCTAATTACACATGTCTGAGACGTATCACCAATCATTACTTCAAACTTATGACAGTTGGTTGGACTCAAGAAAGATATTTTGATAAAATCAATGTCGCTCTGGTAATTTTGCCAAATTCATCAATTTTCGGCAATCACACATGAGCGCAATAGATATTTGTAAAGGTTTTTGAAATCTGACGCTATGCATTTTCAAATATTGTTCAAAGAATTGCATTAAATCACTTGAAACTGACACGATATTCATGAAACATAACATGAAAAATAAAAATGTAAACAAAAATGTTTTTTCGAGCAAACGGTTATCAACACTTAAAACATTTATCATCGTCTAAGGCAGTTAATACCCAATGAACTACTGATATTGAATTTCATCAATTTTCCTACAATTTACCATTTGCAAACATACTATTAAAAATAAATAATTTAATAATAAAACCTAATAAAAACCATCTGAAAACTACAACCTGTTCATATCATCATCAATTTATAAATTTATTTGTTTTTTGTTTGTTTCATGAAATGCTAAGACAACAAAATAAAAGTATAAGCAACATATTCGTTTTAATGTAATAAGATCATGAAAAACAAAAACATACATACCCACACATATTGGAGCATAAAAACAGAAAAATCGAAAATTGAAAAGAAGATTGATTACCCAAGAGAAACAATTCATGAATCAATCAGTCGATTAAATTTTCTATAATTTAGTAAAAACGTAATAAATTTTCCACTCTATTTTTATTAAAAACTAAAACTCTACAACAGGGGCGTCAATTGGGTAGGGCTGGGGGGGGCATTGGCCCCCCCCAAGGATCTGATACTATCATCACATCGATTCAATAAAACCATCCAATCGTGATAGAATTATACACCATAAAAATTTCAATGCACTGTTATTATGTAAATTCGTCTAATTTTTAAAAGATTTACTTAGCTAATATACCAATTTTACCACATACTATTAATTGAAATATATCTGATAATATAATTATTACGTTACATATTATTTTGGCCCGACTAAAGTACAGTTCACCGCAATATTCAAACCGTTATCGTTCTTTGTATCAAGGACTAGAGCGTCACCGATACGAAAGGTGATCGTATTGCTTCTAATCTTCTGATGAATTCAGTTTTATAAACAAAACACGATCGTTCTTCCAAAAACGCCGTGGGTGCGTATTTTGACAAAATTCTATCCTACTATAAGGTGCGCGGCATCACCGCTTTTAGAAGAACGATTGTGTTTTGTTTATAAGATATTCGTGTCTGAGCCAGAGGAAACAAAATATTTCATTAGTATATTGTTCCTCGAGAGTTTATAGTGCAGTATTTAACATTCAAATTTCAATTGTTATTGGTAATTTTGATAAACTTAAAAGTAAGTACATGCAGGAGAACACAACCTAATTATACCCCACTTATTTGGAGAACCCTGACTGTTTCGCCTTGTTTTTTATCTATATCATATTGTACAAACTTTACAAGACTTTTTTAAAAACAATAAATTAAAAACAATTCTAAAATGTAAAATCCTATAACATATCAAAAGTTTTCTTGATAGTTGTGCTAATTTTTATAAAATGAATGAAAATAATTACGGGAGTAATTTAAATTTATTGGGTTATTTCCAGTGATTTTATAATAGTGAATGTTTTATAATAGACAAGTAATATTTTCTAACGACACGAACAAATATTTAAGCTATGTAAATATTTTCAAAGTATGCATTATCGAAATAATCAAAAAACCTTATATCTACCTACGTACACAGTTTGCGCAATATCTTAGTCAAAGCAATGGCTTCACAGTTTTTTCTTGCAGTTTGTATAATGTTATGCATATGTTGATTTAACCATATTGAGAGAACAAACCAGTGCAATATTTTTTTTACTAAAATAGTGTTTTAACTATAATTTTCCTAGAAATACTAAACTCAGTTATTTCACTTCAATAATTTACATATATTTTAATGTCTAATAGATCTACCTCAGCGAAAAGGTTTCTTTGCTTATAGAAACATCTCCCCGATGTATATACGAGAGATCGAAAGTATATATGAAAAAGAAAATACAAAATATTTTACTTAAAAGACTCAGTTTTGCGTATAAATTCATAAAAATTTAAATTTTTAAACCAGAGTTCACAATTTTCCTTTATTCGAGCACTCATTTCAATCCTTTGAAATAATATTCAAAAATTAAAATGTTCATAATTTGAATATCGTTCTTACTCGTAAGAGTAAAATTTTTGTTTTTTCGATTTTACTCCTTTGGAGCAGATTACATTTTCCTGTTCTTTTATTCGATTTTTGCAAAAGAACAAAATTAGTCATCCTTTATATTCATTTTTCTAACAATACATGAATAATTGAACGAATCATTCGAAGCATTTTACGTTGGAAAGCATCAAATTTGACGCAAAAATAAATGTTTTTAGTATTTGAAAGAAAATATTTATTTCAAGCAAGAATGATATTTTATTATTTTTACTCCTGTATGCGAGAGTGTTATATTTTTTTTAAGCTACGCATTCTGAAAGAACAAAGTAAAGGAGTGGTATAGGTAGCGTTTCAAACTCTGTTTACAACACACTTTAACTAGGTAGCTCAAAAGTAATATTATTATTTTCTAGTTTCTAATTCTTTTTCTCAATAAAAACAAACAAAGTAAACAGCATAAAAACTTGATAAATGGTATAGATTTGCAAAAGATAGAACATGAGGTATACCGTATACCTCTTATACTTACAGAATACAGAAAAGATATTAATTATTTAGTAAAATTAAAATAAATTGTTTCAATTGTTTTGCAGTCTTTAATTGTGTAACAAAAGTTTTAAGCTACTATAAAAGGTAAATTTATACTAATTTTTAAAATTATATTTAAAAAGTTCTCCTGCAAATCAAGACGGATAGAAAACGTTTACGTAAATTCTTATTCGATTTTGAATTGGACTATCCTTTTATAAAAAAATCAAAATATAACGACGCAAAAGTTTAGTGTATTACCAGTCGGAGTGAGTTTGCAAATTAACAGTGGACATTATGATATTAAAAGACATATAGATACAGATAAACATAAAAAAGCGTTGCTATAAGCCGCCAGCTCCAGTAGCTTAAGCAAGTTTTGTTGTTATTTTGTTGCAATTTGCGCTGATAACACGAACACCAATTTTAGTGGTGTCACGTCAAGGGGTGAAAATTTAAAAACAAGCTAAACTCGAATTTGAACCAGATTCGTATTGGGTATTGGATTCGCACCCCATATTCTAAATAATGCAATAAGAAATGCTACTGATTTGAATTGCAGGGTTAAAAAAATTTGGATCTTTTACTGTCTTTATTGAAGACGTTGAAGGAGTTCTGCGGCAAAAGTAATGTCGAACATAACCAACTTAGTGGATACAGTGAAACTCGCTGGCTGGCGGTAATGCCAGCACTAGAAAGAATTTAGAAAATGTACGAACCACGGCAAGCACATTTCCTAACGGTTGAATGTCCAATTAAAATAAAAGAATTTTTTGAAGAATTAAATAGTAAACAAATAGTAAAGGAGAGCATTAAATAGTAAATTTATGCACAATCTAGTTAGCACGTTTTCACCGTTCCATTTTCTCGCAATAGAAATTCTAATTAGTTAGTATTTGGAAGAATGTTTGCATTTTGTCCCACATTTTAACGATTTGGCTCTGGTCAGTTTAGGGTAGATATAACTCTTTCTCTCTGAGACAAATAAAGGAAAACAAACAAACAAACAAAAAACGATTCGACATAAGAGGAGTCACGTAGGGATTGCAATCCCGTGGTGTTTTATGGATCCTGGGACTATGTCACTCATAAATTTTAAATCCCGGGATGCCCGGGAGCTAAAACATCGTATTGAAAAACCATCCTTAATTTTCTATGCAGCATGATCTGCTGTCGTTTACAAATTCACTCTCTGAACAGTTACAAAGCAAAGATATAATCATTTCTAGCACAAGCGCTTTAATTAAAACTACTTTTTTTATCCTTAAACAATGCAGAGATGATACTAAATTTGTACATTATTTTTAACAAATGAAGGGATTTTGCAGAACTTTGCGGCATTCTCTTCGATGAAACAACACCAGCAGACTAGCAGGGTAACCAATGTAGCTCAAAAGCATTTTATTTTTATTTTTAAGTCGATGCATTTAAATGCTTTTAAATATATGTGTGTATAAAAATGTGTATGTTATGTACGTTTTACCAAAAAAATCTTTTTATGTCATTTAAATTCTCGCCCCCCCCCCCCCCCCAAGATTTTGGTGAAATGACGCCACTGCTCTACAAGAAGTAAAATACATATAATTCATTCGTATTCTATTGGTACACCAATAGAATATTGTATTCTATTGGTACACCAAAATACAAATTTCCGTATTTAAACTTTGATTCCGGTTTTTCGATTAATTTCATTTTCAATTTTCACAAGGAAACGAATTTGAAAAGGAAAAAACAAATTAAAACAAAAGTAAACAAAAAACAAATAGAACTAAAAAATAATCTTAATTAGCATTTGTTTGTCTTAAAAACAATTTAAAGTAAAAAAAAGGAAACATAAAACAAAAGTAAACGAAAAAAGGAAAAAGTTCAATGTTTTTGAATATTCATGGAAGTTTTCTGGAGAAGAAATATTTTTCGTTTCTTTTTATCAAAAATTTTGTAATTTTATATTCTCGTTTTCCAAAAAAAAAACTTAGTTTTATTTTCTCTTTGTCTACAAATTATACTTAACTTTATTGATGTTGTTCTTTCTATAGAAATGTTTGCTTTGAAATTCCCTTGCTTTTGAATTTTTTTTTAAATTTAATTTGTAAGCTAGGAGTAGTTTATTTTTTTCATAGCGAGCAAATTTAATGTAAATAAAAGCTTGTTTTTTTGTTCAACTTGAATTTGGATTTTTGTCGACATTTGTGACAAGAGTAAAACTTACATTTCATTAATATATAATTCAGTTTTAAAAAATATATATAAAATTTTAAACTTCAGTACATCATCCATCCTTCTTATTTCCTAAATCCAGCACATAAAATAATCTCTATCTGTATGTCCCACAAAGCAATTTAAACTTTCCCAACAAAATTTTATTGCCCACGAAAAGAGTCATACTAATTCTAAAATAAAACCTTACTCGCCATAAATTTCAATCATCTAATAATGAAAGAAATCATAATTTCCTTTTATTACAATTTTTTTTCTTTTTATTATTATTATTTACAATCCTTAAGGTTATACATGTTGATCCCGTATGGTCAAAGTTGATAATTTTTTTTTTATACTTTAATATTTATTGTGTATATGTCGGGTAGAGTCGAAAGAGCTTTTGCTATTTTTTTATGATTATTGTTATTATGATATGAATTCATGAATAAAATAAAATGAAATTGATCCATATAAAACGAAGGCTAACTGAGTGATGGAAGATAAAGATTAAAATTTAATATATTTATTGTATTAAACGGTTCTTATTCTATTTTGGGCAAATATTAAGAAAATGAAGATTTTATTGAGAAATTAGATTATGTTGATTTTAGATGAGTGCCAAAACATTTTAATAATACAATAATATTTTTGCGGATGCTTGAGCAATTTGAATTTTTACAATTCGGTTTTTCTTCATTCTTACCCTTAAAATTATTGTGAATTATTGGCAAACGTTTTAAAAATACTAAAGGAAGGCAAATTTGATTGCTTAACGGGTGCTTTATTAAGAAAACATTAACATCGGAACCCAAAAATGAAGAAAAATTGCAAACACATAGAATAATTAAATTAAAAACCAATTTTGTTTGGTTGTGCTTCACAAAGTCAGTTGTCCTTAGGTCTATATTTGTTTGAATACCGTTGTAATGAATCAATTGAAGTGAGCGGCAAACTACGCCTAATTCTCTTTTCAATGGGCCAGAGTCAGGATTTTTTTACGTGAGATCATTCGAGATGAGGGCTGATTAAAATACCTAGTATTTATAAAGGAATTTTGTTTTAGTAGAACTTGTTTAATTTCATAGTTAACCAAATCTTTCCGTACTAACTAAGCATGAGTACAAAATGGAAAAAAATAACAACAATATTAAAAGCTTTAAAAATAATGACAAAGTAGCAGTAGGATGTAAATAGTGATTGTTACAAACATCATTTAGACGTTACAAAAGGCAATGTTATGATTTGATTAGATACTGTCACTGAAGAGGAAGTAGAACAGAACAGTACATTTTGGTTTTATTTACCATGTAATCTAACAAAACAAGATATAGTATAGAGTTTTACTTTTGCCACTTAGAGGTAAACCATGTGTCTAAATAACCCAATAAGATATATGATTTTGAGGTATCTAAGGAAGAAAAACTATACCAAATCAAGACCGCCGTGCCTATTCTCGTAGCGATATAAAATTTGCCCTTAGTTATAGAAGATAGTTTATATATTTGCTTAATGATAATTTTTAAAACATTATAATTGTTTAAATTCATAATAATTTAGTACCCTACCTACAACAATAAATATAGGATTATTCTTGCTTTTTTTCCAGTCATAATTTTGTGCGTTATTAGTTTTAACAGAATACTGTTACAACTGTTGTTGGATCATGAATCTTTCTAGTTAAATTTATTTGTAGCAAATAGCTGGATAGCCAGTTTTAACGATATTTATTGAAATTGTTGTACATGCATTGGACTTCTAACATCTAACTAGTTGCACGAGCTAGCTTCAGCTGTCCAAGGTTTGGTTGAATTAAATACCCCGGTCGCAACAAAAAATAACATTGTGTGAAATAAATATATGTATTGCCCTCATGGCACGATCACTATTCTTTCATTTTTAGTGAAATATTTTATTATTTGTTTCTTATGATTAATTTAATTAAAGAACAACTAAAAACTAATAAACATTAATTTAAATAGTAGACTTAAGAAAAACAAAACACAAAAAGTCAGACAAGTGCGAATATAACTCGCTTCTGGGTTGGAAAAAAATTCACCTTTCATATGACACTCGTCAAGGTCGAAAATAATTTTTTTTCAAAATTTTCACTCTCAATTCTCTCCAAAATACATTTTAAATAATAAGCCGACCGCTATAGTTTTCATTTAATCTTACAATATTTCTTATAGTCGTGAATATTTTTATATTTTACTTCGGTCTGAAAGACCTAAGTATTACATTCATGAGCTAAAAGTGAAATTCTTAACCCCACTTTTTTGGCATTTCTCGACGTTTTAGGACCCACTGATTCTAAAAAAGCAAAAAAAAAAAAATGTATGTCTGTCTGTCGGCCGGCCGTCACAACCTACGAAATCTAGAAAACGGCTGGACGGATTTCAAAATTTGTTTTTCTAAAAATGGGTTTACTCAATGGGGAAAGCCGAAACGATGATGTGTTCGAAAACTATACCGGACGTGTGTCAAAAAAAATCGTCAAGTGTGTCAAAACAAGGAAATTTGCATATTTTTGCTTAAAAAACTTTCATTTTAAGTGATTACGAGTAGGAACATTGAATTTGGAGAAATCTTGATGTTCGGGATTGGTATGTGAGACCAAAATATAGATTATTGCATCATAAGTTTGTCAAAAAAATGTTGTCAAGTGTGTCAAAAGAAAGATTTTTATTTATTTTTTGGAAAAAAATAAAATTATTAATTTGTATGACATGACAAACTTATGTCAAAAAAATGTTGTCAAGTGTGTCAAAAGAAAGATTTTTATTTATTCTTTTACCCAATTTTTTGGAAATATTAAAATTAATTATTTGTTTGAAATGAAATTTTATTATTATTATTGAGGATTATGGCATTATACGTTTGTCAAAAAAATGTTGTGAAGTGGGTCAAAAGAAAGAATGTTAATTTATTTTTTGGAAAAAAATAAAATTAATAATTTGTATGACATGAAAATTTGTTATTATTATAGAGAATTATGGCATTATAAGTTTGTCAAAAAAATTATAAGTGTGTCAAAAAATAATTTCATTTATTTTTTTACTTAATTTTTTGGAAAAAAAATGTAGCTGTTTTTATGATGTAAATGTAATTGAAAAAAAATTGGACATGGAAATTTTTTAATTTGTTATTAGTTTTGAAATATTTTTGGAATTTTGAACAAAGTTTGTATTTTTGATTTTGTAGTAATTTTTGCAATACTTTTAGAATTTTGGAAAAAGTTTTAATTTTTGATTTTGTAAGAACTCTTGGAATAGTTTTAAAATTTCGAAAAATTTAAAATTTTTAATTTTAATATAATTTTTGGAATTTTGAAAAAAGTTTCAATTTATGATTTTGTAATAATTTTTGGAATACTTTTATAATTTTGGAAAAAGTTTGAATTTTTGAATTTATAAGAACTTTTGGAATATTATTAGAACTTAGAAAAAATTTAATTTTTTCATTTTATTCTAATTTTTGGAATATTTTTAGAATTAAAAAAAATAAATAGCATTTTTGAATTTTATATATATATGATTTTGTAAGAGTTTTTAGAATATATTTGGAATTTTGAAAAATTTAAAATTTTTGATTTTGTTATAATTTTTAGAGTTTTGGAAAAAGTTACAATATTTGATTTTGTTATAATTTTTGCAATATTTTTAGAATTTTTGAAAAAAGTTTTAATTTGTGATTTTGAAATAATTTTTGAAATATTTTTAGAATTTTGTTTGGAAAAAGTTTGAAATTTTTATTTTATTTAATTTTTACAAAATTTTTGGAATTTTGAAAAAAAATATAAGTTTTTCTTTTGTTATGTTCGAAGTTAAGGAGAGAAACGAAAAAAATTTCACATTTTTGAAAATAATTTGAAAACTGTGCTTCCAAAAATTAAAATAAAAATTGTAATGAACTAAAAAAAACACCTCTCATATGACACCCCACTTTCCAACTTTCATATGTCACGGTCAAAAATAATTTTGTTTTGAAATTTCTACTCTCAACTTCCTCCAAAGATCTGTGGCGTTTCCACCGTTTTGTTTATTTAACTTTTTCAAAATTAAGTTGGCAATAGTTTTAATTGATTGGAAAAGTTCACTGTTTTTAAATTTTAAATTTAAGTAGTTTTGAGAAAAATTCTTTTGTTTAGGATTAGTTGTTTTTTCAAATACGCTGAAGTTGGAAAAAAGTTGATTTTCATTTTTGAACGAAAAGTGCTGCCTTTGCTGAAACTCTAAATATTATTTAAATTGATTTAAAAAAGTAATTTAACTATTATATTATTTAAATTGATTTAGAGAAGTAATTTAACTATTATGTAAAATAAAAATTAGTTAACTTGAAATATATACATTTATTCATAGAATGAATTATTATATTAAATGAAAATTCCTCAACTAAAATCTTTTTTTAAAACATGTGTTATTATGGTGAATATGTAATTATTTTTTCTTTTGTGATGTTCGCAGACATGGAGGATGGACAGGAAATCCGGATGGACGCCGGAAATTCGGATGGACGCCGAAATCTCACCAATAGGGTACCGTTTTTACTTACTCAAAGTACGGAACCCTAAAACTTACAAGTATCTATATTATACATAGTTGAGAATCGGTTGACTGTTATATTTTCGTTCTATTCCAAAATGGCTGTAGCACTATTACCCATATGCTTGTAAATCAAATAGCTTCTTTGCTCCCTTATTTTATCGCTCTCCATATGACTTCTGATGGAATGTTGGAATTAAAATTATATTCGTAGACAAATATCAATAAAATAATCTTTACCATCGCATAAACTTCTATTTCATTCCCAATCTTTAATTTATTTTTTTTTTAATTTGATTAACTAACATTATCTTATAATTAAGTTATAGGTTTTTAATTACAGAGCGGACATTTTATATTTGTATTTATTTTAAAAGTGATTTGTTGTTACTCTAATTACAACCGAACTGAAGACAGAATTTGTTTGATAGAGAGTTGGATCTCAATATATATTCTTTATATATTGGTCCTTCTCTTTTCGTTTTTATTTTATAAGTCTCCTTCCCCAGCCGGTTTTACCAATAAATTATTAATCAATTACTATTTGGCGGTAGATGGTAGACAGACTCAACTAGAAATTATATTTCTCCAATATGTAAGGAAATATATATTGAGGTCCATCTCTGCACAATTTTACCAAATAACATTTTGTATTTTCAAAATTGTTTTTGTTTACATTTGGAATTTTTATTTTATTTGTTTGTAAGTTTCCATTTTTAGGGTTCCGTTTTTTATACGTACAACGTGTTTTTCACATTATTTCGATTATCTCGTGAACCATTAATCCGATGAACTTAAAATTTGAGGTGCTTATAAAACTAACCTATCCACACAAGATGGCGGGTTAAAAAATAAATAAAGTTGTGTTCGTTTGTTTTACAGAGGTACGACGTTAAGCCTTTGAAAACATACATTTTTTTATCGAGACAAGTAGGGTATCATATGAAAGGACTTCATTTCAGCATTATTTAAAAATATATTTTGGAATTTTACACCTCACCATTTTTGGTATAATTTTGAAAAATGACGTTTTATCGATGTTTTACTGCCCCGATTAACTCCGACCCTATTTCATCGAAAATCTTGAAATATATTTGGAATGATAGAAAAATGAGTAGGTTTTTAATGAAAAATATAGAAAAGTGGCAGATACTCATAACTATATTTATTAATGGGGTGGTAATGTTAAGGGGTAAAAACATCATTTAAAACCAGGTCATGTGGGGTGTCATTTAAAAAAGCACTTGATTTTAGAAATATTGCCATTTTTTTAGAATTTTGCAATGCATAGTTTTTGAATTATTATCAATAAAGTGACACAAAAAGTTGGTCCCCCCCTTGCATTTCGAGCCTAATTAACAGAAAAATTTGAAAAAATTCACGGAGACAGGAAGTTTGATAAACTCTGAACAAAAATTATAGCGAACTCTCAAATAATTATATTTTTGTGCTCTTAAGGGATTGGGGTGGGGAAGGGTGAAAAAAATAATTTTTTTGACCCAAGCGAGTGGGGTGTCATTTGAAAGAACACCAAATTTCAGAAACATTGTATTTTTTTTAGAATTTTGCGGTGCACAGTTTTTGAGTTATTCTAAAAAATGTGGAAATTCCAGACCTTCCCCTCCCCTACGTTTCGACACTGAGAGACAGAAAAAATTGAAAAAACTCATAGAGACAGGAAGTTTGTTATATTTTGAACAAAAATTATAGTGAACTCTCAAATAGTTATATTTCTGTGTGTTTAGGGGATGGGTGTAAGGAGGGTAAAAAAAACTTTTTTTGACCCAAGCGAGTGACGATTTGAAAGAGCACTTAATTTAAGAAACATTGCAATATTTTTTAGAATTTTGCGATGCACAGTTTTTTAGTTATTAATAAAAAAGTGCTATTTTAAGTGTATGTATACCACCCTATATTTTGACACTGATTTATAGAACAAATATTCCCAATTTAAATCATTAAAATACTGGTTAAATCTTTAGTTAGTTAACATAAACAGCTATGAATAATATTAAACCTCAAGTAACATTTTTGATCAATGTAGATGTGATTGACATTTACTATTGACGTCTACGATTAAACATTTATTCTGTTATGCGTCCTTAGTCTGGCGATATAAAGACTTTACAATATAACTTTATGTCATTTATTTTTGATATTATGTTCTTTTACATTCACGGAACCCTTGGAGAGCGAATTTTATTCGCACTTGTCCGACTTTTTATATTTTGTAAGAATTTTTCATATTAAATTTATTTTGTTCATGAAAAAAATAACCACATATCTACATGAAATTATTCAAAATAATCTAAAATTATAAAATAAACAGGCTAAGTAATATTTGTTTAAGTTTAAGTTTCTTTTATTAACATAAAGTAATGTGCGAATTTCCCAAATCCAAGCATTCCAAAATTCAATAAACGGAAACGTTTTGACATCTCATCACTAAAGAACTCTGAAACAGAAGAGAGATATCAAAACCATATTGCTGAAACATTGGAGAAATCAGAAACCATTAATGGAGACGTCGATAAGTCATGGTATTTGCTCAAATATGCTGTTTTAAGCGCTGCTGAGGAAATACTTGGACCACCACAAAACCACTCCCAGAAGCCATGGATGGATCAAGCATGTCTAGACGCTATTGAAAAAGAGATTGCTATCTGAAGTGTCTACAAGGACGCAACACCAGGTCCACGAAGGAGAACTATAAACTGGCAAGACTAGCCGTTACAAAGCTATGTACACGAATGAAGCGAGAACGGTGGAAGTGTGAGGAGATTGAAAACTTCAATAAGGAACATCAATCACGTAACTTCTTTCAACAGGTTAAAACCTTAAAGAAGGGCCCTCAAACTAGATCGACTGCTATTCAAAACGAAGATGGGGAGCTACAAGTAGACCTTAAAAATATTTTAGATACTTGGCCTGCTTATTTTGAAAATCTTCTCACCATAAGTGACCAGCAACAAATCGGGCGACGAGCAAAGCTTATTCGTGCGTCAAAGGTACATGTAGACGAACCAGCCAAAGAGGAATTCGATGCGGCGCTGTCAAAATTAAAACGCAATAAAGCACCTGGTATCGACGATATAACATCCGAAATGATTGTACATGGTGGTGAAACTCTATCCTAAAGATTGTTTGAACTTGTTCAAATGATCTGGTGGACTGAAACCATGCCACAGGACTGGAACTCAGCTATGCTGATACCAATCCATAAAAAGAGTAATCGCCTACAGTGTGCAAACTACAGAGGAATTGCTCTACTCTGCACAGCATATAAGATCTTTTCCTACATTTTGCTATCAAACATCAATCCTTTTGCTGAACAACTGTTTGGAGAATATCAGTGTTGTTTCCGGCGGGGCCGATGTACCACCGATGCACTTTTCTCGATAAGGATGATTTTGGAAAAGTGTCGAGAGTTCAACATACCTGTGCACAAACTCTTCATTGATTTCAGGCAGGCCTACGACTCTCTCGAACGAGAAACTCTATGGTCTGCTCTGGTGTCTATGGGAATCCCTATGTATCACTATGCAAAATGACAGTACAGAACTCTCAATGCTGTGTACGAGTAGAAGACGAAATATCAAAGTTTTTTTAAAGTCAACTCCGGTTTAAAATAAGATGATGCTATTTCTCCTATACTTTTTAATTTAGCCTTGGAATATGTGTGCCGTTAAAAGGAACTGCCGACTAACAACCATATCTTGTTCTCAAACTCACTACAGATGATCGCAAACGCTGATGATGTTGTGTAATGAAGCGCTGCTTCGTTGTATGATCAACGAAGTGGCATAGCAGGCTGCGCACCTAAATGAGATTTATTTAGCCCCAAGCTTACTTCAGCCTGTGAGGACGAGTAGACATTACCTGCTGCTCCAATTCAAATAACGGTATTGTACGCGAATCTCATAAAAACGGATTTAATGAAAAAGCAAGTGAAAAAGGTAGACTCTGGCGACCCCCGATACGTGAAGAGAACCGCGATTACCAGGCCGAGCCCGATAATTTTCTGCACACATTCACATTCTCTAACACTTATTCCACTCACTCACACACACACAGACACACAGACACACACACACACACACACACACACACACACACACACACACACACACACACACACACACACACACACACACACACACACACACACACACACACACACACACACACACACACACACACACACACACACACACACACACACACACACACACACACACACACACACACACACACACACACACACACACACACACACACACACACACACACACACACACACACACACAGACACACACACACAGACACACACACACAGACACACACACACACACACACACACACACACACACACACACACACACACACACACACACACACACACACACACACACACACACACACACACACACACACACACACACACACACACATGCACTCACACACATGCACACATACACCCACATTCATGCTCATACAGCTATAAATAATATAAGGTTCCAAAATTGTACTGTCGGTTACTTCAAGATTTAGATTTATATGCATATTGTATAACCCAATGATTTGTAATTAACATTAAAATAATCAATATAATGCTTACGTTGAATAGCGTCTTCGGAAAATGCTTATTTTACTACCTTCGCAATCGGAACAATCTTCATTACCTAATAATATTACAATCAATCCATAATAAGGTAAATTCAAAAACCATTATCTGCGCAAAATCAACAACTCCAACATCAATTATTATTAATCTCTTTTTAAATTAAACCAAATTATAATACCAAAATCAACAAATAACGTGCGACCTTGGTTTGGGTGTGATAGAAATAATCGAATTAAAACAGGTTTGACATCCAAATAAAAAATGGAGGTAGTCTTTGCTACCTATGATATCCGTAAACATCATTGTCGTGCGGAAAGAAATTAATTTAACCTAGCATATTCTCCTCTGACTCACACGCGCATGCACCACATGTTCTCACACATGCACCTCCCCATCCACACATATACACACTTGCGCTCACACCCCCGCATACACATACCTATTGCTTGATTTTTTTCTTGTCTCTTTGGGATATAGAGCGATTACAAATTATGGAGATTGCTCAACTGTTTTATGATAAATTTAAACAGAAATTATTGCGATGGACGATTACAAATTGAATATAAGAAACTATGTTTGAAAAGGGCGAAAATATCTACGAAAGTTTTTATTAATGTAAATTTAATGCGTGTAGGAAACTAGTGCGGCTCCAAATCACGAAGATTGAATAACAGCTTCATTACAGTTGTCATCCTCGGCTGAAGTGAAACGAAGTTATGAGTGAGACTTTCAAGTCGCTTGAGAGTTGTGCTAAAAAAATTTGTCTTCATATTAACTACAGTTAAACTCAGGTATAGGTAAATATATTAAAAAAAATACTGAAAATGACTCACCCCATATCTGGTAACCGGTCCCCCCTCTTCCAGCCTCCAATCTTAGTCCTGCATAATAGAGTGCACTGATTCAAATTCAATTCTCATATAACACCAGTACAGGAGGTTGTGTATGATTAGTTTGTCTCTACCCTTTTCTCGTTTGTTTTCCAATTTTGCCGGATTGCCTTTTGGTTCAATTTCGACCAAACAAACAAGCTCCTAGTTTTCCTTTCTCTTTTCGAGTTGCAAGTCACTGCATAACAATTTCCACTCAACCTTAAGCGGCGCAACCTTTGTTTTGATATATTTTAATTAATTGCACACAAATTTGAATTCTTTGAATTTATTTATATTTGAATTTATTGAAAATTAACGCTTAACAGGTAACTTATTTAAAATAAAATAAAACTGAAGCAAATATCCATTTGAGTTACACAAACAGTTTATATTAATTTTACTAGTTAGTAAAATTAATATAAACTGTTTGTGTAACTCAAATGGATACTCATTATTCATATTCCATATTCATTAGTTTGCTTCCTTTCTTATTAATGTAGCTAGTTACCATTGTCCAACTTTCACAAAGGTTATATTTTATTAATTATTATTTTTTTATTAATTGCACACAATTTTGAAGGTAGTGAATTTATTTATATTAGCATTTAGAAAAAAATTAACGCTAAAAAGGTAACTTATTTAAAATCAAAAAAAAAAAAACTCAAGCAGATAGCCATTTGAGTTACACAAACAGTTTATAGTAATTTTACTGACAATTACAGTTGCTTCCTTGTTTATTAATGGAGCTAATTAACCTTGTCCAAATTTCACAAAGGTGTGCTCCGTAATCAACATTAGAATTAAATTATGACCAGAGATTTCTAGTAGGTTCTATTTTAAGCATGCAAATTTGACTAATCATCACACAATATCGACCGAGAAAAGTTTTTCGGTGGATTCTAATTAAAAATTCGTTATCAATTTAATCAACAAACATAAATGAGTTAAGGAAGACTTATTGTAATACAAAAATGATTTATATGACTCTAGTTTGGCATCACAAAAATAATTTAACATTAATCACAAAATAATTTATCACTTATCACAAAATAAATTAACATTAATCACAAAAAAATTAAAACTAAACAAATAAGTTTGTGACTCTTTTAGACATTTTTATTCCACGAACTGTCAGATAACATGTGATTCCTCATTAGCGAATGATAGAATAAGAAGATGAAGCCATCTGCTGGCATCTATTTATATTATTCTAACGGCCGTTCACAAACAATAACAAAACGATAAGTTTGTTTCTTGGGTATTTTCTTTCGTTAAGTTTTGTACCCACTAAAGAGTTTGCACAACTAACTCAAAGCAAAATTAGAAAAGATTTATGAAAAAAAATTGATTACGAAATGAATGTAAGAAAATTGTATTTAAAAGGGAGCAAAAACAACTTCCAACGTTTATGGCATTACAGTAAACGAGAAGTAACCTATTACTTGATTTTTTTTGTCTCTTTGGGATATAGAGCGATTACAAATTATGGAGATTGCACAACTGTTTTATGATAAATTTAAACAGAAATTATTGCGATGGACGATTACAAATTGAATATAAGAAACTATGTTTGAAAAGGGCGAAAATATCTACGAAAGTTTTTATTAATGTAAATTTAATGCGTGTAGGAAACTAGTGCGGCTCCAAATCACGAAGATTGAATAACAGCTTCATTACAGTTGTTATCCTCGGCTGAAGTGAAACTGTTATGAGTGAGATTTTCAAGTCGCTTGAGAGTTGTGCTAGAAAAATTGGTCTTCATATTAACTACAGTAAAACCAAACATATGAATATTTCAAGAGAGGCTGAGAAGAAAGAACTGATGTGCGGCGATGAACAAATTTTAAATATTTGAGATCAATGCTTTACTCAAACAACAGCATACTTACAGATATAAAAGCTCGAATCGCTGCAGGTATCGAGCTTTCTACTCAATTGAACCTTTCCTTGGATCACCGTTTGTATCAACCAACATCAAGCTCAAGTTATACAAGACATTGATTAGACCAGTCGTGATGTATGGGTCACAAACGTTGACCCTTACTCAAAACGACGAATCGCATTTATCTGTATTTGAGCGTAAGATCCTACGCTACATTTTTGGTCCACTTAAGACAGACGATGGAGAGTATAGAACCCTACATAACTTTGAGATCAGAGACCTTTTTGAGGGTCCTGATATAATAGGTTGTATCCGTTATAATAGGATTGCTTCGTTTGGGCATGTTCTACGAGCCGATTCACCTTCTGGAATGATTAGAAAAATGTACGTTAGTACCCCAGGGAGTGGGCGACCGCGAGGTAGACCACGACTACAATGGGAGACTGACGTAATAAACGACCTTAAAAAAATCGTCTGCCATGGTAATTATGTCGCTGTTGCGAATGACCGTGGTGAATATTCAAAGCTGATTAGCCTGGCAACGCTCCTACATGGAGCATGAACGCCGTTTAAAAAAAAATGTGCGAATTTAACGTGATAGTATTAGCATTGAAAAAACACAGTAGGTAAATATCACCGAGGTGTTCCTTTGCTTGACCAAATATGCTTATAAAATAACAGACTTAAGTAGATATTTTGTATTTAACATTTTTAATGATTTATAAAAAAAAACTATGTACCGACATTAATTTATTTTGTATTCTGTGCTCTTAATCCTCAAAGCTAATAAACACACATAATGTAAATTTTAAGGGCCAAAAACAAACTTAAAAGAAAATAATTTATTTAGAAAACTCTTTTCTATTTTATTTTCTCGTCTTTCATCATCAAATTTACAAAACAAAAAGTTTGATTCGAGAGAAAGAAGAGAAACAAAAAGAAAAACGAAAATATATTATATATTTCACATTGAAAGTAAAGCTTTAAAGACAATTATAATGAGTTCTTTTCTTTTCTACATTTGTTGTTGTTGGTATGGTTGTTATGTAATGTTATTATTGTTATTGTATTTCAGGATGACAAAAAACACATTATAAGAAAGAGCACAAAAGGAATTTATATGTATTAATAATATCCTTAAAGTTTATTTGTTTTAATTTTGAAACTCGAAAAAATTGTTGAGCTTTTATTTTGATATGCTATATACATATATAACGAAAATACAATTTGGTTGGAAGGTCCTTATTGTTATATGTACAAATATATTTTTTAATTAATAATTAAAAAAGATACTTTTTGTTGTTCATTTTATGTATGAAAAAGGACTAGAATGGGAGGATCCAAATTAATGAAAAAGCTTTTTTCGTTATTGTTTTAATTTAAAAATTTAAATTCATAAAACAATTGTGTTTTTGCGGGTTGAAATGGTTACACAGAAATTAAAACGAAGATACGGATTGTTTAAATTTTATTAAATATTCAAGGATTTTATAAACTTTTTTATTTGTAATTTTTAAAGATTTTAGAGACTGACAAATAAATAAGGCAAATTTTAAATGAGAGATAATTGAAAGTGATGAACATCTTTATGCTTTTAGGTAAATGTTTTGTTTACTTTTTTTTAACATACCAACAATATTGGTGATGAATAAAAAACTAATAATTATAAATTAAAGTTTGTTTTGCGTTTATAACATCAAATATGTAATATTGATAACCAGGGATCTTTGAAATTCGAAGGTTTAATATTTGTAAGTTGAATAATGTTACTACTTAAAACAAACAATTCTCCTAGAATAGCGAAGTTGTACAGTATGATATATAGAGTGAGCTAGTTCTGAGTCTATAGATAGGCAAGCCAGGAGAGAAATGTCAAGCAAGAAAAGAAATCGATTTGCTTGAAATATGAAAAAAATAGATAAATCAATATAACAAAAATTCAGCACGATCACATTCTCTAAATAATATAGTTAAGATTATACAGTCAAAAAAATTAAAAAATTGCGCGAGCAATATTGCTTACACAAATCTCATATTTTACTATGTGATATGCTTCATTGTATAATTATTAATTTTTAAAAATAAGACAATACGTCGATTAACACCTCGACACATTTGTTGTTTGTTCCTAGTTGAACAATAGTGGATAATCAAAAAATTAAATTAAGGTAAAATTTGATAAAAAAAATAATGCTGGCGTATAATGTTAAATTAAATCAATCGTACAACCATTTAAATGGATATTATAATTTTTTTAAGATAATACAGCTAGCCACAAAACATAAATGTGCTATACGGTGACAAGGTGACAAATTAACAGTAAAATCTTCTATCAAAATTTTCTGCAATTCTTCTATTTTTTTTCTATCAAATATCATAACGGTAAGATAAAACTTCATACTTTTTGATAAATTATTTTGCTGAATAGATTTTACCCAATATCTTATCCTTGTATAACTTGAACTTTTTTTAACAATAAATAAAAATAATAAATAAATTAACTTAATTATTTATGGGTTACCGTCTTTGGTTCTATTTATCTTGATAAATAAAACACCAAGCCTTAGATCATAAATTACTTTTTTATTTGCAAATATTTCGGTCCTTTCTTGGGACCCTCCTCAGTACATATATCTTTGAACGAAAACACAAAACTTACTAAAACTTATTACTAATATGTATATGTATGATTAGTAATAAGTTTTAGTAAGTTTTGTGTTTTCGTTCAAAGATATATGTGAGGAGGGTCCCAAGAAAGGACCGAAATATTTGCAAATAAAAAAGTAATTTATGATCTAAGGCTTGGTGTTTTATTTATCAAGATAAATAGAACCAAAGACGGTAACCCAAATTTATCGGTTAGATCAGATTCAGTGTATGTGTAAGGAATTACATATACATTTGAACAAAGAAACTTCATTGATTATTTATATTTATTTTTCGTTTTTAAAACAAAAGTATGACAAGTTAACTATTTAAAACTTATTATGATTAATAATGATAAACGTACCATTATTGTAAAATCACAAAATATTTTTACAAAAATAATTTTTAATAAATTATGAATAAAACATTTTATATGTTTTTTTTGCTCTAAAGTAACAACAGAACATGATTGTTCTCCAATTGACAACACAATACTTTTCATTACTGATTTTACTTTATTTGGTTATTGATTTAATAATGAACTGGTAATGATCCTGTCAGACAAATGCACAGATATTTTTATTAGCGAGAATTTTCTATCTTTGTTTCTTTTCAATATACATTTAATATACTTTACTGCCCAATAATTATTCAGAATTTCACTCACGTGATTCAAAAATATAGTTGAGTAAGAGAAAAAATCATGAAAATTCTTTTCTCAATCAAAACACATGGTTTTGATTCTTAATTTAGAGCAAGAATTGAAAAAGAGCTGATCTTTACAAACTAAACAGTGAGAAATAAAACTAAAAATAATTATTATAAAAATATTGTTAGAGGAAGACAAAAGAACTAGAATTATTGTATATTGATTTACTTTTTGTTTTTAATTTTTTTATAATAAACTAAAGTTAAGATGTTGAACAAGTTTTGTTTTAAACTTCTTAATATTTTGCTGATTTTTGCTATCCGCCAGTAATTGATTGAATTTAGGTAAGCCTCTGAAGAAAGTGTTGTTCTCCGCGACACCATTTCCAAAATGTTTTGAAATAAAATGCATGAGAATGTCACTTCGTATTGCAAATTATTTTTTATATTATATTATTTTTTAGGCGTTGAGTCACTATTTTGTATATTAGAACAATTATCAGGACGTATGTGGAGTTTGCAAATCTAGGCGCCAGCTGAAATTTGCACCCACATTAAGTCCGAAATGGCTTACGTCCGTGCATCATATATTATTTTTTATGCGCCGCAAACAAGCAAAAACATCAGGTCTTATTAAGTATTCGACACCTTAATTGTTTTACAACAACAGGAAAACAGTATAGTAAACAACATTCCTATTCCAATATTCCAATCAAATCGATGACGTAATTTCTATGATTTCTAAGAGACACTCCACAAGTGTAACTGACGTTCGATCATACAGAGGTGCTGATATGGACACCGATCGTATGCTTGTCATCCTTAAGTACAAGTGCAAGTTGTCATCTACATTTAATAGACAAGCAAAAAAGAGCGTCTGCTGTGCCATTAAACATGCCATTAAACATACAAGAAGAATGGCAAACGCTTCAATCAACCATTATAGCCGCAGCACAAACTACAATCTGAAGACGACCACCGCAATCACGTAACGAATGGTTTGATGACGAGTGTCGCGAAAGCGTTAAGCACAAACAAAAACTGCGAGAAAAATGGTTAACAAGGAACACCCGAAGCTCCCAAACTGATTATCTATGCGCCAGAAAAGCCTCAGCAAAACTCCTATGGAAATAGAAACGCGAACACAGGAAGAGCTGCATCGAAAACATCAACCAACATGCAGTCAACGGAAATTCAAAAGAGTGCTTTGCCAATGCGCGGAATCTGACAAAAGATTTCCACCCAAGATCTACAGCCATCAAAAATGGAAACAATGAGCTTACAACAAATGAACGTGATATGCTGGCAGTGTGACGATCCCATTTTCAAGACCTACTGAATAGGACCAATGAAGTTTATCCTATTAGAGCAATTGCTCTATCAAGTGAGGAGATTTCGGTCCCTTACCCAACAATAGAAGAAGTGGAAGCTGCCATCAAAAAATTAAAAAATGGGAAATCACTAGGTATCGATGGAATTCCTGCAGAACTATTTAAAAACGGAGGAGCAGCTCTGGTCTCACGTATATATGATCTGGTTCTTGCAATCTGGGACCAAGAATAACTAATTGCTGCATAAAAAAACAGCTCTCATTGTTCCGCTACATAAAAAAGGTGACCGCCTAAAGTGTGCGGTATATCATGGCATCGCACTGTTGAACACTGCATACAAAATACTTGCTAATGTCGTACTTGCTCGGTTCATCTCCTTCGCCGAATATATTATCGGCGACTATCAGTGTGGTTTTCGCCCCAACCGTTCAACCACAGATCAATGTTTTACCTTAAGAATGATTCTGGAAAAATGTTGGGAGTACAACATCAGCATTCACCAGCTCTACGTTGATTTCAGGCAAGCATATGATAGCATCATCCGCAACAACCCCTGGTCCGCATTCATATGCCTTGGTATCCCAGCGGAACTTGCTTCTCTGTGCAAACTCACAACATCGGGATCAAACTGTAGAATAGTAATCGAAGGGTCAGTTTCTGATCCTTTCAATATAACATCAGGTGTTCGACAAAGTGATCAGTGGCGGATTATGCCTTCAAGGGGCCTGAGGCGGAACAAAATTTTGGGGCCAAATTTAAGATTTTACTAAAAATTTTATATGTATTTCTGACTAAAAAAACATTTTTATTCTTTAAATTTTTTTATAAAAATATAGAAAATTTGAGAATTTGAAAGATATCCAAAATCATTGATGAAAACTTAAAACTCAAATATACTTCAAATACCCAAAACATACTTATCTGGATTTTATGTTTTTATCCATAATTTTGCGATTAATATAACAACAGCCCAATGCAAATAAAGTTTTAGTATTAATATTCATTCGTAACAGTCGAACTTTTCAAAACAAAATGTTTTTTCTTTCTAAAAATTCTACACCTTAAGAACCCAATTTCTTGACTAAGCCAATTCCTAGAGTTTTGCACAACGTGATGCGCATAATTTTTTCGTAAAAGCATCTTTCGGAAAATGCTTTTACAAATTAATACAAACAAAGCATCTGGGCCTGATCGTATTCCTCCAATGGAATCGGAATTTTAATTAATATCTGTAAATGTTTTGTTCGTTTTTATTTCGTTTAGTGTTTATTTATATTAGAATCAAGTTATAATTACTTATGTCGTTAAAATAAAAAAAGAAGACAGTCTTGAGGACTACCGACAGAAGTGAAAACTTATAACTGTGAAATAGCTGTGTTTTTATCGTATAAATACAACAAAATCTTTACTCACTTTACCACACTTACACACTGTTATTAACTTTAAAAAACATCAAATTCAATAAAAGAAAAAAAAAACAAATATAAATCAAGAGAACGAGAGTAAAATTATTTATAATATATTATCATTAATTTCAACAATACTTAGGTTATGGAATCTGTTTTCACACAAAAAATTACTCACGAAACATCTACAAACAATTTTTGTTAAAAACGACATTTCATCTGCAACAAATTGATATTTGCTAACTGTTCCCATAAGTTAGGATGAGTTGAAACTGGAAAGAATCATATTCCATGTCAAATTTCATGTTCAATTACATTTCATGTCATAAAAAAAAATTAATTTTGTTTTACTTAGTTAATTAATTATTTTTTATGCAAATAATTGCTTTTATGTTTTATACCTTTCTAGTCAAACATGTTTCCCATAATATGTTTCTCGAAAAAATTGGGAAACAAAATATATGCAACGTGTTGAAAAAATATGCAAAAATATGCAACGTGTTTTGACACACTTCATGATTTTTTTGACACACTTCCGGTACAGCTGTCGAACACATCGTCCTATCGGCTCTTTCCATTAAGTTAACCTATTTTAATAAAAAAAATTTTTTAAATCGCTCCAGCGGATTTCCAGATTTTGTCGGCTGTGACGGTCGGCCGACAGACAGACCGACATTTTTCTTTTTCTCTTTTTTAGAAACGTTCTGACCTAAAACGTCGAGAAATGCCAAAAAAAGTAGGGTATGATTTCCAGTTTTGGCTGGAGATTATAATCTTAGGTCTTTCAGACCAAAGTAATAGCAAAAAAAATTTCAGTTGTAATTTCCCAAGGGCGGTGATAATTCGAAACTATTTTTCCCGAAAATTTCAAATGCAAGTTAATTGTTAAAAGACCGCGACCGCAGGCCAAGGTCAACGCCATTTGCCTGACGGATTTTCTAAAAAATTAGAGTATTTATCATCGGTCGATGGAAATTTGATTATTATTATTCGATTATATATATTTTTTTTCCCAATTTAACTAAATAATTAAAACAATTATCATTTAACTAAAAATTTTAAGAGATTTCCCTGGCAAAAATTCTTGTTAGGATCTTACATGAACTATAAAAGATCCTATGGGAATCTTGTATGATCTTGTATGATCTTGTAAACTTCTTGTCCCGATTCTCTACAAGAAATGATCATGATCATGTAAGTTCCTATATAATTTTCCTGCAACAGTTTTCGGCAGGGTTATCAATTGATAAATGCACCTAATTTTATACTGTTCGTATTTTTCGATGTAGTAATTACATGTAGTCTCACTTGAGCGAGGGAGTGTAAATCGTCTCTCCCTAATAATTTCCATTCGTTTAGGAGATCGATAAAAGAACATTTGATACGCTGATTTGTTGCACGTAAAAAGTTTTATACTTAAACTAAATTTAGTTTTTAAGCAATGAATAAAGATCATTTGAACTTTTCGAATATTAAAAAATTAATCGATTTTGTGTATAATAAATTGTATATGACTTTCATTTGATTTCATCAACAGTAGTTCAATATTTATGTCAATTCAAAAATCAACAACAATCTCCTTTGTTTTGATATTATTAAATTGTACCAATAAACACCGCGTGCGCCATAGAATGGTAACGCAATGGCGTGGTAACACTTTATGTTGTCACTATGCGCTCGTTTTGCTGCACTCCTACCGTTACTAATGTCATGAATTTGCCACCACATGCTGGCACGCCATTCCGTTACAGTGCGCTCGTGATTCTGCCTACCGTGGGAGAAAAATTGCAAGATTGTAGCGAACACTATACCTTCCTAATGCTGTAATTTTGAATGCAGTGGTTTAAACTAAAAATATTAAAACGGCGCCATTTTGAGATCATTTTTCCTTTTGTTTTCTCTCGTGGTGACAGAGAGCTCGATTCAAACATATTTTTTCATTCATAATCTGCAGAATTTATATGTATACTACATTTGGTAATAGCACGTTATCCATTTCACATGGTTCCACAATGTCAACAAAATAAAGAGTATAATGCGTACATTTTGCCGCTACACCGTTCCGTACACTGTGATGGCACTATGGTAATCACATGCGGATGCACTTGGACGTCCAAGTGAGAACATGTCATGACGCGCGTGACCGCATTGTGCTAACATTATGCCACCACAGTGTTTGTTTGGATTTTTGGTAACGTCATTGCGACAAATGGAGATTGCGGTCGTATTTCGAAGTTGTAAAATAAAAATATATGTGTGTGATTGCATTTGTAAATAAGGCGTCCATTTTTTCGCCATTTTTTTAATGATACAATTTAAATAAAAAGAAATCAGAATTCTAAAAATCTAAATATTTGGGTTACATATGAAAAATAATAGTAATTTTCCACAATTTTCTTAATATTATAAAAAAAAATTAAATATCAGAAAACCGACATGAGAAATGACAAGAAAAAAATATTTAATAAAAAGAATAATTTTTTTGAAACACCAAAATTAATTATTGAAAGGGGCCTTTTGTTTTTTGTGTATTTTTTCATTACATTCACCAAATACTTTCTTTCTTATATAATTTTAGATGAAAATAAAATAAAATTTGTTAATTTATTATAACGAAAGTCATATTATCTTATAAAAATTTAAATGAAACCGCAGTCATATAAGAAAATTTAAACTACTTTTTCACTCTACTTTTTTATTTTTGTTTATATATGTATTCTTATCATTAAATAAATTTCGTTTACTTCGTTTTTTTTTTATTTTTGGTAACTGAGCACGTTATGCATGGTGTCACAGTGGCCACAAAATAAAGAGCAAATGCGTATATGATGGCACTATGATAGCCATATGCGGATGCACTTGGACGTCCAAGTGACAACATGCCATAACGCGCGTGAAATCATTGTGCTAGCATTGGGACGGGACACAGTATTTGTTAGGCTGTTTTTCCTAAAAAAAAACCGAAATAATATAACAAACAAAATATATGAACAGAAATCCAAGAAAGAATAAAAATTGAAAATTTGTTTTTGTTGCTATTGCTTATTATTAGTATTACAGTAGTAATTTAATTTGAAACGTCCACTGTGAGAAAAACATTTTTGTAATTGTTTGTAGGCAACTGGGAAACGTTTGTGTTAAAGTTTCAGGAATATAGCTGAATTGTTTTTGACTTTTGTTCTAATTATTGTGTAAAAACTTAATAATTTTCTTTGAACGTTTGACAAAATAGTATTATATCGACAATATACGAATAATATAAAAACAAAGTTTCATATTTATATTATGTTTGGGTAGACAATGTATAGTGTGTCCATACCGACGCTTCGCCACTGTCAGACTCATATAAACAAAATACGACAGTGTGTAAGAGTTGTAGATTGAAATATTGCACTCTACCTTCATTTTGAACAAATCGATTTTTAGTTAAGTTTTAAAAGAAGCCTAATCCGAAATTTAAGAACCATTTAAAAAAGCAAACGTTTAATGCACTAAAAACATTTCCGGGAAGATTTCATGGCATCGTTAAGAGGACGAAAAGTGACTACAGGTGCAGGTGCTTTTGTGAATGGGTCAAATTAAACATTATGATATTGTTATGCAACAAATAAGAAAAAGGGACATGTAAATAAACAACCAACAATTGAATCCTATAAAAGCTTAAAACTTAAAAACAAAATTATAAGAAGAAAAACAACACAAAGAAAACGAAATAGTTTTAGATTTTTTCTTATCCTTATTTACTTATATTTTGTTATCTTTCTAAACCTCCATTGAAATTGAAAAAAAACATGAACATAATAAAACAAGCAAATATATACTTAAACATTTTGGACAGCAACAAAAAGCAATTCAGAACTCGGTTTGAATACAAAATTATTGTTTTGGTTAAAGTTTTTCAATTTATGTTTGTCTCTCTAAGAGTGCTTTTGTGCAAAGTTAGATAGAATTGAGATGGGAATGACAATGATACGTTTTTTGTTTTTGTTTCTTCTGAATATGAGTTATATTGTAATGTAGTGATTAAACAGTTATTTACAAATTGATAAATATGTCATTTTTGAGTGAAAAATTGAAAAAGAAATTGTCAGACACATAACTTATAAATTAACTTGTTATTTTTTTTCTTTCACAGAATTACGAAGCTATTTTCTTTAACGCAACCCTAGCTTCCTTTCAACAACAAAACCAATCACAGTAATATTTTGTATTATTGAAAGAGATTCTCATATCAGCTACGATAACATCAGTCACTTCCTCAATAAATATTTCAATTAAATTTTCATCTTTGTTTGTTATTTTAGCTATGTTTTTTTGTTTTTGCTTATATATGTTATATAAATTTCCCTGAGCCTTATTAATCAAAATCTTATTGTTATTTGTTGGTTCATATCTTCTATGTACTAAAATAATAGTGTACAGAAAAAACAAAATTATAATTTCACATAAGATAAACAGCATTCATTTATCTATTTCTCATACTCGAATACATTTACAATGTATTTTCTTATATAATGAAAAACAGACAGACAGACAGACGAACGGACAGATAAACAAAAGAGACAGGTCATCAATAATGCTGTCACAATTAAAGAAAAACTTTTGTTTAATTTTATTTCATTTTCATTTTCATATTATGAAGATATTTTATGATGAAAATTATTTTAGATGAGTTCACACCATTTAGAAGATAAACTTGTTAAGATTGATTACAAGATTTGATTAAAATGATATAATATATTTGATGTTAAGGACCATAAGCGTGTAAGCAAAAATAATTTGATATATGTATGTAGTTTAAAATTTTGTTGTTAAAACTTAAAAAAAAAAAAGTAAATTTTATTTGTCAACATATATTAATTTATATATTATTCATTCTAAATTAATAAACGTTTTAACATTTTTTGGTCGAGCTTGATATATATGTTTTATATCTATTATAGTATGCATCTTTTTTTATCGTTTTTTTATGTACGAATAAATATTTACATTTCAGCAAAACTCAAACATACAGTTTTTTAGATAGCCTAACTTAGCACCTCTCATTAAATTTTTATAACAGACTTTCACATATTTACAACTCATAATCATCATATACAATTTTCCCCAACATCATAGAGAATATAAAATATGTAATCCTCTCATGTTCCTGCTTGAACACGTTTCAGAATCATTTGTCAGACGAAAACCATTAGATGAAAACAAAAATCACAAAACAAAACTTATTTGATGCACAAAAACAACAACAACGACAAAAAATGATAAAATTCGAAAATAATATCAATTTTCTTTTTTTTCCTCGTGTCGTTATTATATTCGTTTCCGATTGTCTTTTCTACAATGTTTCTTCGATTTTCAATCAATTTCAAAAAAAGAAAAATTTGTGAAAAATTGTTTGGAAAAATAAATAGAAAAAATAATACAAATATTGAGCTAGGTCATGAGATATGTTCGCTCTCTGTTGAATGATGTTATTGTGTCAGGGAATCGATTATTTTTATGTTGAACAGAAAAAACGAAAAATTTCTGAATAAAATAGAATTTAAATGTCATTTCATTTACGTTCTATCTTGGCATGATTGTTGGGGTTTTGATTTATAGCTTAGAATTGATGCTTCTTGATGTACTTATAGTTTATGTTTTATATGGTTACATTTTTGTTATTTATTGCTTGTATGGTTTTTTTTTGTAAAATTATAAGGAATTTTACTGCTATTACTGATGTAACCCCAAATCACATTTATCAAATTTAGGATTTTGGCGTTTTCTGTGGTCAAATGATTACTTACTTATCGTAAAATAAATAAAAACATTATCTTTTATGTTAAATTGAGTTTGCTGAATTTATACAAAAAGTGAATTAGCAAGTTTGTTTAAGAAGAAATTTCTTGAAATGAAGGACTAACGGCATAAAGCATTTACGGTCTCAGCTATGCTTCAGTCGGAAAACTCATCTGAAAAAGTTAAGTTCTTAAACCAAATATGAACACAACTTCGAAATATACATTATAATCTTAAATATTCCTTTTCACATTTAATCTAATTATCCCTTTCAATATTTAAACTGAGTAAAACGTTTTTTTGCAATTTATTAGTTTTAAACCCCAACCTGTGATTAAAATTTTAACCTTAAAAACAATAATCAGCAAACAACCCAATATTATATTAATCATATTTGTAATTAATTCGTTCCCTTTATTTTCCTCCAAATAACAACAAATCAAATACAAAATAAATAAAATATCAAATTTGTCTCTTCATATCTTAAGATAATTTATTAATATTTGTAAGACACTATCATATTAATTTCACATCAAAATATACAGTAAAAAAAAATGATTCCCCAAAGAGTAATAAAATTTTACTATACAACCTACAAACACAAACATTTTACATCTTAGAGCATGAAAAAAAACAAGAAGATCTAATCAAACCACCACAAACAAATAAAGAAAACGAAAATCAAAATATGTTTTCCTGAAAATATTTAATATTGTAAAAAATGACGCGTTCTTAGAACCATATAAATTTTTTTTGTTTGGTTGATTATCAAATTCCCTACAGTAAGCTTGTATAAATTTAAAAACATATATATTACGCTTCAATTAAATTAAAATATTCAAACAAGTAGGGTGCAATATGTGACTTAAATGCCATTATGTATTCCACAGAAATATATTGTGATTTGTGGTAAACTAGGAGACTATTGAAATAATTAAAAGATGATATGTAAGGATAACATCAGAACTCAAGAACCTTCGTCGCCACTTGAAAAATAGTTTAATGTTGTTAATGTTAACATAGAACTTTATTTATCTTATAGCTACCACCTTTAATTTCTTTAAACAAGTTTTCGTTGTGTTTAC
The DNA here is from genome assembly GCA_963693315.1 of Diogma glabrata. Classification (NCBI taxonomy): domain Eukaryota; kingdom Metazoa; phylum Arthropoda; class Insecta; order Diptera; family Cylindrotomidae; genus Diogma; species Diogma glabrata. The sequence continues at coordinate 29,337,906 of OY856187.1, read as the reverse complement.
AACACTTAACTAAAATTTCGCACTAGAATCATCAAAACAGTGTTAGACGAAACGAAAAGAAAATCAAAACTCATAAAAAGCTATAAAAGAGAAGCATGAAGTAGCTGTGTTGGGTTATGTTGATGAAGAGTCACAGTATCGCTACTCATTACAAAATATTTTCTTTTTGTACATAATTTTATAATAGCAAAGAAAAATAAGCATACGGGACCTTTTGAAATGACAAGCCTTTATTCAACTCATCATTCATTTTGTTTTGTATTAAAAAATGCAAAACAAAGTTATTCTTTCGAATAAGAAAAATATGTTATGATAGCATGCAAAAATAAAGTGTAAGTATCTTGGCAAGTATATTATTTATTTTTGTTTATATTTTTATGTATGAAAACGAGATTGCAACTTTCCATAGGATTAGTAAATTTCATAGAAGGAGGTAAGATAAAGTTTTCTTTATACACATTTTTTTTATTAAAAATCAAAATTAATGAGATGTTTCATACAAAAATGTCAGAAAATTCAAAATACTATACATACATACTATACGCATACACACCCATATATATATATATATATATATATATATATATATATATATATATATATATATATATATATATATATATATATATATATATATATATATATATATATATATATATATATATATATATATATATATATATATATATATATATATATATATATATATATATATATATATATATATATATATATATATATATATATATATATATATATATATATATATATATATATATATATATATATATATATATATATATATATATATATATATATATATATATATATATATATATACTATAAATTTTCCAGTCGCTGTTGGCACGATTCGCTTGAACCACAACGATTATTTTGTTGGAGATGTGGTAAGGATGACGTAATTTATGCTAACTGTGACAAACTGTGTCAGGAAAACTGAAAGGGGGTCTGAAATACAACACCTTTTCCCGTTCCTCGAATAAATTTTAGTAACAGAAAATTCAATTGTAACAAATACAGATCACAAACCTCGCTTGGATGATAAATTTTCAGATCCATTTCGACACATACCAATACAAATTTAACTCCGATAGTGACACCTTTATCAATCACATTCACTAATAATAATTTACCCCTTATTGAACCTTTAAAATCTTCGGCCTGTTTAACACCTATAGTACCAGCTGGAAATACTATGTCGGATGCTCTATTGCATACTCATGGTGGAAATTTGACTCCTGTTAAGTCATATTATCAACAACTAACAGAGCATGTGACGGTGCGTCCGAAATTATTTCTGGATTTTATATTATATTCAACTTTTCCATCTCGTTCAATGTGGAATCTCGTGTGTCTGGCGTAATATCTAACATTTTCGAAAATGAATCTGAGTCGAACACAGATATTAGAACATGTGATTGATGTTGATGAGGCAGTCCCTATCAAACAGTTTCATTACCCGATATCGCCCACCATTGAGAAACTGATGGGGAAAGAATTGGACAGTATGGTATCTTTTGGCATGATTTATTCCAGTGAACGTTCGTGGAGCTCTCCAGCCGTCTTGTAACGTCTGATTATCTTCAAATTGAATAATAAAATGCATTTCAAACATCTCCATAATTTATTCAAATATTTCAAACATTTTCACTAATTCATTTTTTCTCAATAAAAAATTCAAATTCAAATTTAACGTTCAAAACATCTAAATAAATAAACTAAAATTGATTCATCGCTCCCACAAAAGAAAAATTGAACGAAAGGAGAAACAAATAAATTTAATGTTGGTAAGCTTTGTGTCTGACACACACAAAAAAATGATTTTTATAAATGCCACAATGGCGATAGACTTAATTCAATTGTGTGTTTGGCTTTGAAACAAAAATATCAAAAAGTTTTTTTAATGTAAATTAAATTTGATTCTAAAATTATTTCAAATAAAAAAATTAATAATAAATTAAAACATAACGAAAAATTGATGTTTTGTTTTTCCTTAATTTGAGAGAAAATAGATTATATTGGTCAACCTCTAAAGAAATAAAGAGTCAAATTTAAATGTAAACTAATGCATTGTTAAAGTATATCCAGTTTTGCATTTGTCTTGTGTAACACGATTATATATCGTTGTGGGCCATCCGCCATTACAAAAAACAGAGAAATTGTGATAACGATAGTTATTGTGAAACAAATAAAAACCTTATACATGAAAATTCAATAACGAAATACTGAAATTGATAGTAATGGATGGATTGGACTTAATTTGATCATAATAATTCGAATAAAATCCGTCCTTGTAAAAGAAATTTAACCAGTTTTGGGTATACTTACCTTGTAACCAGTAAATGAAGAGGGACATATTATTAATAAAACAACAACCAGCATATAAAAATGGAGCTTTGTTATTGTGGAAATGTAAATGGTATTCGTGGTTGGTAAATCCAGAAACATTACATAAAATCAAGGGATCACAAGGCATAACAGGATACATTATTGCCGGAGTTTGTTTTTGTTGAAAGGTGGCAGAATATCAACGAATGTTCCAATCTGCCAACCTGCCATTGACATACGAGTTAGCGTGAGATATCACATACCACTGGCAATGGCAGGAGATGTCATTAGCCAAGATGATATCTTAGGGTGCTGGCGGACGAACTTTAATTAGTCAACGGCAGCACTTCCAGTCTTAGCTGGACAGCGTTCCGTAGCGGTACCGCTCATTAGCTCTTCCGAGGAATCGAACCAACACGTAGTTATGTGTGGGCTTTGTGCCTCGATTAAGGTGGTGGGCGGTGTCTGGGGTGCGCTGCATCAGCTGGATTATTGGCATTTAGTTTTGTTTTGTTTTCTGCAAATTTCTCACAATTTGTTTTTCACTTATTATTTTGTTATTATTTCTTCATCTTATCATGAAATATTGGCATATGTCATATTTTGTAGTATGATAGGATTTTTTACTTAGTTATGCATTTTAAAATAAAACACAAAAAAATAAAATAAACATTTTGATATATATATGGCAGTACAACCGAAAAAAAATAAGTCTGCAAGTGGTAAAGCAAATTTGCGCAATCCACCCGCCCATAAAGCGGCATGTCCACGGAATTTGCAGGGACAAAACATATATGAATCAATAAAAAATTTTAAAATACATGTTCAAAACATCTGCGGATTGAACGCTAACCATGACCACGTGCAACATCATCTTGAGCACGACAAACCGAACATTCTATTCCTTACAGAAACACAAGTTTCTGAAAATTTTCTCTTTATAGAATCGCTTAATTCCAAATATAGGCTCGAATCAGCTTTCAAACTCCATCAGGGCGTATGCGCATTCATTCATGAGAGTGTTGCGTACACGCGCTTTCCAAATTTTGAGCTACACGGTGACGGCTTCAATACAATGGTTTTAAAGATTTGTCTTCCAGAAATTACTTTTTTTACAATAGCTTTATACCGGTCCCCCAAAAAACGTAACCCAAACTTTTTTAATATACTGACAAAAATTATGGACGAGATTAGAGCAAAGTCCCCTAATTGTGAAGTTATCGTTACCGGTGACTTCAACGTCCACAACAAATCATGGTTGGAATTCTCCAAATCGACCGACGATGTTGACAATAGTGGAAAACTGGCAGACATTTTTGCCGCGGCTCAGGGCCTATTCCAAATTGTTAAAAGCCCGACTTTCACTCCCCGTAATGGCGGTGATAATAGTTTTCTACTAGATCTCTATCTTACCACAATGCCAGATATTACGAGTGTCGATATTGCGAAAGGTAGTATTGGAAATTCTGATCATTATTTAATCTCATCAGTTATCAAAACTGATTTACTTAAAACTACAGCTCCCAAACCCCGTAAAATATTTCACTACTCAAAAATGGATAAGAGTGGTCTTCAAAATTTTTTCCATGGTTTCCCTTTCGACCGTCATTGTTTTTACACTGACAATGTAAATGTTTCTGCTCAAAACTTTACAGAAACCATCCAATTTGCTATCAATAAATTTGTCCCTTTCTCCATAGTAAAATCCAAACAAAAATACTTGTATTCGAAAGCTGCCAAAACGGCACTTAGAAACAAACGTAGATCATTTAATATTTGGATTCATAACAAAACCCCCACTAATCGATCCCAATATCTAAAGGCCAACAAAATATCTAATCAGATTATCTCAAACGAAAAGTCTGAAATTGACAGAGCGAAAGCCTCAAAACTTACGTCTATGTCTGTTTCTGACAAGAGTTTCTACAGTGCCATTAATTCTTTAAATTCTGGTACAAAATTTTCTATTCCCCCTATTATTGATGGTGATTTAATCGTCAATGATCCCGCAAGAAAAGCTAACTTGTTCGCTGAACGCTTTGCTCTGAACTCCACTGTTTTGGAAACTCCTAAAGAAATACCCCAAATCCAGTCTTCAGTAGTTAATATGAATGAACTTCACTTCAAACCCAAAATAGTCGCTAAACTTTTAAAGGGGTTAAACATCAACAAAGCATCAGGAATGGACAATATTCCACCCATTATTTTAAAAACCTTTTCCAAAGAACTTGCACCAACTTTAACTAAAATATTCTACCAATCCTACAAATCTGGTATATTTCCCTCGTGCTGGAAGTTGGCAAATGTCCAGCCCGTCCCCAAAAAGGGACCAAAATCCGATATCTCAAGTTATAGGCCAATAGCTTTACTATCGGTCCTATCTAAAGTCTATGAGCATTATATTAATACACATATTTCAAAATTTCTGGAAGAAAATCATTTAATATCCGACAGCCAATACGGTTTTCGAAACAAAAGATCAACTACCGATCTATTAAACTATGTAGCGCATTGTTGGAACAGCATACTTGATAAAGGTGGTGAAACATACGTTATCGCTTTAGACATCTCCAAGGCATTCGATCGAGTCTGGCATGCCAACTTAATCAACAAGCTCGTTGCGTACGGTTTTCATCCCAATGTTGTGAAGCTGATTCAAAATTTTCTATCCGACCGATACATTTCGGTAACCTTAGACGGATATTCTTCTGAGTCTAAACTAATTAACGCTGGTGTACCCCAAGGCTCAGTATTGTCCCCAACCCTATTTTTGATTTATATCAACGAATTGTTGAAAATCACCAGCAACCCAATAAATAGTTTTGCAGATGATAGTACTCTGCACAAGTCGTTCGAGCCCCTTCCTTCAAAAGGTAAAATGCACGAACGAATTAATCCTGCCCGGAGAGACGCTGCCATAAACGTAAACAAAGACCTGAATAAAGTCGCCGACTGGGGTGACCAAAACCTTGTCAATTTCAACTCCACCAAAACACAGCTGTTGATTGTTTCCAGATTAAAGACCGAGTTCCCCAAAGATATTTTATTTAGTATGTGTGATGAACCAATAGGTGAATGTAAAAACATTCGTTTATTGGGTGTCACAGTTTCAAATGACCTACTCTGGAACGATCATGTAATGGCGATGGCAAAAAGCGCGTCTAAAAAACTCGGCCTCCTAAATAGATGCAAAAAAGTTTTCACTCCATACCAATTGCTCCATGTTTATAAGTCCTATATTCGTCCCTGTATGGAGTACTGCTGTCAAGTTTGGGGTGCTGCCTCTGTTTCCATCTTGGCCCTCTTGGACTCTGTTCAAAAGCGAGCTATACGAATTGGAGGTGATCGAACTTTGACATCAAAACTTGATTCCCTACAACATCGTCGCACTGTTGCTGACCTCATTGTTTTTTACATATATCGTCATCAGCAGTGCTCAGATGAAATCAGCGGCATCATGCCTCAAACTTATTCTTACCCCCGTTCCACTCGGCAATCGGCTGCCGCAACCAGTGAAACGGTAAAAATCCCGCGCTGTCATACTGGCAGATCGCAGAGAGACTTCTTTGTCCGAACTGCGTACAAATGGAATAGTTTGCCGGAACACTTAGTCTCAGGTGGCTTCAACCCACAGATGTTTAAAAAAAGCGTTAATCTACACCTCAGAACGCCAGTTGTTGTGGGACCTAGGTCTAGACCTAGGTCTTAAAAGGTATTTATGTGTTGTTGTGACACATATTCTAAACCCTATTACACAACACATTTTATTAAAAAAAAAAAAAAAAAAAAAATCAATATAGGGAAAAAGAGAGATTACTTCATCAATTAAAACTATAGTTGTAAGTTTATATTACTATTACTATTATTCTTGTTTTATTTTTTATTGGTGGTTTGCTTAGTAATTATGTAAATTTCTGAATTTTGTAAACTAATAAGAGACTCCCAAAGTAAGGATCCGTAAGAGGATGATTCGTTTATTCCGGATAATTTTTTACTTCGTAACATTTATTTTCCTTTTTATTTTTTATTAACTTTGATAATAATCTTATTTTGTGTAAAATTCCAATCAAAAGATTCCTCCAAATAGAACAGTCTTAGTACGTAAGCTTGGAAGATTACGTCTTTTTTTGGATAGTAGAAAGGTTAATACAATAGCAAAAAAGAAGCATACCCCTTAGATAGATAGAGAGACAGAAAGATGGAATTTGAGTGATCTGCCTCAAAGTAACTTCATTTCCAGTATGGACTTGAAGGCTGCTTTTTGGCAGATCCCATTAAAGAAACATACCCGACGAAAAACTGCTTTTACGGTCCTTGGTAATGGTAGGCCATTGTATCAGTTCTTAAGAATGCCCTTTGGACTGTGCAATGTGCCCCAGGCAATTCCCAAACTTATGGAACATGTGATCCCTCCTCATCTCAAATCAAACGTCTTTGTATACTTGGATAACCTTCTAATAGTGACAGACTTAGGGGCACATATCTAACAAATTCATTTCAATTCAAATTACCAACAACTTTAGTAATTGCCGACGGCATTTTTGGTTACATCACTTATTATATTTCCAGCAATTTCAACAAATTTTGTTACACCAGTTATATTATTTTTAACAATTTCAACAATTGCCGACATCATTTTTGTTACATCAATTATTATATTTCTAATAACTTCATCGTATGATTAAGTAAGTGAAAATGATATGTTAATTGGGTTTCAAAGGAAGGAAGAGTTGGATCCAGAACAATCATAGGGTGAGTGAAACATTTTTCTAAAATGTAAGTTATTGTTGTTATATGGATGGTGATGTGATAAACTCGGCTTCTTTAGCCTTTTAGGGTCGTCAGAATCCCTTCTTTCTTCTTTTCGTTTTCCACCGTCTCGTTTACGTGCACATTTATTCATTTATACTGGACTGGAAGATATTACGTCTCGGACTCACATGGCTGACGCTCGTCGGAAGAAACCTCGCTAGGCATGCAGTCCTTCGATTGCTTCCTGCTGGTGAATCAAGTGTTCATTACACAATATGTTTTTGAAATTGAAAAATTGCATTATTTGTTCACCGAAATTTTACAACGAATGCCATTTTGTTCGATGAGTGTGAGTGTAAGTGATTTTTCCTCACGCGACAAAAATTAAAATTTGGAAAATTAGAAATTTTTTTAACTTTAATATCAACATAAACTAAGGAAATATATGACGAAATACATTTTTAATGCTCCCAGTATCATATTGTACTAAAAATTATTATAGGAAGTAAATAATATCATATAAAAAATTGCATTAGAATTTTTTTAAATAAAACTATACGTTGCAGGAAATACATAGAACGAATGTTAGCTCCTCTCCATTTAGCGTTTCGAGAAGTATTACAAAATATAAAATTCAGAGTTTTTTCAGATATTCAAAAATATTCGAAAAATTATAATACAATCAAAAATTTAAACTTTATGTCAAAATTCTAAACATATTCCAGAAATTATTACAAAATCAAAAATTTAAATTTATTCAAAAAATTTCAAATTATTGCAAAAATTATAACAAAATCAATAATACAAACTTTTTCCAAATTCTAAAAATATTTCAAAAATAAAAACAAAATCAAAAACTGAAACTTTTTCAAAATTTTAAATATATTTCAAAAATTCAAACTTTTTCCAAAATATTTCAAAACTTATGAAAAAATCAGATCAACAAACTTTTTTCAAAATTCTCAAGGTATTGCAAAAATTTTAACAAAATCCAAATAACAAACTTTTTTCAAGATTCCAAAAATTATTATGAAATTAAAAATATAAACTTTTTCAAAATTCTCAAAATATTCCAAAAATTCTAAAACTTAAATTCTAAAACTATTGCAAAAACTATAACAAAATCAAAAAACAAACATTTCATATCATACAATAATTTATTTCATTTTTTGCCAAAAAATTGGTTAAAAAAAATGAAAATCATTCTTTTGATACACTTGGGAATAATTTTTTGCCAAATTTATAATGCAGTAATCTAGTTTTTGGACTCACATACCGATACCGACCATCAAGATTTCTCGAAATTCAATGTTCCTACTCGTAATCACTTAAAATGAACGTTTTTTAAGCAAAAAATATGTATATTTCCTTGTTTTGACACACTTGACGATTTCTTTGACACTATTCGGGGGCAGCTATTGAATACATCGTCCTTTCGGCTCTTACCATTGAGTATACCTATTTTTAGAAACAAACATTTTTGGAAACCCTCCAGCCGTTTTCTAGATTTCGTCGGTTGTGACGGGCGGGCGGGACTGCCGGCCGGCAGACAGACATGCATTGTTTTTTTTGCTTTTTTACAATCAGTAGGTCCAAAAACGTCGAGAAATGCCAAAAAGGGGGGGTAAGAATTTCACTTTTGGCTCTAGAATTCAATACTTTAGTTTTTTGAAAACCTCAAATTAAACATATTTTTTGAATGGGAAAAAATGAAATAAATAAATTCTGTCGTGACAATGAAAAGCAAAAGATAAAAGAAAATAAAGATAAAAATATGGAGGGGCTGAAATCTCACAGCTCTGAGATATCAAGACATCGGTCTGGGTTACGCATTTTGATATCGTTTTCGGCAAAAAACTTTTATGAGGACATGGTTTTTAGTTTTGGGCAGCGATGTATATCAAACTTAACTCTTTGTTAAAGTACAAGTATTTTTTATCTGTGTTTAAAAACTTATTACAAAACTAACACGAAACATCAAAACGATGCACGAAAATTATAACAGATCATAAATTAACATAATTTAGTGAAAAGATGATACACTCAGCAAACTACTCAAAAACCTCTACATTTAGCGTTTCGAGAAAATATTACAAAATCACAAATTCATATTTCTTTCAAAATTCCAAAAATATTGTAAAAATTAAATAAAATTAAACTTTTTTTCAAATTCCAAAAATATTCCAAAAATTAGAATAAAATCAAATATGAAAACTTTTTCATAATTCCAATAATATTCCAAAAATTCTTAAAAATTCAAACTTTTCCAAAATTCTAAAAATATTGCAAAAATCATTACAAAATCAAAAATTGAAAATTTTTTCAAAAGTCCAAAAATTATAATAAAATCAAAAATTTAAAATTTTTCAAAATTCTAAAAAAATTCCAAAAATTCTTACAAAATCAAAAGTTAAAACTTTTGCCGAAATTCTAAAAATATTGCAAAAATTATTACAAAATCAAATATACAAACTTTTTTCATAATTCCAAAAAAATTTCAAAAACTATAACAAACAAATTCAAAAATGTCCATGTCCAATTTCATTTGCAATTACATATACGTCACAAAAACAGCTACATTTTTTCCCAAAAAATTGGCTAAAAAAATAAATGAAATTATTTTTTGACACACTTGACATTATTTTTTTGACAAACTTATATGTAATGCCATAATTCCCAATAATAATAATAAAATTTCATTTCAAACAAATTATTAATTTTATTTTTTTCCAAAAAATTGGGTAAAAAATAAATAAAAATCTTTTTTTTGACACACTTGACAACATTTTTTTTGACAAACTTATAATGCAATAATCTAGTTTTTGATCTCACATACCAATCCCTACCATCAAGATTTCTCCAAATTTAATGTTCCTACTCGTAATCACTTAAAATGAACGTTTTTAAGCAAAAAATATGCAAATTTCCTTGTTTTGACACACTTAACGATTTTTTTACACACTTGCGGTACAGTTATCGAACCCAGCGTCCTTTCGGACCTGTTCCTTGACTATACCTATTTTTAAAAAAAAATTTGAAATCCCTTTAGAGGTTTTCCTTGCAGCGTAGGTTATGACGGCAGACAGACATACATTTTTTTTTTGCTTTTTTAGAATCAGTAGGTCCTAAAACGTCGAGAAATGCCAAAAAAAGTGGGGGTAAGAATTTCACTTTGAGCTCATGAACGTAGTACTTAGGTCTTTCAGACCGAAGTGAAATATTGTTACCCACAAATCACAATAATAAGTGGAGTTTTAGTTGAAACAGAGAAGAGTTTTTTCACATTTTTGCGACCGTGACAGGACGTGGGTTAACCATAAAAAAGCCGGAGTATTTTGAGAACAAACTTAACAAAAAATATCGATAAATTAACAAATTTATTGATGAGGAAGAAAAAGATTTTCTCAAATAAAAGCGTGGATGGAAATTGCAGAGAAAAAGCGAAATGAGCTGTCTGAGATTAATACACGGATATACGGAAAATTATTGGAAAGTGAAGCAGATGAAGAAACCTTAGGAAAAGAAATCGAGGTATGTGATGAATATAATACAAAATTTAATATGGTGAAATCAAACATGGAGATAGTGAGGAACGTATATCAAGAAGAAGCGGCAGCAGTTCGAAGTCAATTATTTAGCACAAAAGAAATAAAATCAAAAATGAGGTTGCCCAAGATTGAATATAGAAGTTTTAGTAGGGAATTTATGGAATGGCTTCCATTTTGGGCTCAGTTTAAGAAAATTAATGATGATGAAACAATCGACGATGCAACTGTTAGTGGTTCAAAAGCGAGAACTCTAGTTGAGAGTTTTCTGGCTACGGGTGGGTAGTAATTATGTCAAAGCTATGCAGTGTTTAAAAGAGAGATATGGCAGAGACGACTTATTGATTGAGTTTTGGGTCATTCCATGGAAACATAAACCTCAATAGTTGCAATGAAGTTTATGTTGTGTGGAAAAACTAATCTAATTGGAAACTTGCCCGTCATTATTGATACCAAAGATTGGAAATAAACAAATAAATTGTTTAAAAGATGGAAAAAAATAAATAAGTAATAAAATTATTGTCAGAAATGCATTATTTTCTTATGTGTTTTTTTCTGTTACGTTGGTCACGTTACGTTGGTCACACAATTTTTTTTAAAATGGAACCTCTACTGTATGTAGCATTTGTGAAAAACATATGCTTAATTAAAAACAGATAACCTGTGCTTTATAAAAAACTAAATTTGAATTTATTGAAGGCATACTTTCAGAGAAATTGCCTTGAAAGTGGGAGTAAGTTTTACTGTGGTACTTTTTTTGTTACGTTGGTCACAGCACTGAATTTTGTTATTATTACTTAATATATATTTAATTTGCTGCTTTTTTTCATTGATAGTGTATTTCCTACCTGCATAATAGCATAAAATAACATAAATTTCATAAAATAACAATGTTTTTTATGAATAATAGGCAAAAGTATGAGTTGAAAAGGGTAAAAATGTTACGTATGTCACAATGGAATGATCCTTTTACATTAGAGAATTATTAAGTTTGAAACAGTTTGAACTTTCATAGAAAATTTATAATTCTTAATTTATGCCGGATAGCTCAAAAATTATAATTATAACTGAAATAAAACACTGAATTACGCAATAAACAAATAATCATTGAAAATCTCTTTTCTTAATCACTTTGAAATTAATAATTAAATAGTAATAATAGCTAATGGTTAAAAATAATCAACAAAAATTATACAAAATGAAATATAAAAAAAAAGTTTACAATAATCTTGTTTCTTCAATGTTGTCTTCATCGTGATTTTATTGCATCATCGTTTACCTTCTGTGATAACTCCCTTTATTAACAATTCCTGATTGTACAATATATTTAGCACACTCATTACACGAAAACAGTGCCACATACATTGCACTTCCTTCGATACACGAACCATCCTTATTTAAAATTGCATGCCCTTCTGCATGTATCACATATAAATGTTTATTGCTTAAGGTATTCAATTCTTTTTCTCCCATGGAAATTCATCATCACTGCAGCCAATTGGAAATCCACTATAACCAATTCCCACAATTTATTATCGTTGTTTACGATTATGACACCAACTCGTGTTGTTGGATCTTTACTACGTTTTGCTGCCAGAAATGCAGTTGCCATAAAATATTCAAACCAATGAAGATAATCACCACGCTTTTAATTTGGTCTTGTTTATCTTCCTCAATAACTTTAAGTTTATAAATAAATAGAAATAACTGATAATCTTTTTATTTTTTTAAGATCGATGTATAAATAAACCTTTCTTTCACATTTCATCACATGAACCAACAATATAAAATACTTTGACATCACCATGAATACCACTTTAATTTTATTGAACAACAACAAATAAGAAAAAAACTTGACATCACCATCAGTATAAATTTAATTTTTCTATATAATAAAAAAACATTTACATTGTTTTCTATTTTTAAATAAAACATATTTCTTTTGTTTTATTTTTAATGAGATCAAAATTTTATACTAAGTGATTTAAATGTAACAACAACTTTTGAGATTTAAAATTATACTAACTGAATTTGTTTGAAAAATTCTTATTTTTATATCATAAGTTTTCTGTTTTTTCCCCCTCCAGCAATAATAAACATGTTTTAATAATTGAAATTGATGACGTAACTAAACCTCAACAGTAGTACAGAGAAATGTAGCTACATTTTAAGAAAATTAACAAAATTACAATTGAGTTCGAAAATCATTATTTTCAGAGTAAAATTTGAAATAGTCCGCCGTAACAAAACTAGGGGAAACTAGGACAATTATGGAGGCTACATCATTATCCATTGTTTATCCTAGAAGAAAGGACTATGATAATCGCCAATTATGGCTCTACAAAAAATGTTTTGATTATATAAATTATTTATTATTGAATGATGAAAAAACCTAAGAAAAACAGAAAACCTGATGTATGAAAAAATATGCTATACATATATTAAGATTATTTAAATTATTCTTATGCAATCTATTTTACATTTATTTTATCCAATTTCGATATGCTGAAATGCAAAAAAATTACATCTATAGCTATTTATGTGACTAACACCTCTAAGAAAAATATTTATCTATTTATGAAATAAAAATATTTAATTATTTATTAGGTGTTAAGTCTTAATTTGCAAAAAAAAATATTTATTTACTTAAAAAAATAAAGAATTTTTAATATATTATCGATTTGTATCTTGATGTAAATTTTAATTAATAAAATTTTATTTAATTAATTACCTAAAACTATTTGTTTATTATTCTAAACAAAATTATTTTATTTAATAACATTTTTTTATTTAATTTTCAAAAAACTATTGTTTTATTTATTTATTTTGAAAATAAAATATATTTATTTATTCAAAGTATTTGTTTATTTACTTATTATATTTATTAATTTTATTTATATAATTTGAAATAACATCTATTTATTTATATATTTACTTATTTTTCAAAATTATAAGAGATTTCCAAGTCAAGACTTGTTTGTTGACAAAAAAAAACAACCAAAATATGATACAAATGTCCAATGTTATCTAATTCTATTCTCGAATTTTCACGCTCGCGAGCACTCCCCAAGAATGCATGTGAGAACCGACTAGATAAGCCCCTAACGACTAGATTCTACCGAACGGTTTCTCCCTAAATTAAACTATACAAAGGCAATCACAACTCTCACGATTAGACCTTAAGCCCATTTCTAATGACCCAGTTGTGATTTCTTACACTAAAACTAAACTAAAAATAAATTACTAGAACTAATGACGTTTCCTTGGAGAACGCTCCCGAGCGCCAGACTTCACTTCAAGTCTTAAAATCCATAGACATTATTCTACTGCAAAGCTAAATTGATAAATAGTTAAATTTTGAAATTGTGTGAGGTGAAGCCTCTGATCCTGAAGAAAAATATAATTGGTTCTCCTCTGCATTCCGTTGAAGAAGCTTCTGTGCAGGGAATGGTACTACCGGTTTGTACCTAAATACAAACACAGCAGTAGTCACTCCCTTTTCACCAGAAAGCTTCCTCTGAAATGAAGAGAAGAAACCAATGAACTTCGATCGCGTGACCTATGGTCAGAGGCGATCTAAGAACATAATCATGTTAAGGGAAGAAGCCCCATGTATGGCTTTTTAGGCCTACCAGTAAAGAATGATAATAAAGTCATATAATATACATATATACAAAAATATTTACAAGTTATTTACATTATTATTCACATAAATATTTACATTGTACCAATAAGTACATTATTCAAATTTAATTAAAAAACAAATTAATAAACCCAAACCCGGTTTATTCAAAATTAGACAACAACTGGTTTTTTCAAAATTAAAAATTATTACTATCAAAAATCAAAAATATCCAGAAATCAAAAAAACACTGGTTTTAACAAGGGTTTTATATAAAAAAAAACCCTCAAAAGGTCCCTGTTTCGGCGCCACTTGAAACAGTTTGAACTTTTATAGAAAATTTATAATTCTTAATTTACGCCGGATAGCTCAAAAACTATAATTATAACTGAATTACGCAACAAACAAATAATCACTTAAAAATCTCTTTTCTTAATCACTTTGAAATTAATAATTAAATAATAATAACAGCTAATGGTGAAAAATAATCAAAAATTATACAAAATGAAATATAAAAAAAAAGTTTACAATAATCTTGTTTCTTCAATGTTGTCTTCATCGTGATTTTTTTGCATCTTCGTTTACCTTCTGTGATAACTCCCTTTATTAACAATTCCTGATTGTACAATATATTTAGCACACTCATTACACGGAAACAGTGCCACATACATTGTGTTTCCTTCGATACACCAACCATCCTTATTTAAAATTGCATACACTTCTGCATGTATCACGTATAAATGTTCATTGCTTAAGATATTCAATTCCTTTTCCCCCATGGAAATTCATCATCACTGCAGCCAATTGGAAATCCACTATAACCAATTCCCACAATTTATTATCGTTGTTTACGGTTATGACACCAACTCGTGTTGTTGGATCTTTACTACGTTTTGCTGCCAGAAATGCAGTTGCCATAAAATATTCAGACCAATGAAGATAATCACCACGCTTTTAATTTGGTCTTGTTTATCTTCCTCAATAACTTTAAGTTTATAAAAAAATAGAAATAACTGATAATCTTTTTATTTTTTTAAGATCTATGTATAAATAAACTTTTCTTTCACATTTCATCACATGAACCAACAATATAAAAAACTTTGACATCACCATGAATACCACTTTAATTTTATTGAACAACAACAAATAAGAAAAAAACTTGACATCACCATCAGTATAAATTTAATTTTTCTATATAATAAAAAAACATTTACATTGTTTTCTATTTTTAAATAAAATATATTTCTTTTGTTTTATTTTTAATGAGATCAAAATTTTATACTAAGTGATTTAAATGTAACAATAACTTTTGAGATATAAAATTATACTAACTGAATTTGTTTGAAAAATTCTTATTTTTATATCATAAGTTTTCTGTTTTTTCCCCCTCCAGCACTAATAAACATGTTTTAATAATTGAAATTGATGACGTAACTAAACCTCAACAGTAGTACAGAAAAATGTTGCTACAATTTAAGAAAATTAACAAAATTACAATTGAGTTCGAAAATCATTATTTTCAGAGTAAAATTTGAAATAGTCCGCCGTAACAAGTTTAATTATTCACAATACACTATCGAGTGGAAACATGTCACTATCGTTGTTGTATGATAAATTAGAAAGCCAGCTTATAGCTTTGAAAACCCTACAAATAACTGCAGAAAAGTGTGCAGCTATGCTAATGCCATTAGTCGAATCGTGTTCGGAAGAAATTTTGCGAGCTTGGCAACAGAATAATTCCTATTCAAAGTGCGAGCTCAATAGAGAACATGGTAACAAATTCAATAGCGAAGATTCTTCACGATTAGAGCGGTTAACGAATTTTTAGAAAAGAGCTAGAAAACGAGCAAAAAATTAAATTACATTTGTCAAGGTTTGGTGTAGAAAGTCCAAATAAAAATAATGAGATTAAAAGTTCAGATAGGAATCCACATTTGGCATTGTCAACAGCAGCGAGTTTGTTTTCCAGTACCGGAAAAATTACGTGTGTGTTTTGTGAGAATATACACAACAGCACAGAGTGTTTAAAAGCACAAAAAATGTCAGTTAAGGATAAAATAAATATATTGAATAAAAAACGCTGTTGTTTCAATTGTTTTAAAATAGGTCATCGCGCATTCAATTGTAGAAATAGGATGACACGTTTTTTATGTGGTAAAAAACATAATATTTTAGTATGTGAAAGTAAGTCGAAGTCAAATGTAAGTGGAATAAAATAAAATGAAAAAATAAAACTAGGTGGAATGCAGGAAAACAAAGCTTTGACCAGCTTGATTGCATCAAACAAAATAATGTTGCAGTCTTTGTTAGTAAAAGTAATTCAGGATTGTCAAGAGATTGTACTTCGAATCATAATTGATACAGCATCTACTAGACTAGATCATATCTAAAGATTGTGTTGCTGTTGAAATGAAATGTAAACCTGTTAACAAAGAAAAAATAAAACACGCATTATTTGGAGGTGTAAATACTAATTTTGTGGAGCATAATGTTTTTGTTATCACTGTATCTGATATAAATAGAGAATACCATTGTCAATTAGAAGTTTTAGAGCAATCATTAATCTGTGGCAGAATAGAGCCAATGGTTCCAGGACCATCGATAACTGAACTTCAAGAGAATAATACTTATCTTACTGATTTTGAAGATCGTTCAATTGAAATCTTAATAGGAGCTGATGTGGCTGGTAGTTTATTTATGGAAAAACAACAGAAGTTATCATGTGGATTGGTGGCAATACATACGCATCTTGGTGGCACAGTTATGGGTCGAATGAATAATAGTTAGAACGAAACATCTAAAATTACTATGATGGCAACAACTATGATCATTAACGAATTGGATATATCCGATTTATGGTCTTATAACTATAATTTAGCACAAAGTAGATTAAATGGATTGATTAAAAAACTAAATAAAGATGGATTTTATGGGGAATATGACACTGTTTTACAAGAGTGGTTAAGAGATGGAGTTATCGAAGAAGTATTTAAAAAATATGAGGTAACAACTCATTATTTCCCACATTGCCATGTAATTAAATTAAACAGCACTACCAAAATTCATCCAGTGTTCGATGCTTCAGCTAAGGAGAAGAATTGTTCAAGGTTGAATAATTATTTAACCAAAGCTGTTAGTTTGTTGGAATTGATCCCTACAATTTTAAAAGCTATCGGTTAATGAAAACTGCAGTGATTGCTGATATAAAAAAGGCATTTTTATTTTTTACAAATTAGTCTATATGAAGGAAATTTTTTTACGGTTCTTATGGATAGATAAACAAGGAAATATTAGAATTTTCAGGTATGAAAGAGTCGTTTTTGGTCTCAGTTGCAGCCCATTTTTACTAAATTCAATCATTGATCATCATTTAGAGAAAACATTGAGAGAACGTTTAAACAATGAAAATAATTATGGTATAACACAAATACAAAATTTAATGACAAGTTGTTATGTTGATAATTGTGTAACGAGCTTAGATAATGAAAATGAGTTAACATCCCTAATAGACGAAGCATCAGCAATAATGTATAATGGACAATTTGAACTGAGAGGCTGGGAATATTCAAAACAAGTTGAAAACAATGTTTTAGAGTTTACTAACGTTTCGGGTTTAATTTGGAATAAGATAGATGATACATTAAAAGTAAATGTTGATAGCTGTGATTCATTTTTATCAGAAAATAAAGAAATAATGAAAAGGAAAATTTTATCTGCGGCCCATCGAATTTTTGATCCAATACCTGGTATTGTTGATCTAGTGCTGATATTACCAAAATTATTACTTCAGAAAATATGGCATGACAAAATGGGTTGGGGTCAAAAGGTGAATGTAGAGGTCAAAAGTCAATTTCTAAAGTGGATACATAATTTGTCGTACCTTAACCAAATACAAATAAACAGATGGTTAATAGGTACAAGTGATCTAGCTCAAACTTCACTGCATGTGTTTTGTGATGCTACACTGTTTAAAAAAAAATAAAAACGCTCCAAAATCTAGTAAATTTCTACTCATTTATTTGTAATGAAAATCAATTGTCTATTATTTCATATTACAATTATTGAAGTAATCGTTGATTTCAATCCTGAAGCATTATTATTACTGAGACAATCGTAGTAAAATAAAAAAAAATATGCAATAATACTTCTTCACTATTAAATTTACTACAGTTGTTGAATAAAAATAATATTTGTGAAAAAAATTCAATGAAGTAGGGTATTTTAGCTCATTACATACTATGTTAAACAGAATACATTATTGCAAAAAAATTATTTTAAAAAATCGAGTAGCCAAAATTTCGTTTTCATTTATTTATTAATTGTCATTTTTCTGTTTCGTTTAGTTTTATAAAGTTAGAATAGTTTTTATTTTAGTGGAATCAATTTGCAAGATACAGGTAAGCAATTGTGTAATTTTCAAACATACCGGTAAGCAAGTTATAGCATTATTAAACTGCGTTAATCTGTTCATGCTTTTTCAATTTTAGGGATCAATAGAAAATCGACAATCTTCTGTAAAATATGCAACCGAGGGCAAGTAGATATAATATCGTATAATAGATATTTATATGCGAAACACAAATTTGTTAAAAATGGCTTGATTCTGTGCTACAAAAACGAATGTAAACAAAAATTTTCTTGCTATAAAAGTTATATCTCACATTACCACCGAACCTATTTTAAATCAACTAAATTAATTCCCATAACTGCTTTATTTGTGCGCAGTATTTGTTGGTTGTGTTTTCAAGCTGATAGGCAAATAAATTATAATACTACATATGTAACGCAAAAAAGTATACAATTTTAAAAAAGCTTAAAAGGTTTTAACTTAAGAAAATACTTAAAAAAAAGATTCGATTTACTAATTTTATAATATTATAATTATTATATATAGTTGTACCTATTTGAGTTTTTCTAAAATATTCTTAAAAATAATAATAAAAACTCCATAATTGTAATTTTAATATTTGAATAAATGAAGTCATTAAAATGTATATTTTATAGTTTCAATTAAAGCGGTATAACGAATTTTAAATTACAAGAGAAATAAAATTAATTTTACTAATTAAATTATAAAACACTCTTAGATGGGTAAAACGTCAACTCCGAAAGCTAGTAAAATTTCTCGTACAGTGTAAAAAATCCTCACCATTAGTAATATTCCTATCAACAGGTAAATTGAATTTACGGCCTTTAGTAAAATTACCCTTCAAAGAGTACACATTTTATCCATTGTCATGTAAAATTACTATTGAATATTAATATTACCTGTTAATATATTTTTACTACGATTAATGTAGGCAAAACCGATTCCTACGATAATTGTAGTAAATTTTTAAAACAGTGTAGTCAATTAACTTATTCAGCAGTCATATTTTTAAGGACCAAGACCCCAAAAGATGTCAACGTACAATTACTACAAGCAAAATCAAGAGTAGCACCAGACCACAGTAAAAGGAAATAAGCGGATGACTATTCCAAGGCTAGAGTTTAAATCAAAGAATCACAGAAACAAAGAAATTCGTGAGTATACTGCAAACAACCGATGGAGATATATTAGTTGTGAAGATAACCCAGCTGATCATCACGGGGTTGTAGTGACTCTCCATCACGAGGTTGTAGTGCAAAAGAGTTAGTGGAATCTCGATGGTGGGAGGGACCGTCATGGTTAAGACAAATGGAAGATCTTACGCCAACGAAAATAAACTTATATGTATGATGAACAGGAAATCAGTAATGAGAGGAAGAAGACAGTGGTATCAACGACAATGCTAGTAGGTAAAGAAGAAACAGATTGGTACTACCGTCATTTTTCAAAATATAACAAAGTTTTACGGATGATTGGTTGGATCTTACGATTTAAACGAAATGTGGAATTAGGAAAAGAATCACGTTTCACCGTTGGATCCTTTATAATCATAGGTGAGTGAAATCTCTTCTTATTAGAATTTGATAATTGTCTTTGATGGAGGTGGTGGTGATTATTTGGCTTCCCTGGAGTTTTGGATCGTCAGAGTTCCTATATTCTTTGCTCATTTTAGTCAGTTTTTTTTAAATCTTTTGCGTGCTATGCAGCATTTGTGATCGGTTGAGGAGACAAATACGAACTCACAGACTGAGACCATTTGGAATCATCGCAAGGCACGCAACTTCTCGGATGACCCATGTGCGAAAATAACCCATATGTAAATAAATTTGTTTCATGAAACTGGATGACAACAGAATTCTTGGGACAATGTTGTAGAAAAAATTAAGCTCTTTTTTCTTACAAAGTAATTTTATTTATATTCTTTAGTACATATATGTAGTAAAACCAATTACATAGTTTTACTACAACAATTCCCCAAACTATATTCGCAATATCTTCCAAATTCCTATCAATAAATATAAAAACAATTGACCCAAAACTCTATTAAAATTAAAAACAAATATTTCATAAATTTCCTTAACTGGGTTATTTCCAAATATTTTGTTAATATCTTTTAATTTAAATAAAACCAATTCGCGACATTGGCAATAAAATTCAATTAAAAACAAAGTCAGTGTGTCAATTGTTTTAATATCAATTAACCAACAATAATAAATTCCCAGCGCGTAATCATTTTTTAATTATAAAAATAATATTTTAACCAATAATTCAGTCAGTCAGTGTTCAGACTATTAACGCAGTCGGAATAAACAAATCAATTAAAACAGTTCTTTTACACTAAATCAGTTAAACAGTCGTTTTAAAATTAAAATCAAGCCAGTGGTTTTTAAATAAATAATCAGTCAGTCAGCCAGTCTCTTTTCAGTCATTTAATTTAAAAAAAAACAATCGTTTCCGAAAAAGTTATTAGTGAGTAACAATTATTCAGTCAACAAGTGGAGTATTAAATAAAAAGTAGATATTAAACAGTGAACAATTTAGGTCGAAAATAAAGTTATACTATTTTATATATCTAAAATAAGGAAAGTTTTGTATTCTTTGTATTTAAGTGAAATTCTAATTATAAATAAAATAATTATTAGTTAAAATAAAGTTCTCTCCAATTAAACAAACTTACGAGTGACCGTAATCTAAGTGAACACATATAATTAAATTTAATATTACTAAATAAAGTTACACATGAAAGAAAACTACTAACTCCTGTGTGTATTAATGTGTTCATTAACAATCGAAGTGAAGTGACAATAACAACAGTAAATCGCTGGTCTAAGAAATTCCACTATACTATACTACCACCATTAACCTAACGGTGTGTCAATTAAGTTACACCACAAACTTCTATATAAGTATTCGATCGAGAATCAATTACACTACATCATTACAAAGTAGTGTTAAGAGGAACCCCATTTTGGCACTACAATTTAATTAACATAGTAGTGTACGTTAATATTTTTGGCACTACATTTGGCGCAGCCGGTTAGTCCTTTCCGACATAAGGACATAAAGGAGTAGACGAACCACCAAGCAGAATAACAAAAAACGCCTGAGATCCAAAACTGTCATCGAAATTCACATCCACCACAACGTAAAACCAAAAATCAACAAGGAACAACAATCAAGTCAAGATTTCAAGATTAAAATTCAAGACAGAATGAAGTTCAACACCCACAAAATACTGTGGTAAGATTTTTTTTTTAACCGTAATTAGTAGATCAATTTGCCATACTCAATTTTCCGTAGAAATAGTTGTACTATAATAACTTTAATAGTAATATCTTTTCTCTCTTAAATTTGATTTTACACCTTTATATATAACTTTAACTCCAGATTTGGTTATTATTTTTCCTGTATTTCCTGTATACTGTCATTCTAAATCAAATATGACAACCTATAATCAACACGAAGTACTAATCCTAATCGACAACCTTGTCGGTATTGTTGACAAATTTGAGCTTGACAATATTGAGAAAGTAGAAACTTTTGTAATCCGAGCCAAAACACTTCTAAAAACAGTTCTAAGTGTAATGAAACTAGAACAGAAAATGTTTACACGGTTTCTGTCCTCACATATCACAGGAGAAACCCTGTTAACCTCTAGAAACAAACCATTCGAACCAGTCGAAGACCTAGAGTACATATTGCGCGAATATTTTTTATCTTTCACAAGAAAATCAGAACGAACAAAACCGCAAAACAAAACCACTGATATTTTAGCTTTAGCAAACATGATCATAAAACTAAACGGTGATGCCGACGATATTAATGGCGAAATAGAAATCTTCGAAAAACGTGCCAAATGCCTTCTGTTTCGGCTAAACGACCAAGAACAGAAGAGATACGCACAACTACTGGTTACACGTATCACAGGCAAAGCTCTGCTAGCCGTTAGAAACAAATCATTCGACTCAGTAGAAAACCTAATATTCACATTACGCGAGTATTTCTCACCTTCCATCAGAAAATCACCACGAACAACAGACGATACACTTACAGTACAACCCAACAATGCAATTACTCAAGTCACACAAAGCCTACCATCTACAACGACAAATTTTGTATCAAATATGGATTATAATCTCCCTAGATCTCCTCAATTTAATGACACATCTTTAACTACAACGTACACTCCTTCACAAAGTATAAGAAACACTGCTAAACCTCCTCAACTGACATCACCAAACAGTTTTAATCCACAAAACCAAAACGTTACTCCACTACATCCATTATCTGATTTATCATCTTTTCCCTTGTTTTCTGCTGCTCTGGCAATTTCAAATATTACTAAAACAAAATTTTCGAATTCTACGCAACATCCAACATTTTATTTAGTATCAGACTACCATGAAAAACTACGATCCCATTTACCCTCTTATTCATATTCACAACCACAAGTAGAAAATATGCCTAATCCATATAGTACAACTCATAGTAACTGCAGTAGTTCACCACACATTCCACCTCATACGATGGATCAACATTTCTCATATCCCTCACATTCACCTTCCAAAATACCTAGTAATCAATCAGAAAACAACAATAATACAAATTTTCAAATAGAACAACCTATTTCAAATACAAATGTTACAGCAGAATCAAATTTCAATATAAACTCTGAAGCCCCGACACCATTTTCAAAATGTTTGCAAAACACAAAACTAAATTTATCGGACAATTCTGATATAGAGCCTGCATCAGTGACCGCACAAAAAAGGGCTGCATCTACTTTACATTTTAACCCGTCTAGTACTTCCTTGTCAAATAATTTCCCTGTTACCGATACGTATACAGACATTCTGTCTTTTAATATTAACACAGACGACCTAAATTACTTAAATCCAGAAAATATTGAATCAAGTCTACCTCCAACTTTTCCACATGGTTATGCTGATAATGCTTCACGTTCACATAATTCTGAATCGATTGTTTCTGCAAGATCACATCAGTCTCATGTGAGATCAGATGCGATGTCACAAAGTCTAAATTCAAGTCCTTTTGTAATGGCATCACAATCTACCATACAATCTCATGATATTAGTCATTTAATGGCACATCAACCCATATCATCGAAGAGAACCAGGGACACTCCATTTGAGCACTCGGAAACGGAAAACACGAAACTTTCACCCACTAAAGAAATTAAAACAAACGGAAATATACTTAGTTATGCAACTAAAGACAATATCATACCAGCCGGACCAATGAAAATAATACAGATAAACGACTGGAACATCCCGAATGAAGCGACAGTTACCATGGCTAAAGAAGTAAGTCCTGGCGTGTTGATAGCTAATACACTATCCAAATCAGGCATCCAAAGTATCCAGAAAACTCCGACTGGCCCAACTCCAGATATCGAAAAATCTCCGACTGACAAAACTAGATCAAAGACGCCCGACAATGATCCAAACGAATCTCGAGTTATATCAGAAATTACTTCAACACCAATCCTGTATTCCGAAATTCTAAAACAAAACATCTCCCGAGACTTGGTGCATATTCCTATAAACATTTCAAACACAACGCAAATTTCATCAATACCAGTAAAATTAAAAAACACTAAAAATTATACGCACCATAACCTACAAACTACCACTTTGAAATGTCAAACTAATTCTAATCGTAACGAAAGTAGATTCCAGAAACAGAAACCAGCAATCAGCTCTAACAAAAACCAATATTTGCCTTCAACGACCACATTGAAATGTCATAATAATTTTATTCGTCACAAAAACAAAATCCAGAAATCAGAAAACCCAACCAGTTCTAAGAAAAATCAATATCTGCCTTCAACTATGGTAGTCGAAAAGAAATCGTCAACAAACAAAAAACCAAATATCAAATTACACAGCCACCGAAGCATAACTAAAACGAATTACACAAATATCAAAGTTCGAAAAAACAAAACTGACCAACATTCGATTAAGCTTCAACCAAGCAATTCATACCACTCCGACACCGAAAATATTAAAACGTTGAACCAGTCTGCTACGATAAATTACCATGACTCTAATAACAAACTAAATGTAAACAACCGCGACCAAAACAGACCCAGACGTATTGAAAATTGGATACACTGTCCATTGCAACTTTCCAAACTGTTGAAATCAATTCTACTATATCTTAGCCTTTCATGTATTTATGTCAAGAAAACTACTGCCTTACAACTTACACTTCCGATTATAACCAATATAATACAATTTCATTCGTATTCGTCTAATTCAGTTAATTGGCTTGAAAATCTGTTCCAAAAATTTGCTGTCTGTTTTTCCAATAATTTACTACCAGCATCTCGTAAAATCATATTCGACAAAGGAGAAGTTTTCAACTTCATTGCAAAAATTTACATAACCGTTGTTCAGGACAATACATATTTATTAATCAAACACATAAATCAAATTGGAAATAACTTTCCTTCAAAATTACTTTCTAACGATAAAATTTCCACATTTTTAAAAACAACAGCTTTCTAAAAAATATCAAATTCCGCTTAAACCAACCTAAAGCATAGGTAAACCAAATCATCTTATCCTAAACATAATACTAATCTAAACCACAAGTTAATCAAACAAACCTAATACTAACTTAAACCATAACCCACCCAATGAACAAACCTATCCTAAACCCAATATTAACTTAAACCATAAGCCAATCGTACCAACTTATCCTAAACCCAATACTAGCTTTAAGCATAAGTCAAATCTAAACAATTCATACTTGCAATTTATACAATATACAAGAAACATAATAATCGAAAAACAATAATCTTATTACCAATACTGATTCCGATCAATAATCAATACAATCAATAAAAATAATAATTCTAAAATCATTAATCTTAAATAATCATTACCATAAAATACATATTATATTAAGACAATAATTTTAAGATACGCAAGCTATCAATTGTCCAATCAAAACATAATTTTTAACAGAAACAAAAACAAATAGTTTACTACAATTTTTAGTTTACCACAACTAAGTAAGTTGATCACAATAATTCATACTATTAATACAATCAATCAATCAATAACCAATACGATTCAACTATCGATACAACCAATAAAAATAATAAGTTTACCAAAATTGGTCATAAGCAATCACTAGCATAAGTGTATACATATTAAATTAAAACAATTATTTTAAGCAATCAAAACGTAACGAAAATTTTAATGGAAACAAATAATTTACCATATATCGTTCATTCTTAACATAATTATTACAGAAACAAGCAATTTAACTTGACGGCCCAAAACAATTGTAAACCGTTTAAATTTATTAAATATTTATAGTACATAGCATGGATTAAACAAAATTAAATTAATATAAATACATATTATTATAATACAAATTATAATTATAAGGATTAAGGGCCACTTTCAATTTTATTACGACGATAAAAACATAATTTATTCAATATTTATAAGATAAGACTAAGATAACGTTACTCACTTTTTTTTTTTCTTCTCTCTCTTCCCTTTTTCTCAAAAACATACATAATTTGGTAAAATTTTGTGTTCATCGTTAACTAACTAACGATGAAAACAAAGTTTTTTGTTCCGTGGGGGAGGAATGTAGTAAAACCAATTACATAGTTTTACTACAACAATTCCCCAAACTATATTCGCAATATCTTCCAAATTCCTATCAATAAATATAAAAACAATTGACCCAAAACTCTATTAAAATTAAAAACAAATATTTCATAAATTTCCTTAACTGGGTTATTTCCAAATATTTTGTTAATATCTTTTAATTTAAATAAAACCAATTCGCGACATTGGCAATAAAATTCAATTAAAAACAAAGTCAGTGTGTCAATTGTTTTAATATCAATTAACCAACAATAATAAATTCCCAGCGCGTAATCATTTTTTAATTATAAAAATAATATTTTAACCAATAATTCAGTCAGTCAGTGTTCAGACTATTAACGCAGTCGGAATAAACAAATCAATTAAAACAGTTCTTTTACACTAAATCAGTTAAACAGTCGTTTTAAAATTAAAATCAAGCCAGTGGTTTTTAAATAAATAATCAGTCAGTCAGCCAGTCTCTTTTCAGTCATTTAATTTAAAAAAACCAATCGTTTCCGAAAAAGTTATTAGTGAGTAACAATTATTCAGTCAACAAGTGGAGTATTAAATAAAAAGTAGATATTAAACAGTGAACAATTTAGGTCGAAAATAAAGTTATACTATTTTATATATCTAAAATAAGGAAAGTTTTGTATTCTTTGTATTTAAGTGAAATTCTAATTATAAATAAAATAATTATTAGTTAAAATAAAGTTCTCTCCAATTAAACAAACTTACGAGTGACCGTAATCTAAGTGAACACATATAATTAAATTTAATATTACTAAATAAAGTTACACATGAAAGAAAACTACTAACTCCTGTGTGTATTAATGTGTTCATAAACAATCGAAGTGAAGTGACAATAACAACAGTAAATCGCTGGTCTAAGAAATTCCACTATACTATACTACCACCATTAACCTAACGGTGTGTCAATTAAGTTACACCACAAACTTCGAGAATCAATTACACTACATCATTACAAAGTAGTGTTAAGAGGAACCCCATTTTGGCACTACATTCAATTAACATAGTAGTGTACGTTAATATTTTTGGCACTACATTTGGCACAATGTAGTGCCAAATTGTTTAGGACACTACTATATGATAAAGGTGTAGTGCAAATGTTTTACGTATACTACTATGTGATAAAATGTAGTTCTTATATGTGTGTGATACTTCGGTACTTTGCAGATGTTATATCAAGAAAAAGTCTCTATTTTTCAGTTTTAACTTGTATTTCTATTTATAATGTTCTGAATTGAGCTTATGTATATTTTAATAGCTAGTGATCGGAACTCACTGTTCTGAATTAAACTTATTTGAATAACTTTTGAACTGAACTTACTGTTCTGGATTAAACTTATTTTAATAACTTTTGAACTGAACTTACTGCTATGAATTAAACTTATTTTAATAATTTTTGCACTGAACTTACTGTTCTGAATTAAACTTAGTTTAATAATCTTTGCACTGAACTTACTGTTCTGAATTAAACTTATTTTAATAATTTTAGAACTGAACTTACTGCTATGAATTAAACTTATTTTAATAATTTTTGAACTGAACTTATTGGTTACTGACTGCTTGTTAGTTTTTCCTTCAAAACGATTCACTTTATTGATTTTAATATTTTATTTGCAAAAACGACTGTATTGATTTAAAATTTGACTCCGTTAATTGTCTGAATACTAACTGCCCGAATTATTGATTGATATTATTGATATTATTATTGATATTGATCCTACCGGCTGCGCCAAATGTAGTGCCAAAAATATTAACGTACACTACTATGTTAATTGAATGTAGTGCCAAAATGGGGTTCCTCTTAACACTACTTTGTAATGATGTAGTGTAATTGATTCTCGATCGAATACTTATATAGAAGTTTGTGGTGTAACTTAATTGACACACCGTTAGGTTAATGGTGGTAGTATAGTATAGTGGAATTTCTTAGACCAGCGATTTACTGTTGTTATTGTCACTTCACTTCGATTGTTTATGAACACATTAATACACACAGGAGTTAGTAGTTTTCTTTCATGTGTAACTTTATTTAGTAATATTAAATTTAATTATATGTGTTCACTTAGATTACGGTCACTCGTAAGTTTGTTTAATTGGAGAGAACTTTATTTTAACTAATAATTATTTTATTTATAATTAGAATTTCACTTAAATACAAAGAATACAAAACTTTCCTTATTTTAGATATATAAAATAGTATAACTTTATTTTCGACCTAAATTGTTCACTGTTTAATATCTACTTTTTATTTAATACTCCACTTGTTGACTGAATAATTGTTACTCACTAATAACTTTTTCGGAAAAGATTGGTTTTTTAAATTAAATGACTGAAAAGAGACTGACTGACTGACTGATTATTTATTTAAAAAACCACTGGCTTGATTTTAACTTTAAAACGACTGTTTAACTGATTTAGTGTAAAAGAACTGTTTTAATTGATTTGGTTATCCCGTCTGAACACTGACTGACTGAATTATTGATTAAAATATTACTTTTATAATTAAAAAATGATTACGCGCTGGGAATTTATTTTTTTTTTTTTTTTAATAAAATGTGTTGTGTAATAGGGTTTAGAATATGTGTCACAACAACACTTAAATACCTTTTAAGACCTAGGTCTAGACCTGGGTCCCACAACAACTGGCGTTCTGTGGTGTAGATTAACGCTTTTTTTAAACATCTGTGGGTTGAAGCCACCTGAGACTAAGTGTTCCGGCAAACTATTCCATTTGTACGCAGTTCGGACAAAGAAGTCTCTCTGCGATCTGCCAGTATGACAGCGCGGGATCTTTACCGTTTCACTGGTTGCGGCAGCCGATTGCCGAGTGGAACGGGGGTAAGAATAAGTTTGAGGCATGATGCCGCTGATTTCATCTGAGCACTGCTGATGACGATATTTGTAAAAAACAACGAGGTCAGCAACAGTGCGACGATGTTGTAGGGAATCAAGTTGTGATGTCAAAGTTCGATCACCTACAATTCGTATAGCTCGCTTTTGAACAGAGTCCAAGAGGGCCAAGATGGAAACAGAGGCAGCACCCCAAACTTGACAGCAGTACTCCATACAGGGACGAATATAGGACTTATAAACATGGAGCAATTGGTATGGAGTGAAAAATTTTTTGCATCTATTGTTGGTTAATTGATATTAAAACAATTGACACACTGACTTTGTTTTTAATTGAATTTTATTGCCAATGTCGCGAATTGGTTTTATTTAAATTAAAAGATATTAACAAAATATTTGGAAATAACCCAGTTAAGGAAATTTATGAAATATTTGTTT
>OY856187.1:29220303-29308117 GCA_963693315.1 Diogma glabrata | reverse complement strand
TCATAGTCGCCAGTATTCAGATTGCCGGGAGGTATATTCCTAGATGTTGTTAAAAGTTTAGTCTTGCCGGTGTTAATGCATAATCCCAGTCGTTTAGCATTTCTTTCAAGCTGAGAGAGACTTTCCTTAATATCGCTTGGTCTACGTCCAAGAAGCGCAATATCATCTGCATAGCCAAGAATTTGACTAGATTCGTTACATATACAGTTTCCAAAAATATTTTAAAAATTAAATAAAATCAAACATTTTTAAAAATTCTAAATATTTACCAAAAATTATTACAAAATCAAAGGTTAAAATTTTTTTAAAAATTCTAAAAATTATAACAAAATCAAAAATTTAAACCTTTTCTGGATCCCAAAAATTAGAATAAAATCAAATATTTAAACTTTTTCTAAATTCCAATAATATTCCAAAACTTCAAACTTTTTCCAAAATTCTAAATGTATTGCAAAAATTATTACAAAATCAAAAATTGAAACTTTTTTGAAAATTCCAAAAATTATAATAAAATGAAAAATTTAAAATTTTTCAAAATTCTAAAAATATTCCAAAAATTCTTACAAAATTAAAATTGAAACTTTTTTCAAAATTCTAAAAATATATATAAAATTCAAAAATCCTATTTTTTTTTCAAAATTCTAAAAATATTGCAAAAATTATTACAAAAATCAAAAATACAAACTTTTTTCATAATTCCAAAAATATTTCAAAAATTATAAGAAATTCAAAAATTTCCAAGTCCAGTTTCATGTTCAATTACATTTACGTTATAAAAACAGCTACATTTTTTTCCCAAAAAATTGGCTAAAAAATAAATGAATTCATTTTTTGACACACTTGACATTATTTTTTGACAAACTTATAATGCCATAATTCTCTAATTAATTTTATTTTTGTATAAAAAATTGGGTAAAAAAATAAATCAAAATATTTTTTTGACACAATTAATACTATTTTTTTGACAAACTTATAGTGCCATAATTCTCTATAGTAATAATAAAGTTTGATGTCATACAAATAATTAATTTTATTTTTTTAAAAAAAATTGGATAAAAAATAAATAAAAATCTTTCTTTTGACACACTTGGCAACATTTTTTTAACAAACTTATAATACCATGATTCCCTATAATTATAATAAAATTTCATGTCATACATATATATTTCATGTCATACAAATAAGTAATTTTATTTTTTTACAAAAAATAGTAAAAAAATAAATAAAAATTTTTCTTTTGACACACTTGACAACATTTTTTCACAAACTTATAATACCATAATTCTCTATAATAATAATAAAATTTTATGTCATGCAAATAATTAATTTTATTTTTTTCCAAAAAATTGGGTGAAAAATAAAAAAAAATCTTTCTTTTGACACACTTGACAACATTTTTTTGACAAACTTATAATGCAATAATCTAGTTTTTGATCTCACATACCAATCCCTACCATCAAGATTTCTCCAAATTCAATGTTCCTACTCGTAATCACTTAAAATGAACGTTTTTTAAGCCAAAGTTATCGAACACATCGTAGGAATTTTTTATTTTATTAATAATAATATAAACTTCCTCATAGTAACAATTTGAATCTGAAAATGAAAAAAAAAAAAAAAAATTAAAAATAAACAGTATAAAGTATATTTTTAAATATTGCATTTTAATTCAAAAGTGACAAAAGAACACAAACAGTGCAGAATAATATGGAAAACCATAATAACACATATAACATATTTTTGATAACCTTCTAATGCAATAATCTAGATTTTGGTCTCATACCAATCCCGACCATCAAGATTTCTCCAAATTCAATTTTCCTACTCGTAATCACTTAAATGAACGTTTTTTAAGCAAAAAATATGCAAGTTTCCTTGTTTTGACACACTTGACGATTTTTGACACACTTTCGAGACAGTTATCTTTCGGCTCATACCATTGAGTTTACATATTTTTAGAAAAAAAAATTTTTGACTCTAGCCGTTTTCTAGATTCTAGGTTTCGTCGGTTGTGACGGCCGACGGCCGGCAGACAGACATACATTTTTTTTTGCTTGTTTAGAATCAGTAGGTCCTAAAACGTCGAGAAATGCCAAAAAAAGTGGAGGCAAAAATTTCACTTTTGGCTCATAAATCCACTACTTAGTTTTTTTTCAAAACCAAAGTAAAAATTCAATGTACGTTAACTGTTGGTACATAATTATTTATTCTTTTATTTGATTTTATTTGATAAATTTTGAACATTCGTTTAGTGTACATAATTATTTAGAGTTCATAAAATATACAATTATAATAACACAGTGCAAAATTTTTGAGGTCATCGAATGTAACAGAAATTCTGACTTCCGTTTTTGGAAATATCTACCCAAACTAGCAAAACCTTATTTGGGTTTTGATAGTTTGTATCGATTTTTTGTTTTATGACCATCAATTTTTGTGGTCGAGCTTTGGTTTTACACGGCTATATATCGTAAAGTATTGGGAATTTCTCAATCCAATCTTTAGACCAAATATTCTTCATGTCAAAATACATCACTTTTGTGAACATATTGCGGTCAGATTTTTACTCTTTCGGGGTGTTTTTAGTGCAAAAAGCCCTAAAATATTACATTGTCTCAGTTTTGCTAGCATAACTCACAAACCGTGTATATTTTAGCATAACTGTCTTCGACCAAGATATTCTCCGCATCCACACGAGTAACTTTGCTGCACATTGCAATAACCTACAATTGATCCTTAATTTATTCTGGCCGTTGTGAGTGATTTCGCAACCAAATAGTAAATAGTACACCAAAATTTCTGCAATTTCTTTAAAATTAAAAATAAAATTTAAAATTAAAATTTTAATTTAAAATTAAAAATCAAATTTAAATTTCAAATTAAAAGTCAAATTTAAAATTTAAAAATAAATTTAAAATTAAAATTCAAATCTAAAATTAAGAATTAAATTTAAAATTTATATTAAATTAAAAATTAAATCTAAGATTAAAAATCAAATTAAAATTAAATTTAAAACTTAAATTTTAATTTAAAATTCAAATTAAAATTTAAAACTCAAATTAAAAATCAAATTTTAAATTAAATTTAAAATTAAAACTGAAATTTAAAATTAAGAATTAAATATAAAATTAAAAATTAAATTTAAAATTAAAATCAAATTTAATTTTTAATTTTAAATTTGATTTTTAATTTTAAAACAAAATCAAATTTAAAATTAAAAATTAAATCTAAAATTAAAAACAAATTTAAAATTAAAAATCAAATTTAAATTTAAAATTAAAATTCAAAATTAAAATTAATCGATTAAGTCGCTTTTTGCCTTTTTGTAAATACGAATATATACGGTATATAGAAATTTGCAAAATGAACTTAAACACAAAAAAAGACATTTTTTTTTATGTTAGCAGAAATTTTGGTGTGAAATGTACTATTTGGTTGCGAAATTACTCACAACGGTCAGAATAAATTAAGGATCGATTGTATGATATTGCAAAGTGCAGCAAAGTTACTCGTGTGGATGCGGAAAATAATTTTGTCAAAGACAGTCATGCTAAAATATACACGGTTTGTGAGTTATGGTCGCAAATCTGAGAAAATGAAATTTTTAAGGCCTTTCTGCGCTAAAAACACCCCGAAAGAGTAAAAATCGGACTTCAACATGTTCACAAAAGTGGTGTATTTTGCTATCAAGAACATTTCGTCTGCAAATTGCATTGAGAAATTCCCAATACTTTACGATATATAGCCGTGCAAAACCAAAGCTCGAGCACAAAAAATGATGACGTCATAAAACAGAAAATCGATACAAACTATCAAAACCCAAATAGTGTTTTGCTAGTTTGGGTGTATACTTCCAGAAACGGAAGTCAGAATTTGTGTGACATTTTATGTGTTGCACTGTGTAATTTAAACACAAAATTATTTTAAATATTTTAAATCAGAAAAAACTAACAGTCTAATATGAATACAAATTTTTTAAATTTCAATTGTTTGAGAAACAATTTATTTAAAAACAAAAACGAAAGTCAAGGCAATCTTTTCAAAATTTCAAAAACATTTTAGTTCAAAGCGTCACCACACTATCAACACAATAACTTTTTATTATACAATTTTAGTTGCAGTTTACATCTACTAGATATTTAAAATAAAAAATCATATTCATTTAAAAATTTATTAAAACCACATCAACTTTGATATCTTCTATTTATATAGGTTTATTCCGTCTAGATATAATAGAAACAAATCATTTTTAAATTGAATTTAGGTAACACCATATAGATATTCATAATATTCTAACAAATAATAATTACAAACCTCTACTTCATACAATTTACATCAATTGTATGTATGTATGTTAATGTATGGAATGAATATATTTTTATTCAAAATATTTAAATAAGAAAAATTTTATATCAGGGTATTTGTTTGTGTTTAATGTTTTTGACAGCTCATAACAAAATTGTCTGTTAAGATAAAATTGAAAAGAAACATCAAATATAAGTATTTAATAAAGTCAACAAAAGGTAAACACTTTTAAATATTAAATGAAGCAAGTACAAGATCGAAACCCAAATTTTCTTCACGGGAAGCTTTTATCGAAAGATTCTACAAAATGCTTTAACACCAGAATATATGAACTTCGTAAATTAAAAGGTGATGAAAGAATTTCTTACAGCGATAAAAAAATATTTTTTCTACCAAAAACCATTATCCTGTTGAGTTAATTTACATTAATTAATTGGAAGCTAAAACTTAAATTCATCATGAACGCTATCAAAAGTTTATTTCCTATTCATTTTGGAGGACAAATAAAAAACCAAAAAAACAATTAATTAAATTACAGCTTAATTTTTTCTTGTTTTTGTAGTGATTTTAACATTTAACAACTCAATAAAATACAAGAACATAAAAATGGTACTAGTAACCCTCTATTGTCAAAATAACAATTCAATTGCACATATAAAAAAATAAAACAAAAACAACAGAATAGGCTAGGAAAAATATTGAATACCAAACAAAAAAAAAAAGAAAAATCAAATTAACTTTTATGTTGTGTTTTCCATGAAAATAGAAATTGAATTTCGATTTATTTATCGTTAAAATATAATAAAAATCATATCCTGTGTTCGAGGCGATAAATAAACAAGAGAGAAGAACAAATAAAAAAAATGGCAGTAAAAGAGTAAATATTGTCGATATATTGAAAACATATTTATGTTAAAAACAAAAACAAAAGAAAACAAGAACAACAAAAGACTTTTATTCATACTTTCAAGCTTTTATATTGCCTAGGTTAAGGAGTTGGTTTTGGAAGATAACGTTAAAAGAATACATATATGTATATTGATTTGTATAATGTGATTAAAAGCGGGAGAGGGCATATATGTTTATTTGATTTTATAATAAATAATGGTAAAAACATAACAAATTATAATCATATAAACAGTGTTGCAACTTTGGGAATATTCGTATTTTATCCCCGTTTTCAAAATTGCGATTTTTTTTAGATAAATAGAAAGATTAGGTCGTCTGCATCATAATTATGAAATTTGCGGTAAAAAGGGTTGTCAAGAGTTCTAAAGGTTCAAACTTTTAATTTTACCGTGGTGAATAGGGTTATATAATTATTCGTTTTTATTTTCCCCCGCGCACCTCCCCCTGAGACAAATAAAATCAATTTTTTTTCCAACAAAATTGAAATAAATTATCATTAAACCAATGCCTACTTATTTAATTTGTTTAATATTTATTTTAAAAAACTAGAAAATAATCAAAGGGGGGACCAAGGTAAAATTAAAAGTTTGATCTTTTATAACTGGGGGGTCAAGCCTCATTTCCGCAATTTTTCATAATAATAATGCAGAGGACCTAATCTTTCTATTTATCTAAAAAAAATCGCTAATTTGAAAACGGGGACAAAATAGGATTAACTTTGTTAATTTTTAAATAAAACACTCATACAATAGTTTAGAAATATCCTTGATAATGTTAGCATAGCTAACGAAACTAATTGGAATATAATAAAAAACTCATAGATATTAAAAAAGTGTGTTTTAAACTAAAAACTATAACTCATACAATATTTTATAAGTATCATCATATTTTTTTAAAATAATTCTACAAAAGTTCCGTTTAAGGCAACTAGCGTCTTAAAAGCTTATGAACGACGAGCTGTCATTCTTTTTACAAACTTTTCGATGTCATTCTGAACTTCTGCGACCCAGTTTATTAAATATAATTATTATTATTCTCAATTAGGCCATTAATTGTTAGTGGGTGATTGGCATATATTTTTTACTTTAAATATCTCCATTAGAAAAATTAGTGGTGTTAGATCTAGACGGCAATTTACTGTTCCCTTTTCGAGAAATCATTTGAATATCAAAGCGTTCGCACACAATATCTAATAATTTTGGGGCTCCGTTCTGCTGAAGCCAAATAATCAAAATATCCAAACCTTGCGGGTAGAGTACTCACCGAGACAGGATCTAACAACCCTACTCCTTAGAAGCAGGTGAATTCAGCAGACCAGTGACTCACCTGATACACAGCCTTCGTTTGTCGGTCTACTGTTTCTAAAGCTATAATTAAGCTATTAATTAATCGGTGTCTAAGCTATTTCTAAGTTTAAATACCGATTATCAGAAGAAGTGTTCTTCAGGCACAGCCCACTTAGGTTTTCTGTTTGTCTCTGCATGATCGGAGGCAAAAGTAATATCCAAAACATCTTGTCTGTTACAGGCTATTATTATTTACAGGTTATGTTACGCATATTACAAATCAAAAATTTTGTACTAAGAATAAAATTGAGAAGTAGGCCACCTCGTAAGTTGGCCTCGCTGATGCCTTAGATCGTATGGTGTGCATTATCATCTCATCACAAAATAAGCCCAAACTTTTTTACGAGCATTCATGTTTAAATCATTTACCTTATCAGAGATTATGACCTTATCATATGGTTAGTAAACTAAAACGATCCAAAAATGTTATTAAATTTCAGACTCACCGCCGATGTGTCTGTAAGTACCAAGCACTAATTTTACTTACATTTTTCACATATAACAGTTTGTTGTTTTGAGTGTCGAGTTCAAATATCCAGCTATGCCAGACCATTGGTTCTTGGATCAAGATAATATTGTGCTTCTATTTTGTCGGTTTAAGCAAAGAGCTTCTATTCAGTGGTGGAGGTTGATTTGGAGAAACTTTAGCACGTGTTGCTAGTAGCACGTGTAGTTTAGTCAAGGATTCCTTGTTAATAGAAATTATATTTAACCTACGATCATTTCTGGTAGGCTCGAGCATAGTTATCCTTCAATTATTAATAGAAATCTCTAGATAGCTGTATTTAAGTTTTTCAGTACCATACCTGGATCTTCGGGTTTTTGCAGGGAGCAAGGCATGAGCTCTTGGTTGACTTGGTATATCCATTTCCAGTTTGGCACCTGGAAAATCCTCTCCAAAAGATGGCCTTCCTGTATAGCGTCAAATATAGAAGATCAGCACATGCTATAAATTTGACAAAAAACAATTTAAAATTATTTTATAATTTTTTTTTCTATTTTTAAATTTTTGCGAAACTTGTTTTATTCAATTTTAATCCTAATCCCTAGTTGGCTGGGCATTTTCGGATTGAATAAAACAATGATTCCGATGCCAACCTCCATCTCTGCAAAACGAGATTGACCTGGAATATTGGCTAATTACTGTTAGAATGTTTCGGTAATGCCATTACCATCTTCTTTCAGTTAGCAGTTGTGATGCCACCATCATCCTGCGCTCTGTCTACTACTACCTAATTTTTGCCCACATTAATAAAAGACCTGGCTGACATAACCTTTTATCTTATAGGGAGATCTTGTATTCTCCACCTTTTAGGAACAAAGGTCTCAGTGGAAGATCCTGACCAAATAATGGTATTTATTTAACCCTAGTCGAACTTGGATAAATCCCGATCCCTTTTATCGCACCCGTCTCATTAGCGCGTGTGTCCCGATTTACAGTGTCTTTAGTGTTGAGTCACTGTTGACACTTAAAATGCTACTAGAGATGGACCTAACCGTCGGATCCTCAGTCACTAGTCGAACCACTCATTTGATTTTTTGAAATTTTTTTTGGTTTATCCATATTGTATCCACGAGTAGCGAAGAAAAACAAAAGGAGATCTACGCAGATCCGCGGTACACAAACAAATTACACCTGCAGGTCGCCAGACATCTAGGTGGATCCATTTGTGATTGGACTATTTAAATTAACCTCAACCAGGCTGCTCATCTTCATGGGTTGGATAACACTTTGATTCTTGTGACCTTCCCCACACCTGGGTCATTAATTACTACACATGCAAGGAAGGAACACGTTTGCCTGACGTTGATTAGCATTGTGATGCTTTGAGACAATAACTTGTTTTGCTTTGGGTGAGTTAAAATAATAACGTTCGTATATATTTTTTTAGGGACTAATGCTCTTACTATTCATTCTCATTTTGCTAAATTACTTTAATCTTAAAAATTCCTCTATTTTAATTTAAACAAATTCCATGTCCCAATATAAATTTCCATCAATTTATTACAAAACTTTATCAAATTTAACTATGAAATAAAATTTAGTTTTCCAAAACAAAAAATTAAAATAGTTTTTTTCATTTATTTTTTCACATTCTCTACTTGTTATTAATTTCATGATATTCAAATAACTTAATCTATTTCAAGTAATAAACATCAACATAAATTTCACATTTCACTCATTTGTAACACAAACTAAAGAATCTGAAGAAAAAAAATCACTTTGAAATTGTTTTTTCTTATTCTCTGCCATCTTTTTCTTGCCAATCTACGTCTTCCCATTAGTTGTATTTTTTTACAATTATTCCACATCATTACCAATGAAAATTAAAACATTTTAATTTCAACAAATGTTATGTTCTTTATCTTAACAAAACGGATTTTTTTGTTGTACGACACTAAAGAAAGACATGAAAATGAAAAGGAACGAAAGCGACGAAAACAATATTTACAAGGCAATCATAAGAAAACAGCAAGGACACCATTTTTTTTTATTCGTACGAAAATATAATTTGCCAGAAATGAGAAATTAAGTATTTTGCTAATTTGAATTTTTTGCGATTTTAGACGTAATTTTTTTTCCTATCTTTCCACTAAGTTTATAAACAAATGTTTTTATTTCCATTGAAAAAATAGGGCATTTTGCTACAAGAGATGAAAACCCCCGTTTTTTTTGTGAGTGAAAATTTGTTCACGAGACGCGCTAGCGTCGAGTTGTTGCATGTTAACGAACGTAAAAAAATTTCATCTTGTGTAGGAAATGCTATTTTTCTACGATGATGCATATAATATCACGTTTACAGCGAAATAGAAAAGTGGTAGGTGTAATTTGAATCTGTGCTGTAAACACTTTTTATTTGACAATAATTTGATATTTAGGATTACTAATAATCAAATTATTTTTAATTTAATATTTGACGCTGTTGGTAAACATATAGCTTTTCATTGACGCTATATATTATCTGGCATTCTCAGGTACAGAAGTAACCGATCCGGAGGTGTTAATGTAAATATTTTATCTAATATATGGAGAATTTGATGTTTAGCACTATCACCAATCATGATTGAACTAAATGTTGCATTGTCCGGCATTTTTCACTATCATTTTCAATTGCAGTTATCGAATCACTAAATTCATTATCTTTTTCTAAATTATTCACCTTAAAAAAACGGCAGCATCTATCTAATAAAATAGTATATTTTCCTACAAGAGATGAAAACATTGTTTATTTCGTGAGCAAACATTTGTTCACGAGATGCACTAGCGTCAAGTGAGACATGTTTACGAACGAAAAACGTTTTTATCTCGCGTAGGAAATGCAATTTTTTCTATGATACTAGTATATAATCGATATTTACTATAAATTATAAAGTTATAAATCGATAACAAAACATTCAAAATTCATATTCTATTTTTTCATGGTTACGTTGTTTAAAATAATTTGTAAAATTATATGAAAAACCATAGCAACTATAATTTGTTATTTTTTTACACTAGTGAGTTTACTTTCCGCATAGAAAAATTGTGTTAGTAAATCTGATGAAATGGTTGAAGTTAAAGATATTAAAGAACTTGAAATATTTGACATCGACACTTGTTCTGTTTGTTTTCTCATTATAATTAATTAATGAATTGTCTGGATTTGATTTCCATAAATTTATTTGATTAGATTTTGACTTTAATATTTACTGTCAACATTGATTTTATTATTTAAAATTTAGAATTGTGAAAAATAAAATTAAAAAAAATTTATTATACAAAAACTTTTATTAACATCACGAAAATCAAGAACTTTTATAAAGCTAATATGTTTTTCATAAATTTTTTAACGGTAAAAACATCGCCTGCTACAATTAAAATTTTGAAAACTTTTAATTTAAATGTTTGCCACAAACACCATTGCAATGTCGAGTGTTGACCATCTTCTGTTACTTAATAGTATATTACATACCTAGAGCTGTAAATGGCATTTATATTATATTATAATATTGCGCACGAGACTCGTAGCGGCGTGTGCAGTACCTTTACGAGCATTGAAAATGGTTTGCAGCTCGAGTTTTATTATATACTTTTTGTACGACTGTTATAATGAACAAACATGTATAATTACTTGAAAAAATGAACTACTTATTATAAATTAAATGCAAACAGTTTACAAATTGTGGTAGGCTCTGCATTATTTTGTGTCAAAATGAATTGAAATATTTAATTTTTAAAAATCAAATTTTTCTTTAATTAAAAACTTTTTTTTTATTAAAAGTATTAGGTACATAATATATATATATGAATATACATTATGTAACACTTTTTATTCTCATTACGTTACACTTATTGTAATAATCAATTTACATGTCATGGATAGTGTGATGTAATTGATATAATTTTAAATTTACTGTGATTTGATGAAAAATTTTAAATGATTTCTTTTCTCTATCATAAAATTTTCAACACCAAACAAATAATTTGAGGAATGGCTTAAATTTCTTACGTTTCATATCCCTTTTTGAACGGTTTGACAGATGCCAATTTTTAAACTAAACTAAATTTAAATGTGTTTACATTATAAATGATTTAATTCACAATCTACGCTGTAAACTTACTATAAGTATGACAAGATGCAAATTAAAATGCTATCTACTACTATTCTATGTTGCTGTAAATAAGACACGACAACATAAATTTTAGTATTCATATTTTGTTTTATCATGGTTGCTTTGATTTAAAAATTCTTTTTTCTACGATATTATATAAAAAGTTTAACTTTCCACGATAGCAGATGAAAGTCATTTTCATGCAGGCTTAATCCCCTATGAAAGTGGCTATTTTTCCCCTAGTGTAAAATCGTTTTGCTATAACAGCATCAACAGATACTGTTAAGCCAGGATATGTAATAATTAAAATAAAAAAAAACAATATGGCTTCTACCAAGAAAAAATCTATTATCTATAAAAAATTATTAGAACAACAATACAACGATCCTAATTTTAATCCGATTGTTTTACAAGTTTTGAAACTGTAAACTTATTATTTTTATATTTTTTCTATTTTTTTTAATCACCATATAGTCGATAAGTTTAGTTTTAATATATATAACACGACATTTTTATATATTTATTTTTTTTTGCCATTTTGATTTAAAAAAAAAACCCGAAATTTTTCAGTCGCTAACACAAATGCGATTTCACTGAAATAATTCACTTTCATAACACAAAGGACTTGTATAATACTCCCAAATAATATAATTAAAATCAACAGCATAATTATAATTTAAATATTTATTCATTAATTATGATTTTATTAAAAAAAAAATATACATCAAATTTTATTATTTATGTTTGCATACAACAAATAACTCGACAAAATTTGAGTTTTTGTTATCTCAAATATAAATCACGAGTTCACGATTTTTTTTTATCTTTCAGTTTAATTTTAAATATAAATCGCGACACAAAACTAATTTTTATACATCACATATAACACGCGACTCGGAAAAAATTTTAATTTTTTTTTCAATATTATAAATCACGACTTGCAAATATTTGGAAAATATCCTCTATATATATATATATATATATATATATATATATATATATATATATATATATATATATATATATATATATATATATATATATATATATATATATATATATATATATATATATATATATATATATATATATATATATATATATATATATATATATATATATATATATATATATATATATATATATATATATATATATATATATATATATATATATATATATGTTACGGTCAAAGTATTAAATTCGGTGATTATATACAATAACCGGTTAATATATATAATCGCCAATGCACTTGGTTAATATATGAAATATCATTGATGTTTGTGCAATTTAACACTTTTACCGGCTATTATATATAATTACCAATCGCAGTTGGTAAAAGTACTAAATTGCTTTCCTTAATAAGTTTATATTTATAATAAAATGCTTTCTTAAAAAATTCTTTTGGTTTTGACTGTTTTTGATAAATAAATAAATAAATAAAATATTTCTTTTTAAAATTACTGTACAAATTTCTCAATTTTTGCTTTTTATGTAAATCCTAGCGCACGCATCTAAAAAACGTTATAGTATTGTTGTTTTAAAAAAATTTTGTGGGAAATTAAAATTAAAATTTGTGTACATTTTATGTTTACTTAAATTATTTTGTAATTTATTTAACATAATTTATTTATCACACCCCAGTCTAATAAACTTTTGTGATACTACAAATGATTATTAGACTGGGGTGTGATAATAGACTTGCTTGGGGTGTAATAATAGACAAGCTCCTCGCGCTACACCCTGGTTTACGCTAATAGTCTATTCAAACTTGCTAGCCAAATATTTCATTTCGAACTCTTGGCTGTGATACAAAAAACAATAAACATGAACCAAAATCAAAATCACAATAACAACGGTAATTCTCAGCACCATAAGAAAAAAAATATTGGACCCTCAGTCCGTATTTTGCAATTGAACATTGAAGGCATAAGCAAGTCAAAAACTGAACATTTACAAAGAGTATTAAAATATTTCGATATCGACGTTGTAATTCTACAAGAAACGCATGCAGCAGATAAAGCGCAACTTTCTAAACATTTACAACCCTGACCCCCAAATATCAATTACTCCACCCATATAAGTTCTATGTCGGTCCTTGTATGTAGTTTATTTGTAAAGTTTGGGGCACTGCATATGTTCAAAAGCTTGCTACACGAATTTTGGAAGATCGAAATTTAATATAAAACCTTGAACCCCTATCATATAATCGTCCTGTTCTGTTGCTGATCTTTTTGATTTTTATAAGCTTCGTCGCTAATATTTCTCAAACATAATTATTACATATTTTCTCACCTTTTTACTCTGAAGTTGGTCGTGGGATCTCAACAAACTGTTGAGATCCCACGTAGCATTGTGATAGAAAGAAGAAGATCTTCTTTGTCCAAACTCCTTTTGAATATAATTATTTGCCGGACTCAAGTGGCTTTAATTCATAAAGGTTTAAAGAAAAGCTTTTATATGAACACCTCATGGTGCATGTTGCTGTGAAATGAAGGTTTTAAAAGGTATCCATATGTTGTTGCGACACATATTTTAATTCCTATTACACTACACTTTTTATTAAAAAAATTTTCGGTAAAAGTAAAAAACATCAATACTAACTTAATATTTTAACTTTATTTCAATTCAGAATTTATTTACATATACATATATCAAAATAATAAATATAGGTACAACAGGAATTCATTAAGTTGTAATAATTATTTTAAATCTAAATCATATTTATTTCATTAAAAAATTATTTCATATAATAAATTTGTTTCGCCGGGCGTATGTTATTAAATTGAAAAAATCAAAAAATTATTTATTGGCACAAGCCAAACTGTTATGGCATTTTGAATTGCAGAAACGCTTAAATTTTTTACATTTGCATTTATTTGAATTACTGCTGGCCTTGCAAGTGCATCTAGTATATCCCTGCCTACCTGACAGGGAACATTTTATAGCAGCCTCGCAAAGAGGTATTGGTTCGGTTGGTACATCTTTCAATTTTTGAGAATTTTTCTTCACATATTACAAATTGATTTCGGGTATACATTTGTGCTAATATTCCATTTTTCGTTCCAAGACGATAGTAGTCATTTTCAATTTCCATTATTACAGCTAACAAACTGCTCGCATCTGTTCTGGCCTTGTCTACATCTGGTACTCTTATCTTAACTGTAGATCCAATACCACCAACGTGAAACTTCCGATTAGATAGTTGCTTCATTTTATTTGCTTGACTTTCAAGTCCTGCTT
The DNA here is from genome assembly GCA_963693315.1 of Diogma glabrata. Classification (NCBI taxonomy): domain Eukaryota; kingdom Metazoa; phylum Arthropoda; class Insecta; order Diptera; family Cylindrotomidae; genus Diogma; species Diogma glabrata. The sequence continues at coordinate 29,293,721 of OY856187.1, read as the reverse complement.
TAGCTTTTTTTCGCTTTTCGGCAATTAATTCGTTTCTTTTTTTAATAAAATAAATGTCAACTTCTTCTGCAACATCTATAGACGAGTTAACAATATCTTTACCGTTGAATCAGTCATTACTGGCATCATTGTCATTATGAACTTCGGTTTCATCAATGTCTCTGTTTTCTTCGCTTCTTCCTTCCGAATTGTTTTCCTTATCCATCAAATTGATAATGTTTTCTAATTCTACTTCAGTTCGGATGCTTTCAAAGTCATGTGGTAGATTAGCCAAACCTACTTTTACGGGTATTCCAAACATGGCTTTATAAAGACTGCATTTGGTCCCTTCATGGTATGCTTGGCTTTTCATGAGCTGTACAAACTGCAAGCGTCCAATGTGTGGTACAGTTAGTTTCTGACTTTTTATCATTCGTTCAATATCCTGGCTAGCACGCTCAACAGATCCCTGTGACTGACTGTGGCGGGGTTTCCCATAAACCATTTTTAATTGAGTTCACATAGACAGCATTTCGTCTATAACTCTATTACAAAATTCACGACTAGTGTCACTCTGTAGTACGCTAGTAGCTCCGAAAATTGTAAATATGTCTAGCAAAACATGAGCAACTTCCTCTGCTCGTTTGCTTTTCAATGGACGTAATTGAACAAATTCAGTCAAGTGATAAACAAGAATTAATTTGTAATGATTATCCTCCTGACCCTGCATATCAATAAGGTCCACTTGGCATCTGGAGTTCATTTCATTTGAAATTATTTGCTTTACCACTAATCCTTTTCTCGGAGTTTTTGATTTTTTCTGGCAGCTTTCACATAAATTCAAATATATCATTACTTCTTCCGTGGTAATATTTTTATAATTGACTTGCAATTGTTTCATCAACCTATTCCGACCACCATGACCTATTTCTAAATGTGTTTTGTGAATAACATGAAACAGTTCGTCGGCATGAACATAGTACTTGATATTTGTATTGCCTTCAACCACTGGATAAATTAATTTAGCATGATCCCCTACTTTCATGATATCAAAACGTTTAAGTCTTTGATAATCAGTTGGAGTTTGCCTTCTGACTTCGATTTGCTGTCTGTTACTTGATCTTTTAGTTCTTGAAACTTAACTTTTGTTATTATCCGAGTATTATGTCGTTTGCTTTGTATAACGGAACAAATTTTATTATTGAATTTCCTCATCATAATATCACGACAGTTTTCCATGTTAAATGTATAACTAAATTAAATAAAAACAAAATAACTTCGGTAAACAATGAACACAAATTTTCCTCTAAATTACTTACAAATCACTTTATAAACCACAATACTATAACGTTTTTTTTCCCCTTCATATTAAAGTGTTTCTTTATTACTGTGATTTGCAGCCTTAAAGTGTCACTTTTTAACTATTTATTTTGTTGTCATAGTTACGTCCAAAAAAGTAAAAAGCATTTGTATTTGTTTGAATTCTATGAAAAATATAATTTTTTATCAAAGCAACCCTTAAATTCAAAATTTCAGTTCCCAATTAAAATAGTTGTTATCATTTGTTGTCATGGTTATACGATAATTTGGAAAAAATAACAAATATTTCGTCAAAGGTTACTTGTTCAACATATTTTTATTTTAAAATTTATGCAAATTTATAATTTTAAATTAGAATAAACAAAGTTTTTTTTAGATATTTTCCTTGGAAACGCTATTGCCTTACCGGCCAAGACCCAGACATAGCTGCATCAAATTTTTTTGAAACTGTAATTGATGGTATGCGCAAATTTATTCCTAATAAATTGATCATTCCGAAAACTGATCTATGGTTTTCTAGTAAATGCAAAAAAGCTATAAAAATTAAAAAAAAGGCTTTTCGAAAGTTTAATCAAAACAAAACCGATGAAAACCTTAGACAGTACCGTAAAGAGAGAAATTTATGTCGTAAGTTAATAGATGAAGAGAAACATCTATTTAATAGGAAAAAAGCATCTAAATTCGCAGAACATCCGACTGGTTCACGCAATTTCTATAAAGCCGCAAAGGCTGTCCAAAGCAACTTTTGTAAACCTTCCCTACCGCCTCTTGTTAATAGAGATGTCCCTATCATTGATCCAAAAGAGAAAGCTAATTTGCTTGGGCATTATTTCTCTTTAAATTCTACTTTAAAAGAACCTAATTTCCAACCTAAACCTATTTCTAAAGTTTCTTATAAAATGAGGCGGATAATTTTTCGGAAAAACATTGTTCGAAAAATGCTTTTGAAAATCAATACTAACAAGGCAACAGGCCCTGATTTTATTCCTCCAATTATACTTAAAACATTTGCTAGGGAGCTAGCACCAATCCTCACTAAAATCTTCTATTTGTCATATAAGAAAGGAATTTTTCCTGAAATTTGGAAAATGGCTAGTGTACAGTCAGTTTCAAAAAAGGGCAGTAAGACTGATCCTACGAATTACAGACCCATTTCAATTTTATCGGTGGTTGCTAAAATTTTTGAGAAATATGTCAATTTTATTTTAATGAGCTTCTTAGAGTCTTCCAAATTAATTAATGAGAGACAATATGGATTTCGAAAAGGAAGAGCGACGGGAGATTTGCTGTCTTTTGTCACTCATATCTGGAACAAGTCGCTTGAAAACTTTGGAGAAACATTCGGTGTTGCTCTTGATATTTCCAAGGCATTTGACAAAGTTTGGCATAACAACCTTATATGCAAACTGAAATCCTATGGTTTAGACGAGCAGCTTATATCTTGGACACAGAGCTTTATATCTGATCGAAAATTTCGGGTCAATGTTGACGGTGTATCATCGAATACTTTTTCAACTAATGCAGGAGTTCCTCAGGGTTTCGCTTTGTCACCAACTCTTTTTCTTATCTATATTAATGATTTGTTGGACTCAACGGTTCATCCTATACATAGTTTTGCTGATGATAGCACGCTTCATGCGTCTCATGAAGCACCTAAATTATATACACCCTTAGCACTTAGTGAGTGTAGGTCAAAATTGATAGATTCCCTTAACACTGATCTTAAAGCATTTATGGATTGGGGAATTGCTAACAGTGTTGAATTCAATACAAGCAAAACACAGGTTTGTCATTTTTCTAGGATAACGACACCCAATCCTTTTCCATAAACGTTTGGCCCCAAAATTCTTTTAGAGAATGAGTCTGTCAGACTTCTAGGAGTTGAGATTGAAAATAATATGAAGTGGAATTCTCATATTTTTTATCTGGCTAAGAATGCTGTTCAAAAGTTAGGATTTTTGGGGCGATGTCGTAAGTTTTTCGATAGCGAACAACTTCTTTTAGTTTATAAATCTTTTATACGTCCCTGCATGGAATACTGTTCTCACATATGGGGTGGAGCTCACTTGAGTAGTCTGAACTGCCTTGATTCTGTACAGCGTAGAGCTATTAAACTCATTGGTAACCCAAGTCTTACTAACGGTCTTGATTCCTTGCAGCACAGAAGAAATGTTGCTGATTTGACTATATTTTATAAATATATTATGGATGAACGAGCTTCTGAAGAGATCAAATCGATTTTACCTAAATCAGCAAACCTTTCGCGTCACACCAGAGCAAACGTAGCAGCGCATCCCTTTACAGTTCAAATAATTAGGTGTAGAACTGTAGCCTTCCAACGTGACTTTTTCAACAGAGTCTCTCATCTTTGGAATGCCTTACCTTCCTGGGTTTTCCCTGATGAACTTAATCCTCAAGGCTTTAAAGTTAACGTTCATAAATTCCTCAGAGAATCTTAATTTGCATTCCATTCTTATCCCTAGTTGGCATGGCATCTTCGGATATTCAGAGACGTTAATTTATAATTTATTATAGGGCTATTATTTTGAAAACGTACATTTTTTTGTTTATTTTTAAATTTTTGATTTTTAAAAAATCTGAAATTTTGATATATTGTTGGCATTGACGAAAGGAAAAAAGTTATTTCTGCTTTTATTTTTTGAGTACTCTGAATCGGAGTTATGCGTGGTTGAATTTTGAGGCTTTTTCACGTAGTTTTTGGTAATGGTGGCAATGTTTTGTGAATAGGTGCCACAAATTTCATCCGACTTAAGTATATTTTTGCAAGTAAAAAGGAAAATAATTGAATAATTGAAATAAGTAAGTTTAAAATTAATAACTTTTCTCTTTTAAAGTTTGGTATATGAAAAATTCACATGTGTTTTTTTATTAAGTTAATAATCCTGTACTAAATGTGGATCTAATAAATAAAACATTTTATATTTTAACACCTGCAATAAATTTGAACCATTTTCTCTGCGGTTAAACTGTTAAAAACTTATTAAAAATTAATTTAAGTTAAGTGGTAAAATAAAGGAATTTAAATTATTAAAAGGGTGTGTAAAATGTTTATTCATTTTAGAAAATGTCTATTCAGCCCCTTTTTACTAATTAAAATCTCATTAGAGACTCATAATTTTAACATTTAAAATTTCTAATGACGCCCACAAACGGTTTTTGACCAAATCATACTTGCATCCAATCAAAATATATTAAATTGTACCTACCTAATTCTACCTATATCAAAACTATTTCAAGGGTATATATATATTGATTGGGTTGCCTTATAATCAATTATATTCCAAAATATTTAGAAGACATAACGTTTAGAAAAGATAATAATAGAAATGCCTCTCATATTGTGCTGTTACTTGTACGGTCTCAAAAATCATAAGCGGACATAAAAAAATGTGAAACTGGTCACACCAGCTGTTATTCAAAAAGCTGCGATCCTAAATTTTACTTTGCGTGATGACCTGTTTATATGTGAAACATGTCGCACTTATATCTATAAAAATAAGATAAATTTAATTATTTTATTAAAATGAATAAAAATTCATATGCAACTAATATTTTCTATACAGCAGCTTTCATGTTCGGAAACTATCGATAGTGAAATTATTTCTATAAATCAGGAGGTTGAAAATGTTCCAACGAACGAAAATATTCAAATACCTCCAGCATCTTTAGATCCATCACCAGTTTCGGTTGATACTATATCTCCACCAGTTCCTGAACTACTTAATGACATTTTAGACGATATTAACAATGTTCTTGGAAGGTTAGCCGAATCTCCTATCAAACAAAAACATACTACAACAGGAAGTTATAAAAAAATTGCAAGTGTCACATCGGCAATAAGTCAAAGGATATTTCAAGTAGATTCAGTTAAAGTGTTATCACCAAAGGAGGAATGTGAATATACATCATGGCTTATGAACCTTAAAAAACAATTCAAAGATGCCAGCTCTAAATCAAAACAAGTGTTTTTGTTGACAACTCTACCACGTAAATTTTGGTCAAATCAACGTATCCAGGATGAATTTAATGCCTCAAGACGACTGGTAGAATTCGCCATGGATCTGTTGGAAACAGTAGGTCCTTACAGTTGGCCTCAAAGCAAACAAGTGCACAGTTTGTCACAAAATATAGTAAAACAAATTCAAACATACTTCTTATCAGAGGAAATTAGTAGAACAATGCCTGGCCTTAAAGATGTTGTTACTATTACAGAAGGATCAACAAAAATTAGGAAATCAAAGCGGTTGGTGTTATGGACCCTCACCGACATCTACGAAATGTTCTTGAAAGAAAACAAAGATGTCAAAATCAGCTTCTCAAAGTTCACTACGTTGCGACCGAAGGAATGTATTTTAGCCGGACCTACTGGAACACACAATGTCTGTATATGCATGATACATGAAAATGTACGTTTAATGTGTAAGCCGATCTTAAATTTAGTAAAAAATGAAAAAGATCTGCTTAAGAAACTGAGTTGTTCTTATGATACAGTGGATTGTGCAACAAATATATGCAATGATTGTAAAAATATCGTGGAAGCTTACACAGAAACAATTTTGGAATCTCTTGAATTTTACGAAGAAATACATTATAAGAAATGGTTAATGCAAGATAGATATTCGTTAGAACGCATGGAAAAAAATAAGGAAGAATTTGTAGAAGAATTAGTACATACATCGGTAAACAAATTAAAAATTCATGATTTCATCGCAAGGCAGCAATCAAAGTTTCTTAAGGATACGAAACAAAACTTACGTCACGGCGAATACGTATTTATTATGGATTTTTCAGAAAATTTTTCAATGATAACGCAGAATGAGATACAAGCTGCACATTTCAATAAAGTTCAAGCCACAATCCACCCAATCGTAGTTTACTACAAATCATGCAATGATAAACTAGAGGTCTTATCTTTTGTCATTATATCTGATCATTTAATGCATAACACAGTTGCAGTTTATAAATACCAGGAAAGGTGTATTGAATTCATTGAAAAACAGCAAGAAATATATCCAAGTATCAAAAAAATTTTATATTTTACTGATGGTTCAGCAGCTCAATATAAAAATAAGAAGAATTTCATAAATCTCTGCAAACATATCGATGATTTTAAAATACCTGCAGAATGGCATTTCTTTGCAACTGCCCACGGAAAGGGTCCATCCGATGGGATTGGAGGAACACTTAAAAGAGAAGCCCGGAGAGCTTCGCTTAGAGGAGAAAAAATATCAACAGCAAGGGAATTGTTTGAATGGGCGGAAATTTGGTCGAAAAAAAAACCACGTTATGAAGTTTTCATATGTGTCTTCAGAAGATATCGAACTACAGGAACAATTTATTTCGGGTTTAAAACGGTTTTCGGACATTAAAACCATAAGTGGAACTCAAGGATTCCACTGTTTTTTACCGGATAACACTACACCCGATAAAATAACTGCCAAAATGTTTTCTTTTTCTGATGATCATAAATATTTCAATTTAAAGGCAAAAAAAAATATATAAATTAATTTTTTAATGTATTTATTTATAATATTGATTAAATTATAATGTTTATAGAAAAAATATTTTTTTAATGTTTTTTTCTAATGTTAGTGTTGGTGATGTTGAAATTATAACAAAATCTTCGATCATTGGGATCTCCAATTCTTATTCTGAATAAAAACCTGTTTCTCAATCAGAAATACACAGAAAATGGCTCAAATTTATTGCAGGTGTTAAAATATGAAATGTTTAATTTATTAGATCCACATTTAGTACAGGATTATTAACTTAATGAAAAAACAGATGCGAATTTTTCATATACCAAACTTTAAAAAATCGTAAGAAAAAATCCATATTGAATTGCTGACTTTTTATTTCTCAATTTCATAGCTGCATATGTTTACTTTAAAATTTGTGAAAAACAAAAACAAAAAAAGCCTACTTTTTGAGATATGAGCTTTGAAGTAAACCAAGGTTTTACGCGCCGCCTATCGGAAAAGAGAAAAGTTATTAATTTTAAACTTACTTATTTCAATTATTCAATTATTTTCCTTTTTACTTGCAAAAATATACTTAAGTCGGATGAAATTTGTGGCACCTAGTCACAAAACATTGACACCATTACCAAAACTACGTGAAAAAGCCTCAAAATTCAACCGCGCATAACTCCGATTCAAAGTACACAAAAAATAAAAGCAGAAATAACTTTTTTCCTTTCGTCAATACCAACAAAATATCAAAATTTCAGATTTTTAAAAAATAGTTGTTTTTTTTCGATGTACGTTTTCAAAATAATAGCCCATAAATTAACACTAAACATGCCTAACTTTGAATTATTTTGGACTTAATGTGGGTGCAAACTCCACATCCGTCCAAAATCTTTAGCTTTACGTCCTAGCATCATAATGTACTATTAAATGCGTGCGCTAGGATTTACATAAAACGAAAAAATTGAGAAATTTGTACAGTAATTTTAAAAAGAAATAATATGAGAAATCTCTTTCTCTGAAAAATAAAAACAGACAAAAACAAAAGAATTTTTTAAGAAAGCATTTAATTATGAATATAAACTTATTAAGGAAAGCAATTTAGTACTTTTACCAACTGCGATTGGTAATTATATATAATAGCCGGTAAAAGTGTTAAATTGCACAAATATCATTGATATTTCATATATTATCCAAATGCATTGGCGATTATATATATTAACCGGTTATTTTATATAATCGCCGATTTAACACTTTGACCGTAACATATATATATATATATATATATATATATATCTATATTGGCATTGTATATATCTACATATATATATATATATATATATATATATATATATATATATATATATATATATATATATATATATATATACATATATACATATATATATATATATATATATATATATATATATATATATATATATATATATATATATATATATATATATATATATATATATATATATATATATATATATATATATATATATATATATATATATATATATATATATATATATATATATATATATATGTATATATATATATATATATATATATATATATATATATATATATATATATATATATATATATATATATATATATATATACAGTGTAATTCGCTTATAACGACATTGAAAATGACATCAAAATCCGACGTTACATCCGAATGTCGTAATATGCGAAGTGTTCAATTTTTTTTATCAAAAACAATTTAATGACAGTAGACAAGGTAGTAGATGTATCTGTAATTGTTGGAGACAAAAAATTTATGGCATCTTCAGGAATTCATTTTGAATTTCTTCTATACGTTAAGGTATACGTTAATATTAGTTAAATTTATAATATCGTCGACAGTATCTTTTAATAGGGCTCTTCATCTGTGAATAAAAATTTATCAACCATGATAAAAACATCACTCAATTTTCATCACTCCTGACAGAAATTGTTATCGAGGAGCAAAACTTGGCCTACCCGATTAGTGGAGTATTATCATCAGCATCGTAGCTCACAGCGTCTGTATCATCATCATCATCAATTTGCAAGAACTCGGTATGTCTAAATCAAATTGAAATACGACGTTTACTTACTAACACGATTTCTTGTTGTATAGCATCTACCAATTATAATGAGTTGTGCTTTATAGGTCATTTGCCATTTCTAACAATTTTTATTAAAAATTCTGTCGATAGTGATTTTAAAATATTTTATTACCTCCTTATCCTTCGACTGAAGAGCAGAAGACGTGTTAAGTGGCATAAGCACTAGCTTAATATATTTTAGATTTTTCAAGTAAATATGTGCAGGACAATTATCCAACAGTTTTTCTTTAACTCGGTTTCCCGTTTTCTGAAAACTATTTAATAATATTAGACGTCATCTAGGCCTTTGTATTACCTGTAGTGTCCAATGGCAGAGCCTTAATGTTTCTAGAAAAAACTGGGTGATTTACTTTTTCCTATCACAAGCCATTCATATTCGCTCTCAACTTACACATTTGTATTGTTTAAATTTTATCCTGGAGTCATTTTATAAAACCTGTTTTTGCGACGTTGTAAATTTAATTTGCTTTGTAGCCGTCGAGTATTGACGACGCTGATTGTTACCTATTAGTCACATGCACTTCCATCAACACTTGCTGACTCATCAAAAATCCCACCCTATGCTCGAAAGCACAATATTCAGTATTGAAAAGCCGAAAAGTTCAGCTTGCCGTACATTTGAATTCAGAATTTAACAGCGAAGCGATCCAATTTCTTCTGTTTTCTTTTGCAATATTGATCAGATATTGCAACAATTTTTGAATTACTGTTGCTTAAGCCCCGTCAACAATACTTCGCAAATGTTCCCAATTTTTCTGTTTTATTCCTTATAATTCAAACGCCCTTTAAATGAAATGTTTGTTTTTCTATATGGTGCTTATAGTTTTTTTTAATTAAATCAACATATTAATCATTGAATCCACCAGTTATAAATCAATAGCTTTGAATATCCCAGATAACATGTTGAACGTTATCTTTTACTATACATTCAGAGATTAATACGATATATTCACGATTAATTAACGATCAGGCCGATCAGGCCGTTCTGAATAATGTAAAGGAAAAGTGATCTCCGTCGGGAATTGAACCCGGCATCCTTGAGTTACAAGGCTAGCGCCTTATCAACTGAGCTTAAACTGCGACAATGTAAACCAAAACACCAAAATAAAAAAAAATGTCTAGAATGGAAAGATATAGATGATAAAGACCACCAATTGATATTTAAATAAATCACAATTATTTTTTCTCATATCTAAAAAAACGTTTTTATTTTTGAAATTATCGGCCGCAATAAGCGAACAATCTGTACATCCATCTGTACAAATTTTACTGCAAAATTGGTCGCTATATCAGAAATGTCGTAATAACCGAAGTCGTTTTAAGCGAATATTTTTACAAAGGAACAAGGGCAAGTCCAACCATTACTTTGATTTTATGACGCAATAGGCAAAATGTCGTTATATCCGAGGGCGTTATAAGTGAATTTCACTGTATATATATTATTTAAAATTACCTAAACGAGAGAAAAAAAATTTATCACACAAACATTCTCTCGTGGAGTAGCCGTCGATATCATGTAAAGCCTGGGCTTTTCAATTTAAATTAAATAGATGATTTATCTATTATCAAAGGGTTTTTACAATTTTTCAAATGATACACGATGAACGTACGCGGACTCTACCAAGGAAAATCTCTAACATCGCAAAAATCAATGATTTACGAACAATTCACAATTTTTGAAAACAATCAATCGGAACAATAATATATTAACTAAAATCAAGATAAATAAGCTTACATTATTATAACTGTAGAACTGTTGATCGGTCAGACAATGTTCCCTTCTTAACCTCATTATGTCGGACACACATCCAGCATCCAATTATTCCATTATAACACACAAGTCACTCTGCACTGAATGACTTCCATAATATCATACAACATCAGGCGAGTCACACTGCCTTATAAAAGTAATGCCTTATATACGGATCCATGATTTCCTGCTCCGCTTCTAATTTGCATATACGTTATATCAAATATTTCTTCTGGGCAGCATGTCAAACTTTTCTCTGGCAAAATTCTCATTTTCCTTGATTCACTCGTTGAATTTTTCCATTATACTATAGAAACATCAATCATATATAATAAATCTTTTTCTTTACAACACATTTATTTTATTGTAATATCACAGATTAATTGACTCAAATTAACACGATCATCTGACAAGGATTTCATTTGATATCATAATTTACAATTTTTTTACTAAATTTTATTTACAGACACAAACATATAATTCATTTTTTTTTTACTTTGGTTTCTTTTTAATTTCTTTTTTTCCATTATTATTAGTAGCACAAGAACCAATCCTTTGTATTTTTATTTTAATTACATTTTAATTTTACATTTTAATTTTAACATAACTCTTGCTTTAAATATATTCAATTTAAATTTAAATTGCTATTCAACTGAATACAAAAATATTTTTTTGTATTTATAATATTTGAAATAAGGTAAAAAAAGAGAGTGATTGTTTGTTGATCGCATGAACTCTCCCGTTTTGTTTTATTTAGCAAAGAGATAAAATGAAACAATTGAAATTCGAAATGGTTTAGAGAGAATTCAAACATATAAAAAAACTATTATGCCTTTGATGTTTTTTTACAGGAAGTTCGAAGATTATGTATACTGATTGTTTGGTAATAAACAATGTTAATGAAAAAATGTAATGTAGCCGTATGATACATGGAAATGGAAATGTTTGGTGGTTAAACAGAAATTTAGTTTCTGCTATTAGTTTGTTGTTCTAGAGTTGGTGTAGATTTTCTTATGAAATTCTACCTGTTAAATATCACGTAATTTGGGGGGGGGGGGGCATAACAATCATCAATACAATTACATCAAATTAGGTTGATAGGTTGATTCTACCAAATACCTATTGCTTTCAGCTAATCGAAAGATAAAACAAAAATAAGAGTCATCCTTTACCAAATACAATCATACCATCATCTCATATGTTGTTAACATTATTATACCAGCTTATACCAGTTAAATGCAAAACATGTAACGTTATAGACTCAGAGATGGAAAATGGAAAAATGTTTAACTCCGGAGTTAGTCTTTGCTGTTAGATGTAACTGTCAAGCCCTAATTCCTTTGCTAACACTTTTATACAGAACTCAAATTGTTCTTACATTCTGTATTCTGTTTTTGTTGTAAGGTTTCCCAAGCGCTACATGCTGGGCATCACAGAGTTGGTGGGCATTACACCGTTTTAATTAAAAGAGAAAGCGTTGAAAAGAAATTAATCGCCACGAGGTTTTTTTCCCTCTAGCGTAAAATAACTTTCGCGAAAACAAATATTGTAGTTGCATGAACTTTGATGCTATGTTGTACATTTTTAATTTAATAATTTATAATAAATATTGTTCATATATATTATCGTAGAAAAAGTTCCATTTAAAAGGCGAGATGATAACGTTTGACGTTCGTAAAATTATACCACCCGACGCTAACGCGTCTCGTGAACAAATTTGCACTCACGAAAAAACAATGTTTTTATCAGATGTTGTTTTTATAAGATGGATTTTTAAAATGCTATTTTAGCAAAATAATAATTTTTTTTTCGTAATTGTACAAACCAATTCGACACAAATATTATCTTTAATGTCTGATTGACTGATATTAACAAAAAGTTATTATCCATAGTTTGATGCTTCTACTGATGCTCATACTAGAATTCCGCCATAACTAATAACTTTAACCATACCATATATTCTTATTATACTAAATTAAATCAGGTTTTGAATGTTAATTTGTTGAATATTTAATTTAAAATTATAGAAAAAAAACTCCTAATTTCCATAGTTTCTTCAAACTTAAGACGTGACGAGAAAAGTTTTCCAAATACTTTTTTTTCGTTTATATAAATGTAACTTTCATTCGTTGTTTATTTACAATAATTTGACTACGAAACAAAAAAAATCAGAAGTTTAAGAAAAAAAATGGAAAATAATGAAAAGCTTAAACCAAAAAGTTTAAACATAAATTTTAATTTTTTTTCAAAATTATTTATAATTTCTATCTTTCTTATGATTTTTCCATTTTTATATTTTTTCCTTTAATACAGAAGAAAATACTTGTCTCTGTATTTATGATTTCATAATGGCAAAAATTAAATTTGTTCGTTTTTATGCACAGAAATAACTTATGTGTAAAAGAAAAATTGTGCATAATTTTACAGGATAGGAAAAAAAGTTGGAGAATTGTTTGAATTTTTGAAATACAGATATGAAGTGATTTTTTTATTGTTAAGTTGCTTGTGATTTCAACAAACATTTTTGCTGAATTTTAAAGCTAATAGAATTAAATAACTGGAAAAATATATTATTGTTGGAAAACTTTATATTTATAATATTTAATAAATCTTCACGCAAAAGTTTGCTCAATAGATTGTTAGCGTCATTGAAATTTTTTATCAACTCAACTCTATAGTTACCTTAATGTCAAATAAACCCGTTTTTAAATTTTTAATTTAAAATTTTTTTCTTTCTTTGTTTCGTTTGTAATATAGAAATGGAAAATTTCTAATAAAAAACGAAAAACTGTTTTGAGTTTTCCTAAAAAGAATATTTCAAACAAAAATTCTAACAAAATCGATTGATGTTTGTAAATAAAAAAATTATTTTCTCTTCAAAAGAATTACTGTAGTAACTAATTTAATTAGTTTGCGGTTAATATTATTTTCGATATTTTTCTGCCATTTTATATCAATACGAGTTGCAGTTGAATCAATGGATTTCTGTTGATTAAAATTGATAGTAGATAAAATTAATAATCCAATGAAAACAAAATATAAATAAAGGATAAAAACAAACTGAATCTTTGTTGTTATTGCAGAACGTTATTAATTATTGAGATTGGATTATTTTTTATTTTTGTGTTTTAAGTTTCATAGAAATAGCAAATCTAAAAACGGGTTCAATGGCTCCATTCTTAAATAAACGCAAAACCAAATAACTCTTACTTTATTCAATTAAAAGTCTTGTAATTATACAAACGATTATACAATTATACAAATTCAAACCACGAACTATCACATGGAACCTTTTCTTAAGTAAAATACAGTATTAAGTACTAACTCGTTTTCCCTTTTAAATTTTATTCTGTTTTATTTTATTTGTAAACATTTTTATTTCAATTTTATCTTACCTCAAATAATCATTGGAATATCAATTTACTCTAAAGATTTACCTGTACTCTCTATCGTACTTTCTACACAACTCTCTATCTTTTTTAAAATGGTTTCAAAAACCTAAAATCATTAATTTTAGTTTTTGGATGTTGTAAACCGTTTAGTCTAGTCATTTTAGCATAAAAAAGATATATACCTTCATTTTGGCGTTCTAACTGTTGTCTCAAAAGTCTCATAAAATCTCGTGTCTGCATCGTAAGTTATTCAAGGTCAAATGTAAAAAAACAGTTTTTCGCCATTAACTCGGTTTCTATTGCTCCAATTATGTTATCATCTACGACAGAAATTGTAGAACATAAAATTGCGACCAATTTTATTAGAAACATTTTTTCATATGCTCAACCGTTTTTGCGATCGAAGGCGGTGATCGCACAGCGCTCAGCCATACGGACTGTAATATAAGGTCAATCGTGAATATTGCCTTGAACTTTGAATAATTGACGTTTTTCTTGTTTCCGATCTCGGCAACGACGGACGTAAAACTTTGAAAATTATGGTTGATTTGTGTTTTATTTGTGAGAAACCACTTGCAGAACGTGATTTTGATAATGTGATGCGTGGCTTGAAAACTTAAAAAACTAAAAGTATCGATTGAAATGATGGACTTCTTAAATATTTTAACTTCTGTGAATGTGCATGTTGTGGGTCGAAAAGTGTACATCTGTAAAAATTCCATAGCGGCATCGAAACGACGCTTAGCAGGAGATCAACCTTTATTATCACCCAGTGTACCTCGTAAAAAAAGGAATGAAGTGTTTGATTTAAAAAAACTGTTTATTTTGTGGCCAAACAGCTGGTGCAGCAGCAGTGTTAAGAAAAAAAGAAAACTACTTCACCGCCCTCTATGGCAAAAACGGCTGAGCGCATGAGAAATTATTTCAAGTAAAATTTGTTGCAAATTTTATGCTTTACAGTTTTTATGCGACATGTTAACGTCATTGCAGCAACAGAAACCGAGATAATCGCGAAAAACTGTTTTTTGTGACCTTTGACCTTGAAGGTATATACGAAAATTCAGCTTATTATCTCTCATTCCGATGTTGGTTAATGTACTGCTAGTGTTGTGTAGATCATGAAACATAAAATTATTTTTAATAAAAAGAAAACAATCAATTTATCAATTTTTAAACAATCAATCAAACAATCAATCTCACAGCCAGTGGCGTCATTTCACCAAAATCTTGGGAGGGGCGAGAATTTAAATGACATAAAAAGATTTTTTTCGTAAAACATAACATGTACATTTTTATACACACATATATTTAAAAGCATTTAAATGCATGGTCTTAGAAATGAAACTAAAATGCTTTTGAGCTACCTTGGTTACTATACTAGATCTTTGACTTTATTGTTGTTTCATCGAAGCGAATGCCGCAAAGTTCTGCAAAATCCCTTCATTTGTTAAAAATAATTTTAAATTTAGTATCATCTCTGCATTGTTTAAGCATCAAGAAAGTAGTTTGGCATTACCAGCCAGTGAGTTTCACTGTATCCAATAAATTGGTTATGTTCGACATTATTTTTGCCGCAGAACTCCTTTAACGTCTCCAGTAAAGACAGTAAAATATCCAAATTTTTTTAACCCTTCCATTTAAATCAGCAGCACTTCTTATTGCATTATTTAGAATATGGGCTGCGAATCCAATACCCAATACATTCTGGTTCAAATTCGAGCTTAGCTTGCTTTTAAATTTTCACTTCTTGACGTGACACCACTAAAATTGGTATTCGAGTTATCAGCGCAAATTGCAACTAACTTTTTGTCAATGTTAAATAACAACAAGAAAACAAAATAACAACAAAATATTATATATAGCCTGGGATGTGATGACGTAGTGCAGTATAGTCATAGATTCATGTAGTTTCTATTTCCTTACTTATCACTGTTTTTTTTTATATATCACGCGCAGTTCATAGCAATTTCTCGCTCATCCATAATCTATAGTCGTATTCTATTGTTCATGTTCATGCTCACTCATATATCTATTGTTCAAGCTACTGGAGCTGACGGCTTATAGCAACGCTTTTTTATGTTTATCTGTATCTATATGTTTTTTAATTCATAATCTCCACTGTTAGTTTGCAAATTCACTCCGACTGGTAATACAATAAACCTTTGCGTCGTTATATTTTGATTTTATAAAAGGATAGTCCAATTCAATATCGTATGAGAATTTACGTAAACGTTTTCTATCCATCTTGATTTGCAGGAGAACTTTTTAAATATAATTTTAAAAATTAGTAAAAATTTACCTTTTATAGTAGCTTAAAACTTTTGTTACACAAGTAAAGACTGCAAAACAATTGAAACAATTTATTTTAATTTTACTAAATAATTAATATCTTTTCTGTGTTTTGTAAGTATAAGAGGTATACAGTATACCTCTCGTTCTATCTTTTGCAAATATATACCTTTTTTTAACTTTTATGCTCCCTATTTTGTTTGAGAAAAAAAAATTTCTTTATTGAGAAAAAAAAAATTAGAAATTAGAAAACAATAATTTTACTTTTGAGCTACCTAGTTAAAGTGTGTTTTAAACAGAGTTTGAAAAGCTACTTATATCACTCCTTTACTTTGTTCTTTCAGAGTGCGTAGCTTAAAAAAAATATAACACTCCCACATACAGGAGTGAAAATAATAAAATATCATTCTTGCTACTAAATTGAAATAAATATTTTCTTTCAAATACTCAAAACTATTATTTTTGCTTCAAATTTGATGCTTTCCAACGTAAAATGCTTTGAATGATTCGTTCAATTATTCATGTATTGCTAGAAAAATGAATTTAAAGGATGACGTAGAGCAGGCATGTCAAACTCATTTTGGTATTCGGGCCAAATTTTTCGAAAACTGTTTTCCAAATCCTTAAGCGGGCCACAATGGATTTGGTTTTTTTTTAAATTTTAAATTTGTGGGTTTATTGAATATAATCGACCGTAAAGAAAACAAAACAAAATTTTTATATAGAAATTTATTAATTCTTAGAAATATATTTATTAATTCTTTTAATTCAGGTTTTTTGGTTGATAGAATGCACCGCTTTTCATTTTTCAATTCATCAAAATCTGGTATTAGTTTTTGGCTTGATGTAACTTTTAATATTGATGCTAAATGTTTTTCAGTCAATCTGGTTCGCTGCGAAGTTTAATTTATCTTCATTTGTGAAAAAAGTTGTTCACAAACGTGCTACCAAACATGGATAATATGCGTATAACAAAATTTCGAATACCTGGGAAACGGCCTGCAGGTAAATACTCATAAAACTCTGGAATACCAATTTCCTTATATTTTTGGTTCAATAACGTGTCGCATCGTAGTTCTATAAACTCCATTTGCAAATTTTCCTCAATATTGTCAATGTCACCAGACATCAGAGAGCAAAAAATATTGAAATGAAACTCACTATTTTAAAAATCTGAAAACCTCTTTTCGAAATCGTCTGCCAACATTTTCAGTTGTTTTTCATATTTTTAAAATTTTAATTCTGGATGTTTAAGCAAAAGAGTCTTAAAACTAGAAAAATTGTATAATTTTTTTTTTCAATTGTATTTTCCACAAGTGTATCTTTCTTTTGAATGAATTTATTTGGACATACAACGAGGTTATGAGCATGTTTTTCCCCTGAAGATTAAGTTTGAGTTGACTGAGATGGCCAGTAATGTCAACTGAAAAAGCCAAATCTTGTATCCAATCAACTTTTTTCAGTTCAGAGCAGTCATAATCTTTAATTTCTAAAAAGAGTACGATTTCGTCCAACAGCTGTAAATTCTTCCTAAAACCTTATGACTCGAAAGCCAACGGACTTCAGTATAATATGGCCAGCCTTCGTAATCACATTCCACATCTTTTAGCAATGACGTAAATTCCCGATGATTTAAGCCACGTGCTCGAATAAAATTAACAATTTTAGTAACTTTTTTAAATACATGATGAATTTTGATTACTTTTGTACATAAAACTTGCTGGTGGATAATGCAATGGAAGTGTGGAAAAGATGTATTATGTTGGGTATTAACATAATCTTTTAGTCTTCCGACGACACCACGTGTAGCTCCTTTCATAGAAGGGATCCCATCAGTTGCCAAAGACACCAGCTTCTGCATTGGAAGATCATATTTTTTAATAGCAATCATAAGTATATCGAAAATTTCATCTCCAGTTGTTGTACCAGTCATTGAAATTACTTCTAAAAGTTCTTCGGTTATTGTCATATTACTATCACTTCCTTGAATAAAAATGGCTAACTGAGCCATATCTAATAAATCAGTACTCTCATCGATTGCAATTGAAAACATTTCAATTCAACAATTCAATTCAACACAACTGAGCGAAGTTGACCGCTTAAATTAGAAGCAATATCGGTGATTCTATTCGCAATGCATTTAGAACGCAAACACACCAATATTCAAAAATAAAATTACAACGAAATTAAACTAGCGCTCGCTAATGTTAACTATGTAATGAGATTTATTTAGTAAAATCGGAATAGTTTCTGCTATTTTTTTTATGAAATTTTATAACGGGAAAATAAATTTTCATCAAAATATAGTAGAGTCGCAGAAATTTTCGTTAGAAGATTTTGCTGAATAGAAAAGTTAATAGATGCGACTTGCGAAGAAACAAATCAAAAAGATGCGTTTAAGTGAAATTCACGCCACAAATCCGTTTGAATTCAAAACATGTGACTGAAAATATTTAATATTTTAATTTTCCTTCGTTAAGATTTTCAGAATTAAGAAATTGAATTAAGTTTTGAATAATACCCGTGTCCCTTTTAGGTAAATTAAATCTATTTTAAATAGAATGACAAAAATATGAGGCGTCCTAGATTTTTTTTCTACTACAACTCAATTTCTTTTTTACGTTCGTATACGTTTTGACAAAAAATATTTTTGTCAATTTTGCAAAACAATATTGCTAAAAATTTAAAAGAAAATTATTAGTGAGGTAAAATTTTACATTTAAATATTATTTTGAAATTTTTTACATTTAAAAAAATTAATTCAATATTAAAAGATTCCCAAAAATTTAAATTGTGTGCCAACATATTAGACATGATTCTCTTAACTGACAAAACTATGGTGGTGAATGGAGGCGTATGTTTGCCATGTAGCCTTACCATCATTCGATATGCTTAACTTGAAACCAAAATTTAGTACAAAAGTAAGGGAAAATGTGATAAATGGAATTCACAACGAACGTTCTTAAAACTGGATTAATTTTTTGAACTGTCTGTATTTTGTTTGTATTTTTAATAAATTCATTTTTTGAATTTTTTAATCAAAACACGAAACGAGAAAAGTGTTGCGGGCCACAACAACTCGTGAAGCGGGCCGCGACTTTGACATGCCTGACGTAGAGGGACTATCCATAAATCGAATAAAAGAACAGGAAAATGTAATCTGCTCCAAAGGAGTAAAATCATTTTTTTTTACATTTTAATTTTTGAATATTATTTCAAAGGATTAAAATGAGTGCTCGAATAAAGTAAAACTCTGGTTTGAAAATTTAAATGTTTATGAATTTATACGGAAAACTGCGAATTTTTAAGTAAAATATTTTGTATTTTATTTTTCATAATACACTTTCGATCTCTCGTATATACACCGGGGGGATGTTTCTATAACCAAAGAAACCTTTTCGTTGAGATAGATCTGTTAGACATCAAAAGATATTCGCAAAACAAAATGTAAATTATTGAAGTGAAAAAAACTGAGTTTAGTATTTCTAAGAAAATAATAGTTAAAACACTATTTAGTAAAAAAAATATTGCACTAGTTTGTTCTCTCAATATAGATAAATCAACATATACATAACATTATACAAATTGCAAGAAAAAACAGTGAAGCCATTGCTTTGACTAAGATATTGCGCAAACTGTATGTAGGTAGATATAAGGCTTATTTGATTATTTCGATAATGCGGGCAAATGTGGTGGAAATATTTGTTTCGTGGTACGCTTCGTGGGACAAATTTCTCCGTGGGACAACGCAATCAAATGTGGGACATTTCCACGCAGCGTGGGATGTCTAGTCAGCTTACTACCCATAAACGTGCGTAAATTTCATTTCATTTGATTCAAAATTGTACAATTATTGCGAGCTTCTTTTAAATCTATAAGAAAAACCTACCACAAAAAAATAATAGTTTCTCCCTCCCTATGACTGTATAAAAAAATGACCAAAAATTGACGTTTAGGATACGTTTTGGATTTTATTATAACCAACCAAACATATAATTTTTGCTATTTTATGAATTAAAAATTATAGTCCCGTAAATCTTCTAAAAATTAGACGAATTTACAAAATAACAGTGCATTGAAATTTTTATAGTGTATAATTTTTATAAAGTGTAAACGATTGGATGGTTTTATTGAATCGATGTATTGATAGTATCAGATCCTTGGGGGGGCCAATGCCCCCCCCCCCCAGCTCTACCCAATTGACGCCTCTGCTCACAGCTCTGAGATATTAAAACTTCGGTCTGGGTTAAGGATTTCTATATAGTTTTCGGCAAAAAACTTTTATGAGGACATGGTTTTTAGTTTTGGGCAGCGATGTATATCAAACATAACTCTTTGTTAAAGTACTTGTATTTTGTTTCTCTGTTTAAAAATTTATTACAAAACTAACACGAAACATCAATACATTGCCGGAAAATTATTATCAAAATTCCAAAAATATTGTTAAATTAAATAAAATCAAACTTTTTCAAAATTCCAAAAATTAGAATAAAATCAAATATTTAAACTTTTTCTAAATTCCAAAAATATTTCAAAAATTCTTAAAAATTCAAACTTTTCCAAAATTCTAAAAATATTGCAAAAATTATTACAAAATCAAAAATACAAACTTTTTCAAAATTCCAAAAATATTTCAAAACTATAACAAATTCAAAAATTTCCATGTCCAATTTCATTTTAAATTACATTTACGTCATAAAAACAGCTACATTTTTTTGACAAAAAATTGGCTAAAAAAATAAATGAAATCATTTTTTGACACACTTGACATTATTTTTTGACAAACTTATAATGCAATAATCTAGTTTTTGATCTCACATACCAATCCCGACCATCAAGATTTCTCCAAATTTAATGTTCCTACTCGTAATCACTTAAAATTTACGTTTTTTAAGCCAAAAATATGAAAATTTGCTATTTTTGACACACATAATGATTTTTTTGACACACTTCCGGTACAGTTATCGAACACAGCGTCCTTTCGGACCTGTTCTTTGTGTATACCTATTTTTAGAAAAAAATTTTGAAACCCTCCAGCCGTTTTCCCTGCAGCGTAGGTAATGACAGACGGCGAATCAGTAGGTCCTAAAACGTCAAGAAATGCGGGGGGTAAGAATTTCACTTTGAGCTCATGAATGTAATACTTAGGTCTTTCAGACCGAAGTAAAATAATTCAAAACAAACAAATTCCAAAAAAACTTAATTCTAACAAAATTGAAACAATCAATCAGTAATAAAATATGCAGAGGCTGAAATCTCAAGCTCTGAGATATCAAGACTTCGGTTTTGGTTAAGGATTTTGATATAGTTTTCGGCATAAAACTTTTAGGAGGGCATTGTTTTTAGTTTTGGGCAGCGATGTATATCAAACATAAATCTTTGTTAAAGTACTTGTATTTTTTTATCTCTGCAAAATTTCAAAAATATTGTAAAAATTAAATAAAATCAAACTTTTTTCATAATTCCAAAAATATTTCAAAAATTATTACAAAATCAAAGATTAAACTTTTTTCAAATATTCTGAAAATATTGC
Source organism: Diogma glabrata (assembly GCA_963693315.1). Taxonomy (NCBI): domain Eukaryota; kingdom Metazoa; phylum Arthropoda; class Insecta; order Diptera; family Cylindrotomidae; genus Diogma; species Diogma glabrata. The sequence continues at coordinate 29,271,843 of OY856187.1, read as the reverse complement.
AAAAATTATAACACAATGAAAAATTGAAATTTCTTTCAAAATTCCAAAAATTAGAATAAAATCATAAATTCAAAATTTTTCTAAATTCTAAATATATTCCAAAAATTCTTACAAAATCAAAAATGAATCTATTTTCAAAATTCTAAAAACATATAAATAAAATTCACAAATTCCAAAATTCTATTTTTTTCTAAAACTATTGCAAAATTTATAACAAAACCAAATATTAAAACTGTTTCCGAAATTCTAAAAATATTGCAAAAATTATTACAAAATCAAAAATACAATCTTTTTTCTAAATTCCAAAAATATTTCAAAAACTATAACAAATTCAAAAATTTCCATGTCACATTTCCAAATTCACATTTCCAAGTCACAAACAGCTAAATTTTTTTTTCCAAAAAATTTTCTAGAAAAATAAATGAAATCATTTTTTGACGTACTTGGCAATATTTTTTTGACAAACTTATAATGCAATAAAATTCTCAATAATAATAATTTCATTTTCATTACATTTCATTTCATCCAAATAACTAATTTTATTTTTTTCTAAAAAAAGAGATGAAAATCATTCTTTATACACACTTGACATTATTTTTTTGACAAACTTATAATGGCATAACTCTTAATAATAATAATAAAATTTCATGTCATACAAATAATTAATCTTATTTTTTGCCAAAAAATTGGGCAAAATATTAAATAAAAATCTTTCTACTGACACACTTGACAACATTTTTTTGGCAAACTTGTGATGTTATAATCTAGTTTTTGGTCTCAAATACCGATTCCGACGATCAAGATTTCTTCAAATTCAATTATTTTATCCGTAATCACTTAAAATGAACGTTTTTTAAGCAAAACATTTGCAAATTTCCTTATTTTGACACACTTGACGATTTTTTGACACACTTCCGGTACACTTATCGAACACATCGTCTTTTCGGTTCTTCCCATTGAGTAAACCTATTTCTAGAAAAACCTAATATTTGAAATTCGTACAGCGGTTTCCTAGATTTCGTCGGTTGTGGCGGCCGGCCAGCCGACGGACAGACACACATTATGTTTTTGCTCTTTTAGAATCAGTAGATTCTAAAACGTCGAGAAATGCCAAAAAAGAGGGGGTAAACATTTCAGTTTTGGCTCATGAATTCAATACTTTGGTTTTTTCAAAACCTAAGTAATTATAATTCGAAAATACGTACCTCTCCATGTACATCTTCTCTTATTTTTAAGGATGGCGAGTGTGATGACCCGTCATCATAATCTCGAACAAATGCTTAAAATTATTCAACTAAATTAAATTAAACTAAAATTCAATTCATAACAAGCCAATATTTGAATTTCCCAAATATTAAATAAAAGTCAAAGTGCATCGGTTTGATATTTTTGCTAATATGTTTTATTTCAAAACATATTAAAATTAATAATTATATTTGGTAATTAATCATACAAACGTTGTTAAGTAAATGAACTGAATTTCTTAGATTTTTTGTTATTTTGGAGGAGAATTCGATTAAACTTATAATTATTGGTTTAACGATAAACAAAATTGGTTTAACGAGAAAATTATGGATATAAATAAATGTTGTACAGAATGATTTTGGGAGTGAAACCAAATAAGTGAAAACAAAGTGAATAGGTTTATAGGAGTTCACATTCAATAGTTAATAGTTTAATACTAAAATAAGATTTAATAATAATTTCCAAAAATAAATATAATTTTCAATTATTTAATTTCGTAAAAATAAACTATAATAAAGAACTTGAGGCTATTTCATTAAATTGAAGTTTGTGACCAGGGTGCTCAATTTATATATTAATACAGTTGGTTTCGGGAAATATACAGCAGTTGAGGTACCACTGTAGTAAAACCAATTACAGAGTTTTCCTACAAAAACTCCCCAAACTATTATCGCAATGGCAATATCTTCCAAAATTCTACCAATTAATATAAAAACAATTAACCTAAAACTCAATTAGTATTAAAAACAAATATTTCATAAATTACTGTTACTAAAATTTGGGTTATTTCCAAATATTTGTTAAATCTTTTCATTTAAATAAAATAAAAATAAATTCGCGACATTGGTATTATATAAAATTTAATAAAAACAAAGTCAGTGGGTCAGTTGTTTCGATACTAACTAATAATAATTACTTTCAACGCGTAATCGATTTTCAATTATAAAAGTAATATTTTCATTAACCAAAAAGTGAGTCGTTAAAATATAATCAAAAAAGTCAGTTATATCAGCTTTTTGATTTAAAAATCAATCGTTTTCAGAAAAGTCAATTAAAAAGTGAGTTTTGTTTAAAGAAATCAATCAAGTCTGATCTAAAAAATAAATGAATCAGAAGTAGTAGTTAACCAGTAACAGAAGTAAACAGTTAAAACAGTGAATTCAAATTATATTAAAATAATAAGTAAAATTAGAATTATTTATAAGTAATAAGTTAAATTACAATAATTCAAATCGATTCGTTAAGTGAACTTCAAACCAATATATTTTGTACATTTCTATTTGAAAAATAATGTAATGAAGAGCTTTCTTCGTTGGTAAACAACGAAGAGGCATAGCAGGCCGCGTACCAAGTGAGGTTTAAATGGCCTTTTCGACTAACTTTCAGCCTTCGTGGATCGAGAAAAGATTCCTCCTACTTCACCACAAATACGTAATGTACGCGATAAACAAAATCTGTATGGAAATGGAAACAAGGCAAGTGAAAGAATGAGACTCTGGCGACACCTTTGGCAAAAAAAACCACGATAACCGCGTCCAGCACCGCATTCATTCAAACCTTCACACATTCTCGCATCTCACATGCCCACACATCCTACTCTCGCACACCCTCACCCACATACACACACGCACCCACTCGTGCAGGCACACTGTCACCCATACCTACATTAATGCTCACACTCAACCACATATGAAACAAATCACTACTTAAAATTTTTCCAGTTTTGTTAATATTATTTACAGAGAATGATTCTATTGACACAGTTTAAATTTAAAAAAAGAATTGTAACCGTATATAGAGTTTGTTATTATTTGTAATGAAACCAACCTAAGAATAAACTATTAATTTGATATTTCAGATATTGAATCAATAAAAAAACAGGTTAAAACCCGCAATAACGTATTTATAGTGGTAGGGATTCAGTTCTCAATTAATTTTTTTTTCTCTTTTTATTTTTTATTTTTACTACGGCTCCATTGGAAGAACTATGGGAGAAAACTGGTTAAAGAATACAGGTTTAATTATCGGGTCTAAATAGTAGTACAAAATTATTGAAGAAACATAAAAAAAATTATTACCAAATATGTTTATTTTTATTTGTTTATTTGTTTATTCTTAAATTTGTTTATTAATAAATCTAGGATCTTGTTATTACCGAGGATCTTTTTATCTTTTTATAAGGTCTTTCGATTACCGAGGACAAACAAATAACCAATTCAATTATAGCAGGTTCATTATCTTTTCCAACAAAGACTGCTTGATTGCATTGGTGTTCAATAACCTTTTTAAAATATAATTCGATGAAGAATTAAATCGAAGCCACGGTAAAATCTTTGTAGTTAAACTTACGGCACCGTTGGTTTCGTTGGTTGGTTTGAGTAACGTTGTCCATATTGTTCGATAATCAGGTTAAACAGATGAATTACGAAACATAAACCATCGAACAGATCTTAAGAATTCGACGCTATCAGATTGGAGGTCCTTGTCAATATGAGTATATCCAATTAATTTTATTTGATAAATTATTCAAATTCTTCTCATCTTTTTGCATAAACATTACAAAGCAAGTGTTTGATATGAACGCCAACATTCTTGTACATTTGAAGATAAACATTTACTTTTCAAAACTTCAGGGTCGTTTATTTGGCCATCATCCTTATTTATAGTCATATAAATGAAATATATTACCGAAATTTATTCAACAAACATGCATCTCACGATCTCACCCCTCATACTCATACTCACATATACACGCATTCACGCCACGGTTCATGTCGACACACATACCCTCTAATACACATATGTAGAAAATGGCTCACCTCATGGTCTGTCCAGAACCCGTTTCTCCTCCTTGGATAATTAGTGGATCATCTTTTACAGCTGCTTTACCTGCTCCCAAAATGCAGGTAAAATTAAATGCAGTTGATTAATTCAAGAGTCCCAGGTAATATAGATCCGCGTTATCAAATAATGTAACTGTGATTGAGCAATCATTGGTTCCGATAAAGTCAATGATAATTGATGAATACAATTTAAAATCGCTTGCTCCAGTAAGGTAAATGTAGTTGAACAATGCTTAGTTGCAATAAGTGCGAGTATAAGTTGATGACTGCACTTTGAATCAGCTTGATCAAATAAGGTAACGGTGTTTGAGCAATAATTTGTTGTGATAGCCTCAACTATAAGTTGGTAAAAGCAATTCAAATCGGTATGATCAAGAAAATTAAAGGTGATTGAACAACGATTGGTTGTAATAAATTCGATTATTGATTGGTAAATATGATTTAAGTCGGCTTGATTACAGAATGTAAAGGTGATCGAGCAGCGATTGGTGGTAATATTTTCAGTGCTAAGTTGATGAATATAATTTAAATCAGCTTGCCCCGATACTGTAACTGTGGTCGAGCACTACTTGGTTGGAATCAAGTTCACTTGCAGGTTGGTAAGTACAATTTAAATCGCTTGATCAAATAAAGTATACACAGTTACACAATGAATAGTTGTAATAAGTTCACTTGTACGTTGATAGAGGCAAGTTCCATCGGAATTTATCTCGGCTTGATCAAAGATAATGTATACGTAGTTGAACTATCATTAGTTGAAATGGTTCAAGTATAAGTTGACTAAGGCAATTTAAATCCACCTGATCCCCTAATGTAAACTTAGTTCAACAACACTTAGGTGTGAAAAGTTCAATTAGATGTTGATAAATATAATTTTACATCGGCTTGACCCAATAACGTGAGTGTGGTTGAATCATGGTTAGTTGTAATAAATTCACATATAATTTGAAAGACGTTTTTTACATCAATTGATCAAATATAATGTAACGGCGGTTGAAATATAATTTGTTGTAAAGATGTCAACTATAATTGTACAAGTTAAATCGGCTGGATCAAATAAGGCAAACGTCGTTGAAAATATGCATATTCTTTTCTTTCAGTGTAGTGGAACACTCAGTGGTTGTAACGATTTCATAAAAACCAGTAAATAATGCTACCCGGTTAGACACACAGGCCTCAGACACAGTTTATCTTTGAATATTTTTATTAAACTCGAACAATGATCACCTTATCTTAATGTACTACAATAATTACGTTAATTGTAATTTTAAAAAAATTAATGCCCAAAACTACGGACGGAATATAAAAGAATTGTTCATCTTACCACAATTAATTGCTAACATTCTTTCTTTGTCCAAAAACAGAAATTATATTTTGTATTTTATATTAATTTAGGCTAATTATACTTAACATCATCAAAATGGCTGATGGCTTTTTTATTCTTTTAGTGTAAACTTTAGACAACACAAACACGTAACTATATTTTTTTTGGTTGTTTTAATAAATTAACATTAACGCGTTACTTAATTATTGCACAAAAAACTAATTAACTATACATTTTATAAAAACAGAAACGACAGGATTTATGATTTTATCACCAATCACAAATCAAACACCGGCAAATTTTTCTATTCACAGTCATCTTTTCTTTGTATTACTGTCAAACTCAATAATATTAAGTCTTATCAGAATATCCAGACTAACAGTCACCATCAAATAAGAAAAAATACTAGAATAAGAGAGAGATTACACGATTTTTGCTACTATATATAGGTGAATAATAGTATCGGTAACGCAGTTTCTTGTAGAGTTTTAAAAATTATCGTTATTTTATTTCTCCTATCAAGTAACACTGGTTATTAGGTTGTAATAGAAATGTGAAAATATTTCAAAGAGAGATACTATTTACAAACATTTGAAAGAAATATACATATAACTAACATGCGTATGGACTAAAGAGAATAAACAACCGATTTTATAATAGTGTTACAGTGACTTATTTATTAATAGAAAACTACAGGGGAGGAATATTATTAATCGACAGATGATTGGTTGTAGGAAATATATATCGATTAGCGGAACCATGGGTTAATTCATATCAATTCGTTAACGAATTTTATAGCGATTAATGATTATAGGTCGAGTATAAGAAACTAATTAGAACAAACTGACGACAACTAGGAAAACGAATGTGAGAATCTATGGCTGGACAGCGGTTTGGACTATCACAATGGAATTTGAATTACTCGACATAACAATAATTCGTTTAATTTATTTGGGAAATTATTAGTGATTGAAAGTGATTCAAGTGCAAGTTGTGGTATCCTGAACAGTGAAATACATGATACAGTAAATACAATTTACTTTGCGTTTCTTTCTTGCAGTTTTCTTTATGCGATATATCTCTTTTCAAAAGGACATTTTTCTTTTTTTCCAGAGGTCAGAGGTTGGAACCTTCCATTCATCTCTTTAGAGCAAATTAAAAAAAATCTTTTCTTAAACAAACTGAATTCAATTCCAATCAATCAATGAAACAGAGAAATCGTCATTATTCCTTAATCGTTACTTTTATATCTTTTATATCCAGCTATTACCGAAGTAATGGTAATAGCTGGAATATCTTGTTATTACTTCGAAACCAAAACAAAGTATTGAATTCTCGAGCCAAAAGTGAAATTTGTACGCCCACTTTTTGATTCTAAAAGGCAAAAAAAATGTGTGTCTGTCTGCCGGCCAGACGGCCATCACAAGCGACGAAATCTAGAAAACGGCTTGAGGGATTTCATAAATTTGTGTTTCTCAAAATAAAATAGGTATACTCAATGGTAAGAGCCGAAAGGACGATGTGTTCGATAGCTGTCCCGGAAGTGTGTCAACAAAATCGTCAAGTTTGTCAAAACTAGGAAATTTGCATATTTTTGGTTTAAAAATTTATGAAAATAGGAAAATTGATTTTGGAGAAATCTTGATGGTCGGCATTGATATGTGTGATATGTAGGCCAAGCATTAGATTATTGCATTATAAGTTTGTCAAAAAAATATTGTCAAGTGTGTCAAAAAAATGATTTTCATTTTTTTAACCAATTTTTTGACAAAAAATAAAATTAATTATTTGTATGACATGAAATTTAATCGAACATGAAATTGAACATGGAAATTTTTGATCTTGTTATAATTTTTGGAATATTTTTGGAATTTTGAAAAAAGTTTGTATGTATGATTTTGTTATAATTTTTACGATATTTTTATAATTTTGGAAAAAGTTTTTGATTTGGAAAAAATTTCAATTTTTTGATTTTGTAATAATTTTTGTAATATTTTTGGAATTTTGAAAAAATGGTTTTTTGATTTTGTTATAGTTTTTGCAATAGTTTTAGAATTTTGAAAAAGTTACTTCGGTCTGAATTTGCATTTTTGGAATATTTATAGAATCTTGAAAAGTTTAAATTTTTGATTTTATTATAAATTTTGGAATTTGAAAAAGTTTGTTTTATTTTGGTTTTGTTATAATTTTTGCAATATTTTGAAGATTTTGGAAAAAGTTTGAAATTTTTTTAATATTTTTAAATTTTGAAAAAAGTTTCAAATTTTGATTTTGTTATAATTTTTGAAATATTTTTAGAATTTTGAAAAAAGTTTATATTTTTGTTTTTTTTTATACTTTTTGCAATAATTTAAAATTTTTTGAATAAATTTAAATTATTGATTTTGTAATAATTTCTGGAATATTTTAAGAATGTTGAAAAAAAGTTTAAATTTTTGATTTTATTATAATTTTTGGAATATTTTTGGATTTCTGAAAGAAATCCGAATTTTTGATATTGTAATATTTCTTGGAACGCTAAATGGAGAGGTTTTTGAATAGTTTGCTTAGTGTATCATCTCTTCTCTAAATTATGTTAATAGATGATCTGTTATAATTTTCCGGCAACGAATTGATGTTTCGTGTACGTTTTGTAATAAATTTCTAAACAGAGATAAAATACTTGTACTTTTACAAAGAATTTTATGTTTAATATACATCACTGCCGATAACTAAAAACAATGTCCTCATAAAAGTTTTTTGCCGAAAACTATATCAAAATCCTTAGCCAAAACCGAAGTTGATATTTCAGTGCTGTGAGATTTCAGCCCCTGCATATGTTATGCTTGTATTTTCTCTTTGTTATATGTCAGTGATTCTCAGTTCTCACTGTTGTACTTTATCTTTGCTTCCTTTAACTATTATATAACACCAATTTATCATCTCTAATTCATCCTATAAATCTCAATTTACAGTGCAAATCTTTTCAAGTAAATCCTTCTTGCACTCGTACTCCTACCATAGATCTCCAAAATTGAACACAAAAATTTAATTTTTGATAATAAATTCAAATGAAAACCTCAGAAATAATCAATTGATTTCCAATTACAATTTTAATTTATCATTTGTTGTGAATACATTTAAGTTAATTAACAAAACAAAATGTTGTATGGATTCATAATAAGTAAATAATTAAACATAAAATACCACAAAATACGTACGAGTTAGTATATAAGATGAACATTTATTCTTAATAATCAATCGATTAATACAATATAATTAAGATAAATTAATGTAACTGAAACTTTATTACAATGATAATAGAAAGATATTAGAAATATGTGGTTTGATTATGTGTCGTTGATATATTGTCTATACGGTTTGAAGCTGTATAATGAGATTTATTTAATATGTGACTGAGTAACTGATCAATATTTTTTATTAGTTATACATGAAATTTATAGAAATTATTTTTTCTAGATAAACCAACATGTCAATACTCAATAAAAAAATAGTCAAAGTTCAAAAACCTTTTTTTCCGCTTATTCGAATCTAAAATTCTCCTGGTTACCGAAAAAAGTTTAAACGAAAAGAAAATAACAAGAATAAATGAAATCGTTACATTTATCTTAATCCTAGATCAAAATATTTACTATATTGAACTCAAATAAATTTATTGGGGTTGGGTGATAAACAGTTAGCCTCGATGATTTGAGATATATTTATTTTTTAGAAAATCAAAAAGTGATGACTGGAAAATGTGTAAACATTGAAAGAATGTTTTGGGTTTAGGTTGTCCTACCGGACATCCAAAAAGTCCGGAAGGAATTTTTTTTATAGGAGTATACATTTTATTTTATTTATTTTAATTATAGGCTTCCCGAATGAGCTAAAGTGTCGAAAATTGTATGCATTGCTGAGAAGAAAACAGAATATTTAAAGATATACTCCATTTAATTATTGGGTATCAAACGATTTTAGACGCAATCCGTATCTTCTATCCAACTTTTATACTTATAAAATGTACCCAAAAATTGTACAAAATCTCTCCATTTCTTTGTCTTCAGTTCTTAGAGTTCCGTTCCGTGTGATGTTTTGTTGTTTAAAATTTGATCGAACGTTTTGTATATTTTTTGAACAAAAAACTAAGGCAATTTATCGAAGAATCATAATTAGGTTTTTCGAGGAGCTGGAGTATCATCTTGGAGCATCTGAGGAGCTATTTGAGTATCATCTTGGTTTGTTTAAAAGATAACTTAATTTAAACATCTGTGTTATTTTTTATTTAATTTTACATAGCTCAGTTTTTGATCAATTAACCATAATACAGGTTTTAAACCATGCAAATGGTAAATTTAAAACAAAAATATAGTTGTTGGTCCAGCATTCTTGTTCTAGTTTTTGATGGATTAAGATCGGTAAAATATTAGACGACTAGATATTGGCGACTGCCAAATAATTGATTTATTCTACTAATTAACATTATAAAGTAACCCAATTAAGTTTCTCATCATTGGCGAATTTGATACAAAAATAATTTCTTGAAATAATACAACCTGTATTTTAGGCTTACTACTTCTCAACTCAACTTTATCAAATAAACCGTCCAACCAAATAATCAAAAATAATAATCCAATTCCAGATATAAAATTCAAAACCAAAAATAAAGTAAGAGTAGTAAAAAAACTCAATGATTTCAAAAGTTTCTGGACTTTATCCAAGAACAACGAATGTTCATACACAAATCGTTAATATTTTCGATCAAATAAATTTGTCCGTGCTCAGTGCTGCCAATATAATATTCATAAATTAATATAATTTTTGTTTTTTATCTCTTGTATTTCCAATGTTTTCAACCATAAAAATGATATCCGATTGTATTTGTTGTTTTTATATTGTGTTCATTGTTTTTAGGAACAAAACAATGAAAATAATTTATCAGGTTACCAAACAACTTCAGGAATTTGTTAATCATTTTTTTAAGTCTTAAGTGAAGTTTAGGACATAAAATAAGTTCTTAAGAACAAAACGAAAAAAAGTGTCAAATAAACCATTTTCGTGAGCAATTTATGTGTGAAAATTGTCAGGTGAGAAATATTTAAGTAATCTTTTTTGTACTTTTACGAGCTGTACTTTAGACTTTTTTACTACTTTTTGTTTAATTCTATTTAAAGATTGGACTTAGAAAGAAAACAAAAACGTTATGGTTTTTATGGCGTAACTTTTTTAGGTAGATTTCATATAAAAATCTACCTATTGGTATGTGCTTCATCTCGGAATTTCGGAAAAATTTTGGTGCCAACTATATATATATATATATATATATATATATATATATATATATATATATATATATATATATATATATATATATATATATATATATATATATATATATATATATATATATATATATATATATAAATATATATATATATATATATATATATATATATATATATATATATATATATATTATATATATATATATATATATATATATATATATATATATATATATATATATATATATATAACGATATGGCGGCACTCTCACGGTCGCATTTTTCGACCTACACCAAAATAATTTTTTGTGTGTGTTTCGGCAAATAATGTCTTGGACGAGTTCGTGAACTTGGCCATATTTGGGTACCAGTTAAGCGGCTAGAGCCTAAAATGTCGAATAATCTAGGGCGCTATAACTTTCGTTTGAATCATAATATTTTAATAAAATTTATAAATATTGAATATTTGAACATATTTCTATCATTTTTATCCAAATGACAACTTTGACGTTCCAGGTTCCCGCAAAATCAGCTGTTTTAAAAATTTGCCAATCTTTTTTGTCCTTGATCTAGCTGAAAATGGCAAACTCACACTTGAAAACTTTTTACACAAAGTTACAATATAAATCTTTCCAAAATTTAAAAAAAAAATAGTTCAGGTCTAAAGGTTGAGGCCCCAGGTCTGTTGAACTGAAAACAAACGCAAAAGGCAATGATTTCATCATGTTTGAGTTTATGTTATTTAAATTCATCTTAACTTTTAAGACAATTTTTAAACTATAGCCTCACAAAATTCCAGCTTTCTAACCCAAAAGGTTCCATTTTTATAAGCAATATAATGCACCTATTACGGACAAATCTCAAGCCATTTAATACCAAAGGAAAATTATCATATGCTCTTTTGTTTGTATTTTTAATTTTTTTTCACTAAGTAAACTATGTATTTGAAAAAAGATTAAATGAGAACAAAAAAATACAACACAAAGATGATTTTAAATTAAAATTGTTTAATAATGTTTGCTTATAAATTATGTGTGATGGTATAATTGTAGTTGTCACGTAGTTCTTTTGATCTTTGTTGGACGTTTATTTGATCTTTGGTGGATTTAATATGTTATGACTAATTTTAACCAAATTAAACAAAACTGTTCCGAAATTGCATAAAGTAGTTTCGGTTAATGTATTAAATGTCTTTTGTGAAATTTGTTGGATAATTCCGTTTCTATTTAGTTTTTTGATTTCAACTGTATGCATATCTGTCTGATCAAGAAATCTACCTTTTTCTAGCGGATATACCTGCCGCTGGACTTTTTTTATCTTCAATCGATTGATGCTGTTCTTACAAAATATGCAGCGGAAACTTATACTTTCAAATCTTATAATAATATATTTTTACAAGTATTTGTGGCAAGCTAATAGTATTTATTAAAGGAGAATAAAAGGATTAAAAACATAAGTTGTATTGATTGAATATTTTTGAGCTTTAAAGTTTATTGTATATCATCATCCCTTCCTGTAATTTTTAACAGTTAACCCATATTTAGAAGTTACTACTCATCCAGCTGTCCCTATTCATTAATCTAAAACTAGTACAAAAGCAAAACTAACAATACTTGCAACTAATATCACATCATCCAAATCTCCTCCTCCAATATACAATTTTCTTGTCTATCTGATATATCGTAGTACTTCCTCTATTTCTTAATAAGTCAAATGTGATTTATGTTTCGGAATTGAAAAAAAGAACAACAAATTAGTTAGATAAACAAAACAATAGTTGAAATAGGAATATCAACGAGTACATACATATTACATATATATTCGGATGTGATATATTAAAAACAAATATAATATTATAAGTTAAAGGAATAAATAGACAAAACTATTTTTAGTAAATGCTAATCAAGTGGAATGAAACAGTGGAATTGATCATATTTTGTTCAAAATGTGTTATCATATTAAATTTGTTCAAAAATACATGGAAAAGGGATTTGTTGTGAAATGTGGTAGAAAAGTGAGTGAAAATCGAGAGTAGATTAGTTTGGAGAGAAGTGACGAGACTGATTTGATGTTTTAAAGTGTTTTTTCTCTTTCAGATTAACAATAAACACACCATCGTCCATTTTTGTGTGGGAAATTCCCTTATATCAAATAACAATATTCTTCTACACACTTGATTGACCTTGGAAATTGTTATAATTTATATTGACAATTTCAACAATAAAATACTGGCAACGCTGATGCATAGACTGACTTCACAAAACGAAATACGTACATAAACAAAAGCCAATTTCGTTAGGATGTTGCCCTGTTGGTTCACATTCCTTTAATATTAAACAGGAAAGATAAAGATATAAACAGAGAAAAACAACTACCTAAGTGGTAATTTCGATATCCAGTACAATAATAGTTTGTGGATATAGGTGACAGCCGCACTTATTTATTCACTTACTTTTTAGTAGATAAAGTTGGAGCATCTAAATACTCGGTTAATTGCAATGTAAAATCGGCTTTTGTGTTATCATCCATAAATTCTCCAGACATCATAATTTGAATTTTTTATCACACAAAATTCTTATTGGGTTGCAAATAATGCAAAAACCAACGTATAATAAAACAAGATATTTGATATAATTTGTATTGGATAAAGCACTATTACAAAGTAATTTTTATTAAATTTTCATTAAACAAACATTGTTCACAATATTTCTAACAATCTTAATTTTTGTTTAGTGCTTTGTCTAAACTTCATTTTATGTTACTAAAATTCACTTTAATCTAAAATGCAAAAATTATAACCACTTTAATTTAATCAGAATAGAAAAACAACTAATCAACTGTTCACTTATCATTTCTAATTTGACACAATTTTTTTTTTAATTTATAATAATACACTATTCTATTAGTTTTCCAACAGCCACCGCAAAACTTGACTATGCACCACATATCTCACAGTCTTTTTATCTTTTTATCCCAACTAGTGAACCAACCCATTACCGACTGCCAAAAAAAAATTCGATTGCACGATCCATTGAAAACTCGTCAGCATAAATTTTATTTTATATTAAATTGTTTTTTTTTTTGTAATTCTTTTTTCTCTTTTAGTCTCCATAATTAAGTGAAAAAATTATGAATAGAAATTAAAAAAGAAGTTGATACGAGCTTTCCGGAAGTGTCAGATGTTCTTCGGAATGTTTTAAATAATTGTTTTCCTACACACAAGTGGGTTGAGAAGTTTGTTGAAAATATTTAATATTTATTTTCGAATAACTCTATAGTATTTTACTATAGGTAATGAGAACACGAAAAGGAAGTATGACTGACGAGATCTTGCCGATTGACTGAAAAGATCTTGCCCATTACAGGACAGGATGACAGAAGGATTTCTGGATGACTACATTCGTCCTGAGAATCATAAAAAAATTAAAAAATAAAGTGGGCGAAATTAAAATGAAATTAAAATAAACCTCGAAATAGACTCTCAGACTCTACCGACGGAGCTAGCCAAGCCAGACAAGACAATTAAGACGAGAACCGAATAAATGGGTGAGAACCAATATACAAAAAAAATGGGAGGCACTTTTCGGACAATAGGAAATAAAGTGAGACTAGCACGATGCAAATATCTATTGACGCACGTCTTTAGAATGGTAAACTTCGCGTTGTCGATATATAACATCCGCCAGTTCATAAGACGCATTACGAACTAACCTGATAACTTTTGATTTCACAAATTTTGGGGCTAATTTAGAACTTATATTTTTCCAGCATCACTGAATTTGAAGTTTCGACCGGTTTTGTATCGGGTGATATCGTTTCAAAAAAACTACTTAAATCAGGCGCGATCGTCAGCTACTTAAATCGGGCGCGAATCTTTGATAATCTATCTGGGCGATCAATGTTTTCCAACTCTGATCCCGACAATTCCAGCGTCAGAAGGAAAAGTAGAATGTACCATAAGTGATAGTGGGTAGCCCAAATAAGGCAATATATAGAGAACAACCTAGTTTGATGTACAGAACATCGAAGAGCACAAGAAATTTCGCTAAGATGCATGTCCCACTGAGTATGGCTTTCGGCCAGGTACGCACTTAGTCCAGCTATGACACTTCTGCTCACTTACTCGGACGTGTAAGCTTGTGGAGAGTATAGGTAAAGGTATGGTGACAATTATTTCGGGGCAACCAAAAACATGGAATGCATTGGTTTCTAGCAGTTTGCAAATAGTTTGCGGTAAGTTTCCGTAAATGAATGGTAGCTTAGTGAGATGGCATAAGACAATCAAAATTGCTATATTACCGAATTTAGTTCGGGAGTAAGAACCGATTATATCAATGTATATTTGTTGACCGAGTTTTTCGATTTTAAGGAAGTTATCATGGGAGCACATAGAACGGTATTACGTGCTTTGACAGTCTTATAGATGTCACATTGAAAACATATGATGTAATTTGCGTGTCCATCCCGGTCAATAGTGAAATCGACGTAGCTTATATATAGATTTTTTGCAACTCCACCATGTCCAGGGGTAGGAGGATCGTGGGCCTGGGAAATCAAATTGTTCGTTAACTCTTCGGGGATACGCAATTTTCAAGTTTCACCTTCCGGTGTTTTACATTACTCTGGGAGAAAGCAAGTTTTTTATATTATCAGGGAGGGAACCATTGGAATCAGTGACTATTTTTTACTAATTTAAGATAATTGTAACTTTTGAAAGCAGGGGATTTAAAACCGAGATCAAACACATAGGTTTTATTATCCGTAACAGAGTCGATCGAAAACATTCTTGGGAGAGCGCGAGAGGGTGACTCTCGATGTGTGCGTGGAACTTCTTAATACCTAAGATAGTGGCAAGGCATCAATTTTCATTGACGAAGTAATTACTTCTAGCTGAGTTCAGTTTCTTGGACATATAAGATTAAGGATACTGAACACTCTCTCTGTTCCACCAGTACAGATCCTACACCATCATTTCTTTTTTTTAAATAAAATGTGTTGTGTAGTAGGAATTACAATATGTATCACAATAGCAGACAAAAACATTTCAAGACCAAGGTCCAAAACAACATGCGTTCTAGGGTGTTGATGGAAGCAAATTTGTTGTTTTGTTTTTTTTTATAGAAAGGTTAACTAAACAATAAATCCTATCATATATAAAATATGACATGGGCCAATATTTCATGACAGGATAGATAAAAAAATATAAAATAAAAGGTAAACAGCAAATTTGTATTGACAATTCGCAAGAAACAAAACTGATATATGGCTGCCAATAATCTAGCTAGTGGCATATTTCTTGATCATGCGACGCAGTTTCTTCCTCAATGATTTAAGCCCATACATAGAGTTATATGAAGGCTCGATTCTTCAAGTAAGCAATAACGTGGCATCATGAAGGAATATTCCATAGCTAAGATTGAGGGTCTATCGTTGACTGAATATAGTTCATTCGCCAGCACCCCTAAGATACCACCTTGGCTAGTGACCAAGGTGACTGTTTTACCGTGGTTGGCACGGAAAACTCAGCAATCGCGGCGGTTTTATCGTTAGTGGGTTTTTAATCCACTTTAACTAAGTTGCTCTTCTCTATACTTTAAATTGCTCTTCTTAACATTGGTCGTCAATTTAGCATGTCTAAGACATTGACGACTTCTTCGTATGCACAGTCCAAAAGGCATCCTTACGAATTGACACAATGGTTGACCAGGTACGGTGATCTCCGTTTTCTCACTAGATGATTTTTCCAGGGAGATCTGCAAGACTGCGTCTTTCAAATCCAAACTGGAGATGAAACTGACTTGAGGTAAGCAACTTAGACGTCGTTTTGTATGGAAGGTGGATATATATCTTTCTTGGTGATGGTATTAATCTTACAGGTTTGCGTACCAGGACCACTGACGAGCTCCAAGGACTGAAACTTTCTTCGATAACACCCAGCGTCAGCATACATTCCAGCTCATATTCCTTCATTTGTTTATGTTTGATGGGGACAGCGTCGCCAACATCAATTATGTGTTCGAGCACATGCGTTGGTCCTAAATCCGTTTTAGAAAATGATTCTGCAGCTGTTCATATTCGTCGGAAGTAAGATCTATGGCAATTCATTCAATCGAATCTAAAGCAGATGCAAATAGGACATGATCTAATAACTTGAAAATTTTGAAAAAACCAATACTCAAATATAAATCCTGGGTAAGAGGAGGAACGACATAAAGATCAAGGGACTTACTACGATCGTTGAATGAAACTTTGGTAGTGAGACAGCCAATAACTTTTTGACTGCATACCATCTGCAGTTTTGATTTTGCCTTTGAGCGAGTAAGAAGATGGGAATTTTGAAACATTTCTTGTGCGAACGTACCACCGATGACACTGATATACGCTTCACTGTCTAACAGTCCAATCCAGGTTTGATTCCATAGCTTGACCTTGACATTGTACCTTAGGTCATTTAAAAGCGTAAAAATTGAAGAGATAATTTTAGAACAAAATGATTTGCGAATACGCCAGAAACGACACATTCGAAGAGCGGATTTCGCTGAGGATTTGGTATTCCTAATGGCAACAATAAATATAGGGGATCTGGCAGCTAATTAATCTTGGAGTCGTTGTGACTTAAACGGAAGAACAATTGGACTTATCACGCCACTTGGATCTCGTATCGGAACAATTATTGGCGGTTTAGTTTCCGGTGTGTTTGTCTAAGGGTTAAAAAAGGTTGATTCCACAGGAGAAGCAATTTCTATCAAAGTTGGGATAAAGAGTATCGTAGATGTATCTTCAGCTGGAAGAGTTATTGGAACATTGGTTACTAGAATTGGAGGAGTAGAATCGGAGAAAAATTTTTTTTTTTAAATGTAGAAATTTGTAATTATTTGTTTGTTTTTTAAAAATTGTTGCCAATAAAAATTTTAATACAAACAAAATTTAGTAGAATGCAACAAACCAACTTAAAAGCAAATTAATCTCACAAACTCAATCCGAACAATTAATTATTTATTAAAACACTTGTGGCCCAATAACACTACTGAAAAATTTTTTGTCTGTTTGATTCAAATCTGCAAAATACTCTCGATCACACATTTTGATCGAATTTTATAGCAAACATTTTCCTATTTCTATTTCTTTTTTAATATATACTATTCGCATTCCCATCACATGATTTCAAATAATATTTTATATAAATGAAAAAAAACAACAGATTATAATTGTTTTTTTTAAACAAGATCTGTATACGTTCAGACTAAGAAACATAAGTGAGTGCAACAAGTCACTCAACAAAGACCCCGTGCACCGCTCTACATTTTTCGTGAGTGCATACATGTGCATATAAAATCTGTTGTAATACGTGGGATAACTCATGAATTTTACTCATTTATCATAACTCTTATACGCGGGGTTTGCTTTAATTTAAATAAAGCGCGCACCAAAATAGAATAACAAATCAATTTATGGAATTTCTTAACATATTGAAAACTCTTGCTTTAGAGTGATACCAGTTTACACATAGGCTTCTGTTCAAAATAGCCGTAGGCCTACTTGAAGTAAACAAAAAGTTGTTAGATAAGTATATTGACATCTCAAAATGTTTTCAAAATCATCTTCATCGAGAAAAGTGCATGGTGGTAATTGGTTGGTGGATACCAAACTGATGTTATTCAAACAGTTGTTAAGTTCAATCTAAGGATTGATTTTGGCCAGCAGTATGTATGAAAGATCTTCAATGGTAAGAAGTGCGATTTTCCTTTTGGTAACACATAGTATACGATTGACTTTTTTATGAAGTAGTACCAACATAGCATAGTTCCACTTCTTTGGCATGGTTTTAGTACTCTAAATCGATTGAACAAGTTCATACAATCGGAAAGATAGAGTTACCATATACAATTGCTATTCGGATGTGTTATGTAGACTTTAGTATGATAAGGTAGAGCGGTAAAGTTCCCGATTTAAATAATTTCTGTTTTCTCACAATTCACAATTTTGCTCTCTTGGGTGTAGTTCACAATAGTTTCTCATTCGTCTACAATCTATAGTCATATTTTCATATAGTCTCCGTTTCATAAATTTGTTCTTAGCATAAAACAATTAACAATAATATTTCCTTTGCAATCCCCTATTATTGACTCACACTGCGTTTTCACCAGCATTATTTCACCATGCTTCATATATTTGAATTCTCCGGACACTAACCGTAATTGCCCTGAATGATTTCAAACCTCAAACGGCTGTGCATATTTGTCCAATCGTCGCAATGGCTAAAAGTTATTATCCTACAATCAGTCTTGTATTCGATTTCTTATATGGGTATTTTCATCAATTTATCTTTCCGTTATAGATCTACATTTTACTGTAATACTATAGTAAGCTATTATTTCATAACACATAAACATCATAAGATCGGTTAAACTTGCGTTTAATCCATTTTAATACTTCTTACAAATGTGTTGTAAATGACTTATTTCGTTAAATTGTCTTACAATTTTATGTATGACAAAATAACAAATAGTTTTGTTTTAACGGAAAATGTACTAAAATTCTATAAATTTCCTTTCAACAGAAACACTTTGTCGATTTTTTCGATATTAAAATTTGCTATAAAAGAGATGACTATACGATTTTGTCTCTCTTAGTCAATATTTCTTATTGGATTATTTTGTTTTGTGTTTGACGTTTGGCAGCGGCACCTTAAAAAAAAGTTACTGGATTAATGGTGGAAAAACTAAGATATACCTTTTTTGGCCTGTTTGAGATTTTTTTTTTGGATACGGACTTCAGGTAAATTACTGCGTTGAAATATAACAAATATTGTAAATATCAAAAGGTGTTAGTTTAGAGATTGATTTACCATTAACCAAACAAACTCAAACCAAAGCAAAACACAACAAGAATTTTAAAGGGGTATGTTTCTCTTTGTTGTGGGAGTAAGTTTTTTTTTACTTCATCATCTAGTAAAATTATTAAAACTATTAAAATATAAAAATATGAAACAAAATTGGTTTGTTTGTAAATTATGTGATAATAATGTTTATGGTCAAAGTACCTTGTGCCTGATCTTTCTATAAAAATATACAAAAATATAATAAATTAGTTCTAGACTGAATTAGAATGTTTAATGTTAAACTAACTTTTGCGTTCATAGTGAATTATGTGTTACAAATGTTTAAAGTTAAATTAACTTGTGCATAATCTTTTATAAAAATATACAAAAATTTAGTAACTTAGTTTTAGACTGAATTAGTAATGTTTTAATGTCAAATTAAATTTTTTTTGTCGTCTTTCAAGATGTATGTGTTACAAATATTTAATGCTAAATTTCGTTTATGAAAATATATAAAGATCTAGTAAAATTAGTTCTAGATTGTAGTAGTCTTGCTGATTGTTAATATTTAATTCTTTATACCAAAAATAGAAAAATAAAACAACAAAAAAAGGAATCGCAAATTATTGTCAAAAGTGTTAACATCATTTAAATTGAAATTAATTCTTGATTGATCACCCAGTAAATGAGTGACCTTGGCAAATTATTCGCAAAAGTGACCGAATTGTTATTATAACGCAACATTTTGTATCAAAGTTTTGCTGTTACTACCGTATAGAGTATTCCAACCGTAACAGTTATATAAAGTTTTTGCTATTACTGTCGTATTTCGACGCAACTTTCGTATAAGATTTTTGCTGTTACTGACATATTTCAAATCAACATTTATATCAAATTTTTGCTGTTGCTACCGTATATTCAACCTATTTCACCGCAACATTTGTTTAAAATTTTTGTGCTATTTCAACCGCATTTCAACGCATTATTTAGTCAAAATTTATGTTATTTAATACTACAATTACCTGATTTATTTCAACGCATCATTTATATAAAACTTTGGCTATTACTATCGTATTTCAACGCAACAGTGATATCCAATTTTGGTGTGATTACAACTGAAGTTCCACTCAACATTGATATACAATTTTCTTGTGTTATTACAACCGAAGTTCAACTCAGCATTCAAGTATTATTTATACAATTTTTTCCGTAATACTTTGCCTGTTGAATGATTCATCGCTGATGGAGGGCTAGGGCTGTAAGACTTTAAAGCCTGGAGGATTGATTATGGGGTGAGTGAACTTGGTTTATTTTTTTTAATTACTTTTTGCGCGTGAAAGGGTGTACAAGTGATTGAATGGGAGCTTGCTTGTCGATGTGCGTGTGTGTGTGAACTGACGATGCGTGTAGCGAGACACATTCAGTCTAAATTGGGAATGATTATAATCGAAATATTGTTGCTCTGCGGCAATATCTCGTTTTCCAAATACATTTTTACTTCACCACAATTTTAAATTGTGTGAAGTAATGCAATCTATCGTGAAAAAAAAAAATCTTACATACCCCAAATTTTGTTTTTTCTTTTGTTTTGGACCATCCTCTATCCAAATAGCCAATAAAAATTTTGGTGTACGTCTGTGTGTGGGTGGGTGGGTGGGTGGGTGGGTGAGTTTTCTGCATAGGATCTTGATGAAACTTTGGCAAATGATACAAGTTTACTTGAAAATAGAAGATCTGGATTCATTTTAAATTTGGACAAAATGGCGGGGGGTCTCCCGAACACCTCTAAGTTTAAATCTTTAATAACTTCTGATCCCGAGCTATGATCTTATTGAAACTTAGTATATGAGGTTTTAATACTGTTTCCAATATTTCTGCATACCAACTTCCGGTTTGTCACTTCCGGTTAAAAAGTTTTTTTTTCAGGTGTTTATCCCTACTGTAGCCTACAATTACCGATCGATTTTCATGAAACGTTGCGAAAAGCTTTTAAATAACATGAGAAAGATTTTATCAGCTTTTGAAGCACATTGGATAAAGGGTTGGGGGGTCCACCATACAACAGGTGGTTTTTTCCACAAAGTTTTTATGTTTGTTGGGGGCATAAAACATTCATTCGTGAATGAATTTTGATGAAACTTTGGAAAAAGATGCAAACATGTATGACAAAAAACTGATTAGTTTTTGAGCGATAGTGAACAAAGTGGTGGGGGTCCCTGGAGCACCTGTTTTTTTGAAAGCTCTATAACTTCTGTACCTGATAAGCGAATTGGATGAAACTTGGTACATGAGTATGTAGTACGGTTTAAAATAGTTCTGCATCCCAACTTCCGGTTTTTCACTTCCGGTAAAAAAAATTTTTTTGTACTTTTTTGAAGTTTTTTCAGTGTCTTTATGCACACTACAGCCTACAATAATGAAGTGATTATGATGAAACTTATGGAATAGGGTTCCAATTAGTGTAAGAAGATAATTATCATGTTTTGGGACACATTGATCAAAGTGGTGGGGGGTCTACCATACAAATGCTGACTTTTCACACTTTGTTTTTTAAGTTTGTTGGGAGCATACAGACTTCATTCATTATTCAATTTTAATGACACTTTGGCAAATGATGGAGACTTAAGTAACAAAGAACTGATTAGTTTTTGGATAATATTGGAATAAGTGGTGGGGGTCCTCCCGAACACCTGTTTAATGTGTCACACTTTTTTCAATGTTTGTTGGGAGCACACAGCATTCGTTCGTAAACGAATTTTGATGACACTTTGGAAAAAGATGCACACATGTATGGCAAAGAACTGATTAGTTTTTGAGCGATAGTGAACAAAGTGGTGGGGGGTCCCTGGAGCACCTGTTTTTTTGAAAGCTCTATAACTTCTGTACGTGATAAGCGAATTGGATGAAACTTGGTACATGAGTATGTAGTACGGTTTAAAATAGTTCTGCATCCCAACTTCCGGTTTTTCACTTCCGGTAAAAAAAATTATTTTGTACTTTTTTGAAGTTTTTTCAATGTCTTTATGCACACTACAGCCTACAATAATGAAGTGATTATGATGAAACTTATGGAATAGGGTTCCAATTAGTTTGAAAAGATAATTATTATGTTTTAGAACACATTGATCAAAGTGGTGGGGGGTCTACCATACAAATGCTGACTTTTAACACTTTGTTTTTTAACTTTGTTGGGAGCATACAGACTTCATACATTATTCAATTTTAATGACACTTTGGCAAATGATGGAGACTTAAGTAACAAAGAACTGATTAGTTTTTGGATAATATTGGAATAAGTGGTGGGGGTCCTCTCGAACACCTGTTTAATGTGTCACACTTTTTTCAATATTATATAATTTTCTTGTGTGAACTACTTGAAGTGATTGCAATAATACAGAGTAAAACAACGTCTTTTTTCACTTCAAAAACTTTTTATTGTAACACCAAATATTTTCTGTCTCTAAGAGACCTTCTTCTTGGGTTAATTGTTTTCTAAACACTTTTTTCAATGTTTGTTGGGAGCACACAGCATTCGTTCGTGAACGAATTTTGATGACACTTTGGAAAAAGATGCAAACATGTATGGCAAAGAACTGATTAGTTTTTGAGCGATAGTGAACAAAGTGGTGGGGGGTCCCTGGAGCACCTGTTTTTTTGAAAGCTCTATAACTTCTGTACGTGATAAGCGAATTGGATGAAACTTGGTACATGAGTATGTAGTACGGTTTAAAATAGTTCTGCATCCCAACTTCCGGTTTTTCATTTCCGGTAAAAAAAATTTTTTTGTACTTTTTTGAAGTTTTTTCAGTGTCTTTATGCACACTACAGCCTATAACAATGAAGTGATTATGATGAAACTTATGGAATAGGGTTCCAATTAGTGTGAAAAGATAATTATTATGTTTTAGGACACATTGATCAAAGTGGTGGGGGGTCTACCATACAAATGCTGACTTTTCACACTTTGTTTTTTAACTTTGTTGGGAGCATACAGACTTCATTCATTATTCAATTTTAATGACACTTTGGCAAATGATGGAGACTTAAATAACAAAGAACTGATTAGTTTTTGGATAATATTGGAATAAGTGGCGGGGGTCCTCCCGAACACCTGTTTAATGTGTCACACTTTTTTCAATGTTTGTTGGGAGCACACAGCATTCGTTCGTGAACGAATTTTGATGACACTTTGGAAAAAAATGCAAACATGTATGGCAAAGAACTGATTAGTTTTTGAGCGATAGTGAACAAAGTGGTGGGGGGTCCCTGGAGCACCTGTTTTTTTGAAAGCTCTATAACTTCTGTACGTGATAAGCGAATTGGATGAAACTTGTTACATGAGTATGTAGTACGATTTAAAATAGTTCTGCATCCCAACTTCCGGTTTTTTACTTCCAGTAAAAAATTTTTTTTGTACTTTTTTGAAGTTTTTTCAGTGTCTTTATGCACACTACAGCCTACAATAATGAAGTGATTATGATAAAACTTATGAAACAGGGTTCCAATTAGTGTAAGAAGATAATTATCATCTTTTGGGACACATTGATCAAAGTGGCGGGGGGGTCTACCATACAACTGCTGACTTTTCACACTTTGTTTTTAAAGTTTGTTGGGAGCATACAGACTTCATTCATTAATCAATTCTAATGACACTTTGGAAAAAGATGGAATCTTAAATGACAAGGAACTGATTAGTTTTTGGACAATATTGGGATAAGTGGTACGGGGTCTCCCTTACTGTGTCAGCATTTTTTCAATGTTTGTTGGGAGCACACAGCATTCGTTCGTGAACCAATTTTGATGACACTTTGAAAAAAATTGCAAACATGTATGGCAAAGAACTGATTAGTTTTTGAGCGATAGTGAACAAAGTGGTGGGGGGTGTCCCATAGACCTGTTTTTTTTAAAGCTCAATAACATCTGTACCTGATAATCGAATTGGATGAAACTTTGTACATAAGCATTTAGTATGATTTACAAAAATTCTGCATCCCAACTTCCGGTTTTTTCTTCCGGTAAAAAAAATTTTTTTTTACTTGTTGGCAGTTTTTTCAGTATCTTTATGCACACTACAGCCTACAATAATGAAGTGATTATGATAAAACTTATGGAAAAATTTCAATTAGTGTAAGAAGATAATTATCATCTTTTGGGACACATTGGTTTTAAAGTTTGTTGGGAGCATACAGATTTCATTCATTAATCAATTTTAATGGAACTTTGAAAAAAGATAAAGACTTTATTGACAAAGAATTGACTAGTTTTTGGACAATATTGGGATAAGTGGTGGGGTCCTCCCGAACACCTGTTTATTGTTTCAATGTTTGTTGGAAACATACAACATTCGTTCGTTAAGTAATTTTGATTACACTTTGCAAAAAGATGCAAATATGTATGGCAAGGAACCATTAGTTTTTTTTAGCGATAGTGAACAAAGTGTTAGGGGGTCCTCCAAGCACCTGTTATTTTGGAAGCTCAATAACTTCTGTACCTGATCGAGTTGGATGAAATTTGGTACATACACATTTAGTACGGTTTACAACAGTTCTGCATTCTAACTTCCGCTTTGTCACTTCCGATAAAATTTTTTTTACTTTTTCTCGTACAACAGAATTTATGTTTGTTGGGATACTACTGTCTGCTTTAATATTTTTATTATTAGAACTACGAAGTCCATAATATTGGTTAGCTTTTAATTAAAGTATTTTATGGATATTAGCTCATTATATATCCAGAACACTATGTTTCCAGAGCTGTGGTGAAGTCAGCCTATGCATCAGCGTCGCAATATTTTTTTATTAGAAAATAAACATTAAAGACTTTCAATATAGCGTGTGACGTTCTCCAGTGCTCTAAGATTTGATTTACGGTTTACCAGCAATGGCAGTGGTTTACGAGCGGTATCATATTGCTCAGATGACAGCAATACAACTTAATTTTGATTACTACCACTTGCGGTACTTGCTGCGGGTCTTAGAGCTTAATTGTCTTGCTTCGCAGTCTGAGTGTGTGGGTGAATGGCTAGCATGCATGAAGCGTGAGTGTGTGGGCGTCTGGGAATGATTGTGGGGGTTGGACGCGCTGATAGTGGTTATTTCGCAAAAGGGGTCACCAGAGTCTCCTTTTTTTCACTTGTATTTTTTTCCAATTCTGTATATTTTCGTAAATTGCGTACATTTCTGCATTTGTGTTGAAGCAGCAGGTATTAATCTATCAAATCCACGATGACTGAGCTTTAGTCGTTACGGCGTTAAATTACTCTAGGTACGCATCCTGCTATGCCATTCTCATTGGTTCGCCAATGAGACAGCTCTTCATTACAGATGTCATACCAGCGATACCAAGTTGTTCATTACAATTTTATTTTGACAAAACCCCTTTGAATTCCACTTTTATGGGTTCAATTATATATACCTTTGACGCAAGAACAAGACATGCTAGTTTTCCAAATTGCTTCTGGTCATTCATGTTAAGAAAGTTTTCAAAATATGTGGGCCAAATATATAACATATTTTTAAAGTCTACTTGCTGCTCTCCATCTTCAATTCGAATAGCTGTCAATACCATTACGATTCGTCAATCAATATCGTTACAGTTTCGTCCTTCAGACCTCAGAAGTTTATAGCGTTCTTCACTCGCTACCCCGACCCTCAGAATTGAACAAATTAACTTTAATCCTGTTAATTAAAGCTTGTTAAGTTTAATTTAATTTAGGTAACATATAAAACAAATAAATTGGAAATGGTTTTTATTATATAATATACACACTGCTTGATACGTTTTTTGACTCATTCCATAAATTATCATCCATTAAAGTTTGTGCTTTCAGTTTTAAAAATGAATGGTGTAATGCTATAAAGGACATCAAATGCAAATATTTTCTATTTGATATTCAAAATTTTACATCTTTAACTTGTTAGCTTGTTCCTTAAATTATCATAAAAATTAAAATTTTAAAATTGTGTATTACAAATCTAGAAAAAACAAAATATTATTCATAAACATTATAACGAAATAAAATTGAAATCATGAGAAAATCTTGAGAAAATCATAGAAAATGGAAAATTAAAATACCAAAATGAATTTATGCATGAGATTATATTTCTATTATTATTGCTTCGTCTTATTGTTATTATCATTATTATTATTTTGTTTATTTTATTTAACAAAATTTTGTTAAGTTTTTATTGTTGTACTGAAATGAAAATTGTGTTGAAGTTTTAAGATAAGAAAAAAATGCATGCAAATTTTTCGTTGAATAAACTATAAATTAATTTTATTAATTTTGATATGATTATTTTCATATATACTCGATAAAAATGATAATAATAATTGGTAAATTGGTAAATAAAGGTATTTTGTTTTTCAATTTAGAAATTAATCATATTAACACTTTTGGTTTTTATAATATAATATAATGTTTTTATTTTGAGTCTATTGATTTATGTCAAACCTATATCACATTAGTAAAATTGAATATACTTAAACAACTAAATTGCAATAAACTTCCTTTCTGAACATATTGTTACCAAATTTCCAACCCCTATATCTAAATAAAACATTTTAAATCTGCTTTCAATTCACTTAATAAATAAAATAAAAAAAATGTCAAAAAAAACTTTCAAAAGCACAAAAAAAATCCAAACATATAAATAAATACTCAATTTTTAAATTTACAATTTTATTTAGCGTTTCTCCACGTTAAACTTTATTCCATAAAATAAAAATCAAATAAATTGAACATCAACACCACCAACCAACACGGAACAAATCAAAATAGCAGCGAACATTTATTTTAATTTTTTTCCTTCAAATATTTTTTCAAATTCAATATTTTTCTTTTCATCAAAATTGAATACATTTTTCATCTCTGTGATTCCTATTTTTCTTTAAAATCCTAAACAGAAAGCAAACCACCAACAAAATACAAATACGTTGAATAAATTCTATTCACAAAATAAAAATTGGGGAAAAAGATGGTTGATTCGAGGAACATATTTCCATTTTTTTAATGTGTCAAAATGTAAAGAAAAATTGTACAAAAAATTTCCACCCATTTTTCGGTGAAACTTGTAAAAATGTTTTCAAATTTTGATATACTTATTGAATGTCTAATAGCTTCAGGGGTGGAATGAAGAACTATGAGGGTAGGATGATAAAAATTTAACAGTTGTTTAAATTTGAATGTAACCCATTGATCTAATCCATAAAGCAAGTTGTGCGTTAAATTTTGAGTAACACTCACGCATGTTGATATTATATGGAATACAAATACCAGTAAATTTCAGGTGCTTTATATAGATTCAAAACATCCTTTGGCAAGTATAAAAATTTTATTAAATTACTTACTCTTACTTATTTTAAAGTCTAAATGGTTCCTCGAGAGGCTCAAAGATATTGAATAAAATTGATTAGCTACCCTGAAAGACACAATTGGTTTTATTTAATAATGAATATTGTGATCACCAAACTGTATAGGCCATTATTATTAATCAGTATTAATTATTATTAAAAATAGTTATATTTGGTCCAATAATAACTTTTGATATGGATAAGTTTTGGATTATTTAATTAACACTAAGCATGGCTTAGTTGGTATGTAAAAAATTGTATGAACCTCATATAATCATTGTTATAATCATGTGGTTGATAAGTTTAATCTGATTCCGGTTAGCGACCACTTAACTCTCTTGTAACAGAATTTTGAAATTTAGAGCTATTTTGGTATACTACTCTTAAGTAAATCGTGTTGTGTAGTAAGGATTGCAATATACATAGGGCACAGCAATACATAAAAACCTTTTAAGACCTAGGTTCGAAAACATGCGTTCTGAGGTCTTGACTGAGCCAATTTTCGTTCATGAAAAACTTTCTAATCGTGTCTTGTGTTTGATTGTGAATCTGCACTCCTTAATATCACTCTGATTCGAATCCAATTATAGATAAACACGATTTCAATTTTACCTCCAAAATCGTTAGTATAATAAAAAAATGTTTAGAAAAATGTTTAGACGTTAAAATTATAAGAACGGAAGAGCAAAAGTTGAAATTTGGAATATAAAGAAAGTCAACAAACACCAACAGGTTCATTCCTTCAGAATCTTTCCACCATATGTCACACAAATAAGCTGCTTTTCATTCCATTGCACACAAGCTGTTCAATATTCCAATGGACAAAAAAGAATTTGAGCAAGAAATTAATTATATTAAAGATACAGCAGTTTGCAACGGTTATACAAAAGAGTTTGCGGAACAGATAATTAAAAAACACCAGAAAAAGCATAATATAAAAGAAGTCACAAAACTAACACCAATAAAAGAAAAACACGACACTGATACCTGCCATGTTTTCCGAAAATAACAAATAAATTACAAAAAATATTTCAAAAACATAACACTGATCTAGTTACATGTCCTACAAACACTCTTAAAAATAACCTGAACAACTATAAGCATATGGAACCAAGTTCATCAAAAGCCGGGATTTACAAAATAACATGTGCCAATTGTGAAGATGTATATGTAGGCCAAACTTGCAGGGACTTCAACACAAGGCTAAATGAACACATCAAAGCAACAACAAACAATCACAATCTAAAATCAAGCGTAGCAGAACATATGAACACAAACAATCACCAAATAGACGTCAATAACTCCAAAATAATAAAAAGCGTTAGACAAAAATGGAAGTTAGATGCCAACGAGTCATTCCACATTTCAAGGAATTTGAACCTTATGAATTCAGATAGAGATTAGTTTAGGTATTTCCCAAAATTATTGTTTTATATCTTAAATATCTTAACTAGTGTTATAATTACTTCGTTTTGTTGGTTTTCTGTTTATTTTTTTCTTTTTCATTTTCAATTAGGATAATTTAAAGACTTCCTCCAAAAAATGTATTTTATCCACTACTACTAAAGAATATATACTTTCCATGCGTATATCTTTCATTGGAATTGTATTCATTCCTTTCTATATATCAAATTCTTTTTTATTTATTTCATTCCATTTTATTTATTCAAAATTCCCCTAACAAATTAAAAACTTGATTTGTTGGTATAGTAATATAAACAGATAAAACAAGAACAATACATATAAAATAAACAAACATGTTTTGTTTTGTTTTATATTTCATAGATTTATTTCAATATGGCGATATAAACTTTTACAGGAAAACTTGAATGAAATTATTTGAAATATTTGTAGTCGTGGATAAAATAGTATCTTGTATTCGCTTAGGATGAAGGCAATTCTTCACTCGGATGATTCCCTCCACTCGCTACGCTCGTTTCAGGAAACTTCATCCTCGTGAAGAATTGCCTTCATTCTAAGCTCATACAAGAATCTACTATTATATTCATAACATAAGAATTTTGTTAAATTAATTTTGGTATGAAAACAAAAGATTAACGTTGCTGTAATTTCGTTACAAAATATTACCTGTAGATGATCTGCATCAGATTGAAACGCTTAGTAGAATAAAAAAGTAGATAAAAATTAAAAATCAAATCAATTTTGTTTTATTTTTTTTTTTATTTTTATTTTTAGAGTGAATTATTTTTGGTGTTAGTGTAACTACAAAAAATCATATATTAAAATGGATAAATCACGTCACTCCGAAATTGTTTTTCATATTGATAAAAAAATGAATACGTTTTTTTCATTTTTCCCTAGTTTTGACGCAGAGTAACTCAAAATTCGATAAGAAATTTAGAGATACTGTAAGTTTAAAGTTGAATATTTCAAAATCACAAATTCATATTTCTTTCAAAATTCCAAAAATATTGTAAAAATTAAATAAAATCAAACTTTTTTTTCAAAATTCTAAAATATTCCAAAAATTATTACAAAATCAAAGATTAAACTTTTTTCAAAAATTCTAAAAATATTGCAGAAATTATAACAAAATCAAAAATTGAACCTTTATTCAAAATGCCAAAAATATTCCAAAAATTAGAATAAAATCATATATTTAAACTTTTTCTAAATTCTAATAATATTCCAAAAATTCTTTAAAATTCAAACTTTTTCCAAAATTTTAAAAATATTGCAAAAATTATAACAATATCAAAAATTGAAACTTTTTCCAAAATTATAAAAATTGTAATAAAATCAAACATTTAAAACTTTTCAAAATTCTAAAATTATTGCAAAAATTATAACAAAATCAAAAATTAAATCTTTTTACAAAATTCTAAATATATTGCAAAAATTATTACAAAATCAAAAATACAAACATTTTTCAAAATTCCAAAAGTATTTCAAAAACTATAACAAATTCAAAAATTTCCATGTCACATTTTCATACAAACAACTAAATTTTTTTTTCCGAAAAATTCGCTAAAAAAATAAATGAAATCACAATAATTTTTTGATAAACTTAATGCAATAAAATTCTCAATAATAATAATATCATGTTCATTACGGTTCATTTCATACAAATAACTAATTTTAATATTTTCTAAAAAAAGAAATGAAAATCATTTTTTTGACACACTCGACATTAGTTTTTTGACAAACTTATAATGCCATAATTCCCTATAATAATAATAAAATCTCATGTCATACATATAATTAATTTTATTTTTCTCCAAAAAGTTGGGTAAAATAATATATAAAAATCTTTCTTTTGACACACTTGACATCATTTTACTTCGGTCTGTACGACCTAAGGATTGCATTCATGAGCCAAGAGTAAAATTCTTACCCCCCCTTTTTTGGCATTTCTCAACGTTTCAGGACCTACTGATACTAAAAAAGCAAAAAAAAATGTATATCTGTCTGCTGGCCGGCCGTCCGTCACAACCGAAGAAATCTAAAAAATCGCTGGACGGATTTCAAATTTTTTTCTAAAAATATGTTCACTCAATGCGAAGAGCCAAAAGGACGATGTGTTTGATAACTGTACGGGAAGTGTGTCCAAAAAATCGTCAAGTGTGTCGAAACAAGGAAATTTGCATATTTTTTGCTTTAAAAACTTTCATTTTAAGTGATTACGAGTATACATTGAATTTGGAGAAATCTTGATGGTCGGGATTGGTATGTGAGACCAAAATCTAGATTATTGCATTATAAGTTTGTCAAAAAATTATTGTCAAGAAAGATTTTTATTTAAAGAAAGATTTTTATTTATTTTTTTACCCAATTTTTGGAAAAAATAAAATTAATTATTTGTTTGATATGAAATTTTATTATTATTATTGAGAATTATGGCATTATAAGTTTGTCAAAAAAAGTTTTCAAGTGTGTCAAAACAAAGATTTTCATTTAATTTTTTACCCAATTTCTTGGAAAAAATAACATTAATTATTTGTACGACATGAAATTTTATTATTATTATTGAGAATTATAAGTTAGTCAAAATAATAATGTCAAGTGTGTCAAAAGAATGATTTTCATTTATTTTTTAGAAAAAAATAAAATTAGTTATTTGTATGAAATGAAATGTATAGCGAACATGAAATTATTATTATTGAGAATTTTATTGCATTATAAGTTTGTCAAAAAAATATTGTCAAGTGTGTTAAAAAAATGATTTCATTTATTTTTTTAGAATTTTTTGGAAAAAAAAATTTAGCTGTTTGTTTACTTAAATATAATTGAACATGGAAATTCTTAAATTTGTTACAGTTTTTGAAATATTTTTAGAATCTTGGAAAAGTTTCAATTTTTGATTTTGTAAGAATTTTTGGAATATTTTTAGAATTTTGAAAATTTTTTAATTTCTGATTTTATTATAATTTTCATAATTTTGGAAAAAGTTTCAATTTTTGAAATTCTTAATATTTTATTTTTAGAATTTTAGAAAAAGTTTGAATTTTCTGAATTTTTGGAATATTATTAGAATTTAGAAAAAGTTTAAATATGTATTTGATTTTATTCTAATTTTTGGAATATATTTTGAATTTTGAAAAAAATGTTTTTGAATTTTATATATATTTTTAGAATGTTGAAAAAAATTTCAATTTTTGATTTTGCAAGAATTTTTGGAAAATTTTTAGAATTTTGAAAAATTTTAAATTTTTTATAATTTTGGAAAAAGTTTCAATTTTTGATATTGTTATAATTTTTGCAATATTTTTAGAATTTTGGAAAAAGTTTAAATTTTTGAATTTTTAAGAATTTTTTTAATATTATTAAAATTTAGAAAAAGTTTTAATTTTTGATTTTATTTTAATTTATGTAATATTTTTAGAATTTTGAAAAAATAATAGAATTTTTGAATTATATATATGTTTTTAGAATTTTGAAAAAAGTTTCAATTTTTGATTTTGTAAGAAGTTATGGAATATTTTTAGAATTTTGAAAAATTTTAAATTTTTAATTTTATTATAATTTTTATAATTTTGGAAAAAGTTACAATCTTTGATTTTGTAATAATTTTTGAAATATTTTTAGAGTGTTTTTGAAAAAGGTTTGAATTTTTGATTTTATTTAATTTTTACAATATATTTGGAATTTCGAAAGAAATATGAATTTGTGATTTTGAAATATTTTCTCGAAACGATAAATGGAGAGGTTTTGAGTAATTTGCTGATTGTATAATCTTTTCACTAAATTATGTTAATATATGATCTGTTATAATTTTCTGACAACTTATTGATGTTTCGTGTTAGTTTTGTAATACATATCTAATAGACTAAGAGCCCGCGACGGCCAGACCTTCGTTATTTTATAAAAGCTGAAAGTTTCTTTGCGCATACCCTCTACTCAGGTAGGAACGAACAGAGAGGTCTCCAAAGTTTCGTGAAAGTATAAACTTTAAAGTTTAAGGGTGTCTGGCAGAGGGTTACTACGAAAGTAAGTGTCTGGCAATCGGTGACGTGAGTAGTAGTGAGTAGTAGTAGATAGTATTAGAACTATCCCGAAGAATATATAAAAAATTAGCTTTCATACTTTCACGAAAGTTTGGAGGTCCCTTTGTTACCTGCTCCCTGCCAAAGCCACTATGATCCAAACTTCATATGTCGCTAATCGTTCCTACCTGAGTAGGGGGTATGAGCAGAGAAACTTTCAGCTTTTATAAAATAACGAAGGTTTGGCCGTCGCGGGCGCTTGCTCTTTAAACAGAGATACAAAATATATGTACTTTAAGAAAGAGTTATGTTTGATATACATCGCTGCTCAAAACTAAAATCCATGTCCTCTTAAAAGGTTTTTGCCGAAAACTATATCAAAATCCTTAACCCAGACCGAAGTCTTGATATCTCAGAGCTGTGAGATTTCAGCCCCCTGATATTTTTTGACAAGCTGCCAATGCAATAGTCTAGCTTTTACCAATCCCAACCATCAAAATTTCTTCAAATTCAATGTTTCTATTCGTAATCACTTAAAATGAACGTTTTTAAGCAAAATAAATGTAAATTTCTTTGTTTTTACACACTTGACGATTTTTTTTGACACACTTCCGTTACAGTTATCGAGCACATCTTCTTTTCGGCTCTTCCCATTGACTAAACCTGTTTTTAGAAAAAACAATTTTTAAAATCTGTCCAGTGGTTTTCTAGATTTCTTCGGTTGTGACGGTCAGGCGGCCGGCCGGCAGGCAGACATACATTTTTTCTGTTATTTAGAATCAGTAGGTCCTAAAACGTCGAGAAATGCAAAAAAAAGTGGGAGTACGAATTTCACTTTTGGCATATGAATTCAATACTTTTTTTTTTTTAAAACCGAAGTAATTATCGTTACGCTAATTTATTCAAGTATGAAATACCTTTATTCGGTCGTATCGTTTCAAATTGCTATATGAATATCGTGGTCGACTGAGGTTCTGTAGGACGATAGTTCATTTCCTGGAGTGGGGTAACTTTTTTATTGTTTTTGTTTTTAAATTTATATTAAAAACCATTAAAATTATTGTTTTTTTATTCATGAATTCATTAAAACCGTAACAATTTTTTTTACGAATTTTAAAATATTGATCGATAATGCAGTTTTTAAAGTTTTTACTACTGTCTTTTTCCGTTTCATTCAAATTATTATCATTTCGATATTAACATGAAAATTAATTATGTTTTTGGCAGGAAGTGCTAAAAATAATAAAAAATAATTTCATTCCCGTCAAATAAAATAAGGGAAATAAAAACTACTATTTGAGTATGTATTTCTCTTTCAATAATTATTTCAATAGTATTTTTTTAAGGTTATTGCTGTTGGCTTTTAGCACAAAGTGACAGCACTGTGTGTTAATGCGAAGTATGATTTAGAATGCATTCAGGGGATTTTTACAACATCTTATTGTTTTATTCCGTCTTAAAAAGAAATGTTTTGTGGCTTTTCTGTTTTTTTTACTTTTTGTTGTTGTTTTCCTTTTTCGTTTTTTTTATTTTCTGTTGGTGATTGTGGTACCATTTTTGAAGTGAAAACTTACTTAGGCGCGTTATGTGATTTTGTATGGGGCAAAATTTATATATTCGAGTCATCGTCACGCTAAATAAAAATTAAATATAAAATTAATATTAAAAGAGAGGGATGCTAAATATTAATAGAAATAAATTTTTTCAAACTTCCTTCCTCAGCAAAAAAGACTTCAAGCCTAGGTTGTTATGATATTTTAAAAGTTTATTTTTTCCAATTTATATTCTAAACCAGCGTTTCTTAAACTAGGGGTCGCGACCTCAACTGGGGTCGTTAGACTTTTACATGGGGTCGCGAGAAAATCCCAATTTAAAACAGCTACGCTAAAATTTCTATCTGTATATAAGTCTTAAATTAACAAACTTTGCAAGGTTTTTGAATTAATTTTTCAAGGTTTTAAAACTGGATGATATTTTAAATTTTCTAAAGTTTTCACTAGTCTTTTGGTGACATTCCACAATCCACAAAACAATTTTGTAGTCGGATCGTTTTCTTTTATATTTATATATATACATTTGTGTGGTTTTCCATTTAGCAATCTTGTGTAATTTAAGCATAGATGACGGTCGATATACGTTTTCTAATGACATCTTTTATTTATTGAATCCATAAATCAATCATTTTGACATTAATAGTTGTCAAAAATGTATTTTGAAGACTCATTGTTTTGTTTCCTACTAGAAGGCCGAGCAACTGGCGAGAATATATTTAATGTACTGAACAATTTTTTTAAAGAAAATCAGCTGCTATGGGGCACTGTGTGGATGTCTGTAGTGATGGTGCCACTGCAATCACAGGTAAACTAAATGGGCTTTTCGGACGAGTAGTATGTGTTATTAACTTTATAAAATGCCGCACACTTAATAGTCTCTCAAGAGGCAAAAGTTTGAAAATAGTTTTGGTGCTAAAAGACTAAACAATATTATTTTTGATGGGAATGAATTTAACTATGGCAGATCTTTTTTGTGACGAAAGCTTTATGTTAAAATTATGTTATTTGATTGATATTTTCAACGAGTTGAAATTTTAAGGACAATTCAACTCACTAAATAAAGTTTCGATAAGGTCCAATAAAAACGCTTCATTTACTATTTTTTAACAAATCAAAACGAATTATATCGATTATTTTTCTCTGGTGGGAAAGACCAGCGAATTATAGTGACTATTTTCGGCCTACTTAATATATTAATTTAAAATTAGAGATATTGAGATAATTTTTTTTGCTTAATGAGATAATTTTTTTTTATTTATAATTTTGTTTAAAAGATAATTATTAGTTTCTAAATAAAAATTTTTCTACAAATTATTCAATAATACAAAATTATATAAAAATGCAATTTGCAAATAATAAAAATGTCAGTTTTCATTCACAAATGATTGCATTGTTTATGTTTATTTGTCAAAAATAAATTACAAATTTATAACATTTATGCGCCTACTAAGATGAAATAATATTTTATTATGTATGATTATGTTGTATGAAATAATGTTACTATTTCTGTTCGTTAAATTGTCTGCTAAATACAACTCGTCACCAAATTATTAGTCGATTATTTTTCAACATTACCCACTCATGCCATTTGAGGTTAAAAATTTCCCTCGTGAGCTACGCGCACTCGGGACCTCAAATGACATTCGTAATAATGATTATGAAAAATAATCGAACATTATTTGACGACTCGTGATATTTATCCTTGCAAGGCAAACATACAAATATTATTAATTTGTACGATAAAATTAAGGAATTCATTCGTTCAGAAGCTTAATGTGTGGAAACTAAATTTAGAAAAAAAAAACAAATTGACATGTTTCAGATTATACAATGGATTTTATTGACGAAAATGAATTGAATATATCCGATATAAAAAATCTAATTGTATCTCATCTTTCAGCCATTGAAACTGAGTTTGAAAAATACTTTTCTTCTGAATTCCATATTTTACAACCTGTGATTGAAGGCACTATTTAAGAATCAAATACCTGAAAATTTTTAGTTGTCAATTAATAGAGAGTATCCATGGTTCGTCTGAAATGGCAGTTCAAATTATTTTGCAGTTTTCTACCACATATTTGTGCAAAAATGCATTTTTATCCTTATTATATATTAAATCAAAATATCGCTCTCAATTGCGCAATATTGAAAATGTATTGAGACCAGCGTTTTCGGAAATCGAGCCACAATTAACGCTACTTTGCTCTAAAAAGTAAGCACACCCATTACATTAAAAAATATTTGATTAACGTTTTATTTATTTGTATACCTAATAATATATCTAAAAAAGGAATTATTAATCTTTATTTTTTATTAATTTTCATATTATTATAACTAGAAAATGCTGTTTATTTTATTTTAATTTTTTGTTTAATTTAATATTTACTATAACTAGAAATTGTTATTAATTTTTATTTTTAATCAGCTGGAAATAAAATAGTATTTGTTGTTTAAACATTTTATTTTAAATAACGATTAAACTAAACACGTCAAAAAAAATATAGGTTGTGGGTCGCCAAAATACGGCATTTAAAATTTGGGGTCGCAATACAGAAAAGTTTAAGAACCGCTGTTCTAAACAATACTTCCACATATATGTAAGTTGTTTTCTGTCAAAAGATAGGTCATTATTGCCAGAGTACTTTATTATATATTTTTATTTTTGTCTGTCTATATAACTTTAGTCCTATGAAAAAGGCAAAGCGAGCCTGCAAAATATTCTGCATGATTTGATTATACATACAGCCTGGAAGTATTTTCTTTAAGGTGTTTCCATTAATAAGTAGAGAATATAAAAGCTCAACCTTTATTTTTTAAAATCCATATTGAAAATGAAGTGTTTCCAAAAGCCAATAAAAATTTATTTATGTTTTCATTTTTGTATAAATAAATATATGTGTCGAACACGATATTTCTCTATTCAATTCTCATCTTCTTTTTAAATAAATAAAAATAAAAATATAATTTATAAAGGAAATAAAATAATATGGAAAAATAAATATTCAACGCTACTTTTGAGTTTTAAATAATTTTTGCTGTTGATAATAAAATTGGATTATTGAAAAAAAAAAATATGTCATAAGATTCACCGTTTTTTGACAGTCAATATGTTTTTAGTTAATGTTATTTGGGAAATAAAACGAATTTTTTTCTCGAGAAAATTTATTTAAATGGTAATTGTGTTTGTGTTGGGTTAAATATTGTGAAGGGGAGAAATTAGAAAATAATATGGTTTCTTAGGAAATGATATTTTCCATTAACATCAATGCAAATTGGTTTTGACTTAAGCAATTTTTCTTTGCTCAATGTTGCACATAATCCTCAAATAAATAACGATATGAAATCTTGATAAAAAATTAAAATAGAATTTTCTTAAGTAACGAAGTTTTGCAAAAAAAAAATCACCTTTGTTGCAAAATCTTTCCAATTTAATTTCCATTTATTTTTTTTATAATTTTCCTATTTTTCGTCTTTTTATCGCAGCAAAAAAGATCTATAGGTATTACATTTTTTATTATAACTTTAGTATATTTTTTTTAACTTTTGCGACAATGACATTTGATATTGACTTTTTTTCGAATAAATTTTTAATTCTTTTTTCTTTTCATTTTCTTTTGGTTTAATTTTTTTACTATTTTTTTCTAAATTTTCATTTTATATATAAAATTTTTATTACTTTGAATGACATGAGACAGAATGTCAATCATGTGTATATTATAAAGGATGGTGGTTACGTTGATGGTATAAAATAAAAATTAAATTAATGTTTTTTGGTGTTTCTTGGTTTTATTATTTGAGAACGTATATGATGATGAATATTCAAGTTGATGGGTTCAACAATTTAATTTTTTATATTGGTATAAGAATGAAAAAATTAAAATGAAGAATTTTTTTTCCAATTTAATCAAAAATGTTTTAAACGAAAACATGTTTTTGGAGTTTTAGTGGTTGGATCTGGAATGATCTGCTTTAATGGAATAATTATATTGTTGTTTTTTAGCAGTACCAGAACGTCTTTCTTTAACAGGCTGTTGCTAAGTTAATAATTAAAACTAGTTAACGGTTAAAACTGATCCTGGTTAACAAAAAGTTCTTATTGAGAAAAACCAGGGGTAAATAGATGATTTTCTGAAGTTAGCATAAATAGCACCTTGCTCCTTAAGATGGGCTGATCTACGCCTCCGAAGTACTCAGAACCCAGTTCCGACCAAGGACCATAACAAAAATTTCAACGAAATTTTCATGGCTGGTATTGAAAGAAATCCTGGACCAACAAAACATGACATTTGTAATATGCAAAAACATTTTATGGACAAACAGTACATCCGTCCAGTGTAATAGCTGTAAAAAATGGTGTCATCTCAAGAACTGCTCAGGCCTTGCAACACATAAGCAATGGACCAAAAACTATATAACAACATGTTGCCATGCATCAAGTCAACATACAAACACGATCTCGCAACAGAAGAAAATGCGAATGAACACACATCCGGAAACCTCAAGTGTTGTGAAAATATTGCAGCTATCGTAACCATAAACAAAATCGATGATATCATCAGCTACATGTACAAAAACAATATTCTATAGTCGCCGTTTTACAAGAAACCAAATTAAATGTTAGATCTTTTTTTTTTTTTTTTATTCAAAGTTAGGCATGTTTAGTGTTAATTATAATAAATTATAAATTAACGTCTCTGAATATCCGAAGATACCATGCTAACTAGGGATAAGAATGGAATACAAATTAAGTTTCTCTGAGAAATTTATGAACGTTAACTTTAAACCTTTGAGGATTAAAGTCATCAGGGAAAAACCAGGAAGGTAAGGCATTCCAAAGATGAGAGACTCTGTTGAAAAAGTCACGTTGGAAGGCTACAGTTCTACACCTAATTATTTGAACGGTAAAGGGATGCGCTGCTACGTTTGCTCTGGTGTGACGCGAAAGGTTTGCTGATTTAGGTAAAATCGATTTGATCTCTTCAGAAGCTCGTTCATCCATAATATATTTATAAAATATAGTCAAATCAGCAACATTTCTTCTGTGCTGCAAGGAATCAAGACCGTTAGTAAAACTTGGGTTACCAATGAGTTTAATAGCTCTACGCTGTACAGAATCAAGGCAGTTGAGACTACTCAAGTAAGCTCCACCCCATATGTGAGAACAGTATTCCATGCAGGGACGTATAAAAGATTTATAAACTAAAAGAAGTTGTTCGCTATCGAAAAACTTACGACATCGCCCCAAAAATCCTAACTTTTGAACAGCATTCTTAGCCAGATTAAAAATATGAGAATTCCACTTCATATTATTTTCAATCTCAACTCCTAGAAGTCTGACAGACTCATTCTCTAAAAGATTTTTGGGGCCAAACGTTAATGGAAAAGGATTGGGTGTCGTTATCCTAGAGAAATGACAAACCTGTGTTTTGCTTGTATTGAATTCAACACTGTTAGCAATACCCCAATCCATAATTGTTTTAAGATCAGTGTTAAGGGAATCTATCAATTTTGACCTACACTCACTAAGCGCTAAGGGTGTATATAGTTTAGGTGCTTCATGAGACGCATGAAGCGTGCTATCATCAGCAAAACTATGTATAGGATGAACCGTTGAGTCCAACAAATCATTAATATAGATAAGAAAAAGAGTTGGTGACAAAGCGGAACCCTGAGGAACTCCTGCATTAGTTGAAAAAGTATTCGATGATACACCGTCAACATTGACCCGAAATTTTTGATCAGATATAAAGCTCTGTGTCCAAGATATAAGCTGCTCGTCTAAACCATAGGATCTCAATTTGCATATAAGGTTGTTATGCCAAACTTTGTCAAATGCCTTGGAAATATCAAGAGCAACACCGAACGTTTCTCCAAAGTTTTCAAGCGACTTGTTCCAGATATGAGTGACAAAAGACAGCAAATCTCCCGTCGCTCTTCCTTTTCGAAATCCATATTGTCTCTCATTAATTAATTTGGAAGACTCTAAGAAGCTCATTAAATTAAAATTGACATATTTCTCAAAAATTTTAGCAACTACCGATAAAATTGAAATGGGTCTGTAATTCGTAGGATCAGTCTTACTGCCCTTTTTTGAAACTGGCTGTACACTAGCCATTTTCCAAATTTCAGGAAAAATTCCTTTCTTATATGACAAATAGAAGATTTTTGTGAGGATTGGTGCTAGCTCCCTAGCAAATGTTTTAAGTATAATCGGAGGAATAAAATCAGGGCCTGTTGCCTTGTTAGTATTGATTTTTAAAAGCATTTTAAAGCAACAATGTTCTTCCGAAAAATTATCCGCCTCATTTTATAAGAAACTTTAGAAATAGGTTTAGGTTGGAAATTAGGTTCTTTTAAAGTAGAATTTAAAGAGAAATAATGCCCAAGCAAATTAGCTTTCTCTTTTGGATCAATGATAGGGACATCTCTATTAACAAGAGGCGGTAGGGAAGAGTTACAAAAGTTGCTTTGGACAGCCTTTGCGGCTTTATAGAAATTGCGTGAACCAGTCGGATGTTCTGCGAATTTAGATGCTTTTTTCCTATTAAATAGATGTTTCTCTTCATCTATTAACTTACGACATAAATTTCTCTCTTTACGGTACTGTCTAAGGTTTTCAGGTTTTGTTTTGATTAAACTTTCGAAAAGCCTTTTTTTAACTTTTATAGCTTTTTTGCATTTACTAGAAAACCATAGATCAGTTTTCGGAATGATCAATTTATTAGGAATAAATCTGTGCATACCATCTATTACAGTTTCAGAAAAATTTGATGCAGCTATGTCTGGGTCTTGGCCGGTAAGGCAATAGCGTTTCCATGGAAAACATCTAAAAAAACTTTTTAGTCCTTGCCAATCCGCAGCTTTGTAATCCCAAACATTGCGAGGATTCGCTTTAAATTGTTTTGGAATTTAAATATTTAGTTGTGTGGAGATCAAATTATGATCTGAACCACCCAATGGTTCTGATATTTTAAATTGAACCAGATATGGATCGTTTGTCAAAAATAAATCAAGTAAATTACTACTTTGACCAGGAATGTCAGGAACTCTGGTTGGCAGGTCTATTATTTGAGTAAAATTGTGATAAAGAGCAAACAACTCAGCCTGTCTACCAACCTCGTCAGTTTTAGAGCTGTGTGTAAGCCATTCTTTATTGTGGACATTAAAATCTCCAAGAACAATAAACTTTGCATTAGGATACTCAACCAACCTATCTATCTTCTCAGATAAGTCATGAAATAAATTAGAGTTCTCAGGTGAATTAGGTGAACGGTAAAGTCCAAAGACAAACAGCGTTTGACTTGGGTAACTAATTTTTAGTGACACCATATTGTGAAATTTTGCATTTAATTCAAATTTATTTAATCTCACATATGGTATAGTATCCCTAATATAAGCACAAACTCCATGCTTAATGTAGAAAGAGGATTCAAGTTCATAATTGGGACAAAGGTATCTGTTTTTATCTAAGGTCACAGCACGCGCACTGATAATCGTTTCCGTTAAAAACAAAATATCAGGTTTCATAGTTTCAAGAAAAAGATGGACTGAATTAAGGTTTATATTCAATCCTCTTATGTTCGCATAGCTGATAGATAATTTTGCCATTTTAACTCAGAGAACTATCAATGAAAAACATACATACGAAAACCACAGTAATGCGAAAACAAACAAACTCAAATTGAAATTGAACAAACTCAAATTGAAAATGAAATTGACTACTTCAACAGCTGGACAACCTGAATCTAAGTCTAGGTTCACTGTTAAAATCGACAATTAAAATTATGAAATCATGAAATAGATAAATAATAAAATTTTACTTGAGTAGAAAAGAAAGAAAAACCATAATTGCATTCAAAATAAAAACAAAATCTAAACTGACAAATTAACAGCCCAAAAACTTGAATCTAACTC
Organism: Diogma glabrata; assembly: GCA_963693315.1. Classification (NCBI taxonomy): domain Eukaryota; kingdom Metazoa; phylum Arthropoda; class Insecta; order Diptera; family Cylindrotomidae; genus Diogma; species Diogma glabrata. Next base: position 29,229,083 of record OY856187.1, on the reverse strand, counting down.
GAAGTTCCAGCTGCCAAATCGACAATTCAAACTCTAAAATCGCTATTGAACTGTGAAATTACAATTGAAATTGAAATAATGAAGGTAAACAATCAACAAAAACGTAAAAACTGATATAACAAACAAAATGAATTGAAACCTGAAAGTTAAATTTAAATTTAAATAAAGATTAAGATTAGTGATAGTATCTGTGATTATAGAATTATAAGAATGAATAAAGGGAATGACAAAGAAAATTATCTACCGCAAAACCACATTATGAGCAGTAACGGGAACTGAACAACAGGGGAGAACAACTGGGTATTACAATAAAATCCGGAAATACGGAGATGAATCTAGTCAATATTTATATTTAACCAGTAAGCAGCTGTGATACAGGTTATGAACCGTCAATAGGACATTTATTTTATACCACAGACTGTCTAATTCTCGGCGATATAAATGCGCACCACGATCTATGGCACTAACGGTTTGAACACGGGTTTAAGAGGCGAAAACATTGCTGATCGAATTGACGGCTCCAACTTTGGTGTCTTCAATGAACCACAACCAACAAGAGTAACAAATAACTCATACTCTTCTCCAGATATTTCACTTGCCAGCTTGTCACTAATGCCAATTGCTGAATGGAGAACTGAAATCGATTTGGAATTGGACCATGTGCCGATCATAATCACCTTAATTTTAACAAAGCTGACTGAGATAATTTTACCAATTTTAAGCAATTTTTGCCAATTGACGCCCTCTCTGAGGAAAAAAAATTAAGATAAATTTTTAACAAGGCTTGATTTCGCTTCATTCCAGCTGGCAGAATACAAAAGATTAAACCAAACTTCCACAAGAAGCTTGTGTACTTTCCTCCCAAACTGATGACATCCGTAAGGCAGATCCAACCAATTCTAGAATTCCGGACCTGAACAAGCAGATAACTAAGCTAGTAGAAACACAAACGTAACAAATTGAAAGATTTAGTGAGTAAGTCAAACTTTGGCACAAACAAAAGTCTGTAGAAGGTGATTAAGGGCTTAACACATCCGCGTCAAACGGGTAACAATCTCCTTCGATGGTATCCCAACCGAAAACCATAGAAAATGCACAACAAAATTTAACACGCAGTTTACAGAAAAGCAAAGTAAACATGAAAAAGAAATAAGGTCAGAATTAATAGGGCTATTCAGATAGTGTCGTATTTAACATCAAAAAATTATTTCGTATCGTACCGACTCTAAAATGGTATTCTGTAAGTCGTACGAAACGATAAATTTTTCACCATCGCCATATTATTCACCACTAATAAAAATTGTAATCTGAGAGATAAAATCTATCAAAACTCAAAAACTGTTGTTTATTTTAAATTTTTTGTTTGAATATTTAGTAATAATAAAAATTATTTTGGTGCAATGCTATTATTTTTTGTGTTTTAAAATTAAACTAGGGGACCCCTGTGCCTTTGCACAAAATACTTTTTCATAAATTAATAACATAAACCCTGTTTGCAACGTCTAGTTTTAGGAAAGCATAAACTGAAACGGAAATGAAATTTAATAAAATAAAATTTAAAGATATTCAAAGTTTGTTTCGATTATTTTAATCGTCCTTTAACTTTTTTATATTTTTTTGTCTTTTATCCTTTCCCTTTCGTATTCTCTTTTTTCCAATGATATGGCTACGCTTTTTTCGTAGCTTGTGTATTATATATATGATGTTGTATTTTAAAATAGAAATAAATCATAAAAATGTTATTATTTTTATTTACCATATTTTGTTACACGGAGGAATTAGTATTTATAATTTAATATATTGCAAAGAAATCATTTATATTAAAATATTCATTTATTATTATTAAATTCCAAACAAAATAAAACATAAACATTTAGTTTGATTATAAACTACCATGTTTAAACGTCCATAATTATAAACATCCAACACAAAATATTATTTTAATTTCTACGTTTTATATTAATTTTAAAACAAACATTTCTTAAATTTAAATATTTTTCTAGAGAGTCGCAGCCAAAACTGGCTACGACAAAAATTGATTGTTTTTGACATTTCAAGTCGTGTCGTACAACTCTCAGAATATCATTTTTTTTACATATGTCGTATTTAACGAAATTTGTTGTATCGAACCGACTGTCAGAATATCATTTTCGTTTTTTCGTATCGTTCGACTCTAAATACGACTGTCAGAATAGCCCTATTAGACATATGCGCCAACTGAATACTGAAAATATCGAGGATATCATATTTTCCGAAGAAGAGGTTGAAAACGCAAGTAGTGTAAAGTGGAGGGTTCTGCGGCAGCCGAGATTTATTTCCAGCCGAGAAATTTTTCTGTACAAATTATATCTAGAAATACTTTATTGTATGAACCACTGATCTTATTTTTCTGAACTTTTCTTTTTTTCATATTCTTTATGTTGCAGCTGAGAAATTTATGAAAGAAAATTATCGATGGAAAAAGAATTAAAGTTTATATTTTATTTCTCAATTCTCGCAGATAACATAAGTAATAAAAAAACAAAATTAAAAGATTTTATAAATTCTCTCATCGAATATTAATAAGTAGTTACAGTTGAGCCTCTGATATTGTCTTTCATACAAAGTCTTATTATTAAAAAGAATTTATGATGTCATCAATTTGTATTTACTACAAAACAATAAAAAATTTGTAAACGCATATATGTAATTTGAATAAGTAATCAACAACTTCATCAATGCTTCTTATATCACAAATAATTATAAACACAATGATTCTATAGTAGTTTTTAAACATTTTATAAAATTTATTTAAATAAATTTTAAAATTAAAAAAAAAAAAAAAAATTAAAAACAAATAAAAAAATTTAATAAAAACAAACTGAAACAATTTTTTACAAATTCTTTCATACCCAAGTTGCGCTATTGACCACCAGACCTCGGACGAAAAGTCTCCTCGTCAACTTGCATGGCGTGACCTTACATATCCTAGTTCCCAACATGTTTGTTCATGTTTTTTACGTAATTAGTTTGTTAAACAATGATCGACCCACCAAACATTTTCACTTTAAAAATTGTTAAAAACGAAAACAAAACAAAAATACTTATTCAAATTACATGCGTTTACAAATTTTTTTATTGTTTTCTAGTAAATACAAATTGATGACATCATAAATTCTTTTTAATAATAAGACGTTGAAGGAAAGACAATATCAGAGGCTCAACTGTAAGTAGTTATGTGTAATAGATATCGCTTTCTCTTTTAAAACTTTTTGATGATGCCAGACATCTAATTAATAATTATCGTTATCTTCTTTCCATGACGTCATGAATGTTCAAACGTATACTATTTTTCCTCCATTTGTGTGAGATCACACAAAAACTAACAAAAAAATCTCATTAGCATACAAAAAGGCAAACACAGTAATACAACAATAACAATCTATATATTATTATATTTCATATTTCATCATGAATATTATATGGTTAGATAAATAACTAAACTCATACATTGTAGTATTCTGATTATCTGGTGACGTCATACATGTCTATAATACATCATAGTAGTCCCACAGGAAATGTCCCACATTTCATTGCGTTGTCCCACGGAGAAATCTGTCCCATGAAGCGTCCCACGAAACAAATACTTCCACCACATTTGCCCGCATTATCGAAATAATCAAAAAAATATTATGTTATATCTACGTAAAGTTTTCGCAATATCTCAGTCAAAGCTATGGCTTCATAGTTTTTTCTTGCAATTTGTATAATGTTTTTTAACGTTATTTACGTTAATTTAACTATTGAGAGAACAAAGCAGTGCAATATGTTTTTTACTGAAATAGTGTTTTAACTATAATTTTCATAGCAATACCAAATACAGCAATACTTAACTCACTTTCAGTCTTTTTCACTTCAATAATTTGCATTTTATTTCGCAAATATCTTTCGATCTCTAAGAGAGATCTCTCCGCGAAGAAGTTTCTTTATTTATGGAAATATCTTCCCTGAGTATGTACGAGAGATCGAAAGTATATTAGGAAATATAAAATACAAAATATTTTACTTAAAAAGACTCATTTTTCTTTATAAATTCATAAACATTTAAATTTTTATAACATAAAAACAACTAACAATTTTATTTTATTCAAGCACTCATTCCAAAAATTTAAAATAATATTCATAAATTAAAATGTTTATAATTTGAATATCGTTCTTACTCGTAAAAGTAAAACTTTTGTTTTTTCGATTTCACTCCTTTGGAGAAAAATAGTACCTTCTCGTCATCCTTTATATTCATTTTTCTAACAATACATACATAATTGAACATATCATTCACAAGAATTATATATTTTTTACGTTTAAAAGCATTAAATTTGAAGCAAAAATAAAAGGTTTGAGTATTTAAAAGAAAAGAAATATTTATTTCAATTTAGGTGCAAGAATGATATTTTATTATTTTCACTCCTGCAGTATTTCACTCCTGCAGTATTTGGGAGTGTTATATTATAATTGGGAGTGTTATATTAAAATTGAAACATTTTTCAAAATTTTTATATTATATATAAAAGAATTCTATTTTTTTTTTCAAAATTCTAAAAAATTGCAAAAATTAAACCAAAAACAAAAATTTAAACCTTTTTCCAAAATTCTAAAAATATTGCAAAAATTATTGCAAAATCAAAAATACAAACTTTTTCATAATTCCAAAAATATTTCAAAAACTATAACAAATTCAAAAACGTCCATGTCCAAATTCATGTTCCATTACATTTACGTCATAAAAACAGCTACATTTTTCTCCAAAAAATTGTCTAAAAACATAAATGAAATTATTTTTTGACACACTTGAGATTATTTTTTTGACAAACTTATAATGCCATAATTCTCTATAATAATAATAAAATTTCATGTCATACAAATTATTAATTTTATTTTTTTCCATAAAATTGCGTAAAAAAATAAATAAAAATCTTTCTTTTGACACACTTGACAACATTTTTTTGACAAAATTATAATGCCATAATTCTCGAAAATAATAATAAAATTTCATTTCAAACAAACAATTAATTTTATTTAAAAAAAAAAAAAATTTGAAATCCCTCCAGCGGTTTTCCCTGCAGCGTAGGTTGTAACGGCCGGACGGCTGGCAGACAGACAAAAATTTTTTTTTGCTTTTTTAGAATCAGTAGGGCCTAAAACGTCGAGAAATGCCAAAAAAAGTGGGGGTAATAATTTCACTTTTGGCTCAGGAATGTAATACTTAGGTCTTCCAGACCGAAGTAATATGCATATTTCCTTGTTTTGACACACTTGACGATATTTAGACACACTTCCCGTACAGTTATCGAACACATCGTCCTTCCAGACCCCATTGAGTATGCCTATTTATAGAAAAAAACATTTTGAAATCCGTTCAACGGTTTTCTAGATTTCGTAGGTAATGACGGACCGCTATATTTAAAATCATCGAACTAGTGGTAGACTAGACCGCAACATACCTTACTAAGTTATATAATTTAGTTTAGTTGCTTAAAAATTTTGCAAAAAAAACTAGGTTTTATGTATTTGTGCTAATTTCTTTCATTTAAAACGCCTTTCCTGAAGATGATAATTTAGAGATTGAAAATAATTGAAGAAACATAACAAAAACGTAGTTTTTTTTCGAATAAACAGCGGAAAATGACGATGTTGTTGTTACATGCAAGACCTCATCCTTGTCTTTAAAAAAAATCATTTAAAAAACATTGTTTATTTAAAAAAAAAAAGATTGATTGGTTCTGTTTCAAAAACTTTCAAAAGTTAACAAAAGTTTTTATCGTGTAATTAGAGAGTTGTGTCCAAAAGAAGAACTTTAGTTAAAGAAAGAAAAAAATGAAAACAAATAAACAACAAAAAAGCAAAGCGAAAATTGTTAAATTAAGAATAAAAAAAAGGAGATCTAAAATTTATTTTCATTTGATTTTATTTAAAAAGTTCAATTTGTTTGCTATTTGAATTATATTAATTGGAAATAAAAATTGGAAACTGTTGTAAAACTAAAAAAAAAAGAAAAATTGACAAATAATTAATTTTGTTTCTTTGGAAAATTGATAACAGTAACAATAAAAAAAGTTATGATATTAAATTGTTTAAATAAAAGTAAGGAATGTCAATAAATACAAATTTTCTTTATATATTTTATGTTAAATTGAAGAAAATGAAGTGACATTTGAAAAGGGTGAAGGATTCCCATTTTTTTTATCTTGTTTTGGTATCGAAAAATTTGAAAGCTTTTCAAGTGAATTGAAAATAAAATTTATGTTTAAGAACGTTGACATTTTATTTTACTTTATTTATTATTATAATTTTTTTAATATGTTTATACATCGATGCGAGTGAAAAGTTATTTTTTATAAATTTTGATGGATGGTCTTTTGAAATTTTATGTAGGATAGGAAATTTGTTTAATGCATTGATGATGTTTTGGGTTTAACATTTTAAATGAAAACCTGACACCATTTTAATATGTGTCGATATGTTAAACTTCTATAAATATGTGGGAGGAGGAGGAGAGGGGGTTCAGATAAGTGAATTTTTCTGAAAAGTGAATTTAGTCTTCTGAGATCTTGGGTGTGTTATAATGCTGCTTTACTTGTGTGGGTTATACATGGGTTATAAATTATATAGAAAAAAATCGATTTTGTTTAGATATATTATTAATATTTACGCAACAACTAAACAATTCAACTGAACAAAGTTATTTTTAGATCAACGCAATACTTAGTTTACTGTCAGAGCAATAGCAATAAATTGATATATTAAAAAATAAACGGTATACAAAATACAAACGAATATTTTCTGGAAAAACCTTTTGAATAATCAAAAAAAATATTTGAAGAAAATTAACAAAGCTTAAAATTGCCATTTCGTATGCTAATTAGTTTACCTTTTATTCTGTTATAATTTGTGTTTTTTCCATTTTTTTCTCCTACAAATGCTTTTTAATTCTATTTTCTTACCATTTACTTGCTCTCCCTAAATATATATTTTATTATAATTTTCTTTTTTTTTTGCATTTCATCACCGAGTTGATCTTTTTCTTTTTTGTCAGATGTTTTTCTTTGCTTCTTTAAAGATTGTAGAAAATGAATGTATATTTAATGTTTGTTTGCATTGGCTGGTCATTCCATTTTATATTACAAAAAAAGTAAATAGCAAAATGGTGTGCTGTAAGGTGATGAGCTTTGGCAAAAAAAAATAATAGAAAAAAGAATCATTTAAAATTATTCTTTGTATTTTTTGAGAACATTTTTTTTTTAATCTTCTGAGTTCAAGGTTTTTCATTTTAAAACATTGATTTATTTTTTTATAGAAGTTTTATTTGAAAGATTATTATATAAGATAAACATGAGTTTTGTTGAAAAAATGAAGCAGTTTGTTGAAGATGGAATTCTAAAAATTATGTTCTTAGATTATTTTTCAAATTAAATTTCTTTTTTTGATTCAAACGTTTCTTTTGAATCTTTGATTCAAACGATTTTTATTTTCTGTTGCTTTAACCGTGGGGGTGAAGGATCCTAGATATCAGGTTGGAAGCAGTTTTAATGTATCAGTTTTTATATTGCATGATTATTTTTGAAGTGTATGAATCGATTATGTTCGACTTTTTTAAAAATATCTGAAAACTTGTTATTTTATTGATATTGATGAAAGAGAAAACTGTATGCAGTATTTTTCGCTCTAAAATAAAGTTATACGACCATAAATTGTTGGCCATTTTTTACAGTTTTTAGATATAGTTGATATTTTATTTTAGATATAATTAAGATATAATTTGAACCTGATCAGCGACTGGTGGAATTCAATCATATGACAGTTTTCCTACAGTTCTTAGAACATTTCCCATATAAACGATAAAAACCAGTGTAACCCTCATAAGATAAAACTACAATTTCCAGTTGCGTGCTATTTTGTTTTTGTTACGTTCAAATAATTATTCAGGTGCTTTAAATTGTTTTAGTGGAACAATTTTCTCTAATACTAGGGCCACACGTGCGTGTTTTCAGTTGTAATTTCCCAAGGGCGGTGATAATTCGAAATAATTTTTTGCCAAAAATTTCGAAAGCAAGTATATTGATAAAAGCACGAGTATAATTCAAATGTTATTGGTAAAATTGAATAATGTCATTACATTTTAGAGAATTTCATTGGTTTAAATTAAAATAAAACTAAGGCAAAAATTTTTCGCAATAATTGACGCGATAATTGAAAATAAACGCAAGTGTAGTCACAGTTTATCGCATTTATATGGTAGCGCGATAATTTTATGCCCATAATTTTAGCATTATAATTTTATTGTTTTGTTTTAGAGGCATAATTTTAACCTGATAATTTAGCGTAGAATGTTCAACTAGAATGTTTGTTTTTTAGTTGAACAAAAAACAAAGAAACACCAGCCATTGTTCAACAAAAATGAAATGTATTATTAAAGCGGTTCTCTCATCCACCTGATGTTTCTCTTTTATAAAAATGAAATAAAGAAAATAAATATAACATTAAATTGGTTTTCTATATATGTATGTTTTTATTACTGTGGATCTCAAAGTCATTAAATGATTGTTGTTGGACCACAAAGGTAAAAAAATTAGTATATTTATTGTGCTAATTGTTTTATTTGAATGATTTGATTCTTATGCAAGATTAAATGAATATATTCAAATGAAAAATGTTGGGCATAATAGAACTTACTTAAATTAAGACAGTGTTGACAAAAACAAAATGGATAACACCATCTGATAGTTAACTAAGTAGAACAACCT